>SJYX01013447.1:111389-127081 GCA_006410675.1 Oreotragus oreotragus
CTCTGCATAGAAGTTAAATAAGCAGGGTGACAATATACAGCCTTGACGTACTCCTTTTCCTATTTGGAACCAGTCTGTTGTTCCATGTCCAGTTCCAACTGTTGCTTCCTGACCTGCATATAGGTTTCTCAAGAGGCAGGTCAGGTGGTCTGGTATTCCCATCTCTTTCAGGATCTTCCACAGTTTCTTGTGATCCACACAGTCAAAGGCTTTGGCATAGTCAATAAAGCAGAAATAGATGTTTTTCTGGAACTCTCTTGCTTTTTCCATGATCCAGCGGATGTTGGCAATTTGATCTCTGGTTCCTCTGCCTTTTCTAAAACCAACTTGAACATCTGGAAGTTCACAGTTTACGTACTGCTGAAGCCTGCTTTGGAGAATTTTGAGCATTACTTTACTAGCGTGTGAGATGAGTGCAATTGTGCGGTAGTTTGAGCATTCTTTGGCATTGCCTTTCTTTGGGATTGGAATGAAACTGACCATTTCCAGTCCCGTGGCCACTGGTGAGTTTTCCAAATTTGTTGGCATACTGAGTGCAGCACTTTCACAGCATCATCTTTCAGGATTTGAAATAGCTCCACTGGAATTCCATCACCTCCACTAGCTTTGTTCATAGTGATGCTTTCTAAGGCCCACTTGACTTCACATTCCAGGATGTCTGGCTCTAGATGAGCGATCACACCATCATGATTATCTTGGTCATGAAGATCTTTTTTGTACAGCTGTGTATTCTTGCCACCTCTTCTTAAAATCTTCTGCTTCTGTTTGGTCCATGCCATTTTTGTCTTTTATCAAGCCCATCTTTGCATGAAATGCTCCCTTGATATCTCTAATTTTGTTGAAGAGGTCTCTAGTCTTTCCCATTCTGTTGTTTTCCTCTATTTCTTTGCATTGATCGCTGAGGAAGGCTTTCTTATCTCTCCTTGCTATTCTTTGGAACTCTGCATTCAGATGCTTATATCTTTCCTTTTCTCCTTGGCTTTTTGCTTCTGTTCTTTTCACAGATATTTGTAAGGCCTTACTTGGGCTTATATTTGGCTTGAGTGACCTGCTCAAGAAGCTGATTACAGAGACAAGGTTTCAGTTGCTTGCTTTGGATTCTATCACATGTGTTTTGACAAACAATTGACAGAGTCACCAAGCAGAGTTCTTCCTGGCTTTGTCTAAAGTTAAAGGAGTACCAGAGAAAATGTAAACTTTTAAATGTCTAAAATTTGGATGAAAAACTAAATGTGTTTTTAAAGGAAAAGGCAATAAGACAACAACAACAACAACACTCAGCAGCTGTAGCGCAGTCAGTTCTGAATGACCCCGAACACTGTATGTCCTGAGACTCAATCCACATACTGTATCACCCACTCCTCAGGCACAAGGCCATGACTCACGGTCGGAAACCACAATGCTTGTGGAATCTTAAGAAGTTCTAGAATAACCACACTTGGTCCAAGGCAGCAGAGGACAGGAAGCTCATTAAGAATTCCCCAATTTCCCTAGTACAATCTACAGCTAAGAGAAGCTACCTGCAACATTGAGACTGATGCCTGATTCCAATCACTTTGATTCAGGGAGGATTCTGGCAATCGCTTAGAGGCTAATTTGAAAGGCAAACCATCAGAGTCAGTTTGTTTTGAGAGGATTAAGCCACAATATTATCATTAAATGTTTTGAGAGGATTAAGCCACAATATTATCATTTGCTATGTACTTGGCATTAGAAGACCCTGGTTTTCAAATTTCTCACTTAGGAATATCAGCAGTCCTTCGTAAGAGAGAAGAATACTATATTATCCCAGGAAGCCAGAGTCACTGCTGTTATATCAGACAGAGATCTATAGTGGCATGAGAAATGTATCCGGCATAAAGGACATGTCACAGACTCGACTCATGGTACTGTAAGTAGAACACCAGATTTAGATCAAAATCCATATTCAGATCCTATATCAATCACTTCTTAGACGAATGACCTTAGTATAGTCCCTTAATTTCTCCTGTCATCAGCTTATTCATCTGTAAAATGGAATAACATATTCCTTAGCTTTGGTGGGGTTTTGTGACAAGTAAGATTGTCATCAAAGCTGGGAAAATACTTTGTAATCTGTAGATTGCTATGCACACGGGAGCCATTATCTGGTCTTTTTCCTTAAAATACTGTTCCTTGGATCTCACTTAGCCTGGGGTTTTCCAACTACACTTCTAAAAGAATATTTTTGGAGCTACTCAAATGAAGACTTACAAAATATGAGTATCTGTTTTCTGCTTCTTTTTTCTCTGATCCAAGGAACTTGCTTCCTTTCACAGATTTAGCTCTTTATGTCATTAACTAAATTTAAATCATGCCTAAAGACTTACTTGTTTGGCAGCACAGTTTCATATCCTGTTTGGTTTAATTTTTAAAATTCTTTTGTAAAGCACTCCAAGATGTTTGCATGAAGATCACTCAACAAACGGAAGCCTCTCTTGAATACACACACAAGGACACACCCACATCGATGGGAAGAAACATAATACAGATTTTTGTTAACATGGTGAAACAAGTCTACAGAAAACAGTTCCTAAAATTACATTTGCTGCAACACTGTATGGCCATTTCTTGGCTGAAATATCCTTAACTCCCTCAAAGCCAAGTGGGAAGGCTAATGTGATCTTCCAGAACCCAAGTTCACCAAGTCATATAGAGAGAAGATTTAAGGGTGCAGGTCAACATAGACACAGTATTTTCCATGAAGCAGGCATCCTGGCAAGAGAATATTCCCTAGTGTTTCACCATTATCAAGAGACTAACCATCAGGCCCTGAACTGTGTTACATAAGCACAATACCCGTATTGTTAGCAGCTGTTCATGGGTCAGGATTGCACAGCTGACCAGGTGCATGGCAGGATGGAGTTTTTGTCTTAATCCAAAGATTCAGAGTAGATGGGCTTGTTCAGTGATGGTGAAACACTGGTTCCGAGCCATCAGGGTTATTATAGCCTTTTAGGTACTTTGCCAATTTACACATATGTGGTAGAAATTAAAGCATGCTGCAGATACAAAAAGAGCCATTGGTTTAATTTAGAAACATTCCTTTTGATTTCGTATATTTAAGAACTGATTTTAAGCTTAATTGTCTGAAAGTTTAAGTAAAATCATTGATTCCGTATTAGTAAAGGTCATTAGACAATTCCAGAGATGACATATTTTGAATTATCAATGGCAAGGAAGTTTGGTTTTTAAATAATTACTTTAAGATAAATATATAATACTAAAATGTATTTATTAGAAGAGATAAAGATCTATTCATGTAGGACAGAATAGTTTCAGAGCCCAAGAAAAATCTATCTCCTGTTGTCAAGAAAAAAAAATTATTTTTAAAATTTATTTATTTTTAATTGAAGGATAATTGCTTTACAATATTGGGTTGGTTTCTGCCATACATCAATATGAATCAGCCATAGGTACACATATGTCCCCTCCCTCTAGAACCTCCCTTCCACTTCCCATCCCAGCCCACCCCTTTAGCTTGTCACAGAGCACCAGTTTGAACTCCCTGACAATACATCAAATTCCCACTGGCTATCTATTTTACATATCTTTTTACTTTAAATTAACTATGAAAGTTCAAACTTTTATATTGTCTTATGACAGAAATTTCCAGGCTATTTTTCCACCTTTTTTCTTGACTTGGCTTTGAGTATTTCAAAGTATATCTTTCTTCACTGGCATACCTTCTCAGTTAATGAATCTGTTTTCAAAATTTCAGATAACCAGTTAACCATTATTTGAGGATAATATGTTATAAAGTAAATTATCAGGTTGCCAATTTTTGTATTCAAAAAATTGTATTTTCCTAATAATAAGTCAGTGTTTTATTTTTTTATTGGTACAGTTTTTTAGTAAGTCATATCTATATATGAAATAGAGCTGTAAGTTGGTGCAGGTACTATGGAAAACAGTATGGAGGCTCCTCAGAAAACTATAAATAGAATAATCATATCATTCAGCAATCCCACTCCTGAGCATATATCTGAACAAAACCATAATTCAAAAAGATCCATGCACCCCTATGCTCATAGAAACACAAGTCACAATAGTCAAGACACAGAGACAAGCTACATGTCCATTGACAATGAATGGATAATGAACATGTGGCATATGTATACACAATGGAATACGACTCAACCATAAGGAAGAACGAAATAATGCCTTTTGCACCAATATGTACGCTTCTAGAGATGATGATACTCAGTGAAATGGTCAGAAAGAGAAAGACAAATACCACGTAATATCACTTATGGTGGTGGTAGTCCGGTCACTCAGCTGTGTCCAACTCTTTCAATCCCATGGACCATAGCCACGAGGCTCCTCTGTCCATGGGATTTCCCAGGCAAAAATACTGGAGTGGGTTGCCATTTGCTTCTCCATGATATCACTTGTATGTGGAACCTAAAATGTGATACAAATGAATCTATCTCCAAAACTAAAACAGATTCACAGACATAGAGAACAGATTTGTGGCTGCCAAGGGGGAAGGGCACAGGCGAAGGAAGGATTGGGAGTTTGGGGTTACGAGATGCAAACTATTACATATAGAGGGCTTCCCTAGTAGCTCAGACTGTAAAGAATCTGCATGCAATGCAGGAGACTTAGGTTCAATCCCTGGATCAGGAAGATCCTCTGGAGGAGGACATGGCAATCCACTCTAGTATTCTTGCCAAGGAATCCCATGGACAGAGGAGTCGGGCAGGCTACAGTCCCTGGGTCACAAAGAGTCAGACAGGATTTAATGACTAAGCACACACATTACATATAGGCTGGATAAATAGCAAGGTACTACTGTATAGCACAGAGAACTAGATTCGATATCCTAGAATAAACCATAATGGAGAAGAATATGAAAAAGTACCTACATGTGTGTATAACTGAGTCTCTTTGCTATACAGCAGATTTAACTTATTGTAAATAAACTACACTTCAATAAAAAATAAAATAGAGCTAACCTAAGGTTCTTTGTGGGGGAAAAAATNGGAAGTTCACAGTTTACGTACTGCTGAAGCCTGCTTTGGAGAATTTTGAGCATTACTTTACTAGCGTGTGAGATGAGTGCAATTGTGCGGTAGTTTGAGCATTCTTTGGCATTGCCTTTCTTTGGGATTGGAATGAAACTGACCATTTCCAGTCCCGTGGCCACTGGTGAGTTTTCCAAATTTGTTGGCATACTGAGTGCAGCACTTTCACAGCATCATCTTTCAGGATTTGAAATAGCTCCACTGGAATTCCATCACCTCCACTAGCTTTGTTCATAGTGATGCTTTCTAAGGCCCACTTGACTTCACATTCCAGGATGTCTGGCTCTAGATGAGCGATCACACCATCATGATTATCTTGGTCATGAAGATCTTTTTTGTACAGCTGTGTATTCTTGCCACCTCTTCTTAAAATCTTCTGCTTCTGTTTGGTCCATGCCATTTTTGTCTTTTATCAAGCCCATCTTTGCATGAAATGCTCCCTTGATATCTCTAATTTTGTTGAAGAGGTCTCTAGTCTTTCCCATTCTGTTGTTTTCCTCTATTTCTTTGCATTGATCGCTGAGGAAGGCTTTCTTATCTCTCCTTGCTATTCTTTGGAACTCTGCATTCAGATGCTTATATCTTTCCTTTTCTCCTTGGCTTTTTGCTTCTGTTCTTTTCACAGATATTTGTAAGGCCTTACTTGGGCTTATATTTGGCTTGAGTGACCTGCTCAAGAAGCTGATTACAGAGACAAGGTTTCAGTTGCTTGCTTTGGATTCTATCACATGTGTTTTGACAAACAATTGACAGAGTCACCAAGCAGAGTTCTTCCTGGCTTTGTCTAAAGTTGAAGGAGTACCAGAGAAAATGTAAACTTTTAAATGTCTAAAATTTGGATGAAAAACTAAATGTGTTTTTAAAGGAAAAGGCAATAAGACAACAACAACAACAACACTCAGCAGCTGTAGCGCAGTCAGTTCTGAATGACCCCGAACACTGTATGTCCTGAGACTCAATCCACATACTGTATCACCCACTCCTCAGGCACAAGGCCATGACTCACGGTCGGAAACCACAATGCTTGTGGAATCTTAAGAAGTTCTAGAATAACCACACTTGGTCCAAGGCAGCAGAGGACAGGAAGCTCATTAAGAATTCCCCAATTTCCCTAGTACAATCTACAGCTAAGAGAAGCTACCTGCAACATTGAGACTGATGCCTGACTCCAATCACTTTGATTCAGGGAGGATTCTGGCAATTGCTTAGAGGCTAATTTGAAAGGCAAACCATCAGAGTCAGTTTGTTTTGAGAGGATTAAGCCACAATATTATCATTAAATGTTTTGAGAGGATTAAGCCACAATATTATCATTTGCTATGTACTTGGCATTAGAAGACCCTGGTTTTCAAATTTCTCACTTAGGAATATCAGCAGTCCTTCGTAAGAGAGAAGAATACTATATTATCCCAGGAAGCCAGAGTCACTGCTGTTATATCAGACAGAGATCTATAGTGGCATGAGAAATGTATCCGGCATAAAGGACATGTCACAGACTCGACTCATGGTACTGTAAGTAGAACACCAGATTTAGATCAAAATCCATATTCAGATCCTATATCAATCACTTCTTAGACGAATGACCTTAGTATAGTCCCTTAATTTCTCCTGTCATCAGCTTATTCATCTGTAAAATGGAATAACATATTCCTTAGCTTTGGTGGGGTTTTGTGACAAGTAAGATTGTCATCAAAGCTGGGAAAATACTTTGTAATCTGTAGATTGCTATGCACACGGGAGCCATTATCTGGTCTTTTTCCCTAAAATACTGTTCCTTGGATCTCACTTAGCCTGGGGTTTTCCAACTACACTTCTAAAAGAATATTTTTGGAGCTACTCAAATGAAGACTTACAAAATATGAGTATCTGTTTTCTGCTTCTTTTTTCTCTGATCCAAGGAACTTGCTTCCTTTCACAGATTTAGCTCTTTATGTCATTAACTAAATTTAAATCATGCCTAAAGACTTACTTGTTTGGCAGCACAGTTTCATATCCTGTTTGGTTTAATTTTTAAAATTCTTTTGTAAAGCACTCCAAGATGTTTGCATGAAGATCACTCAACAAACGGAAGCCTCTCTTGAATACACACACAAGGACACACCCACATCGATGGGAAGAAACATAATACAGATTTTTGTTAACGTGGTGAAACAAGTCTACAGAAAACAGTTCCTAAAATTACATTTGCTGCAACACTGTATGGCCATTTCTTGGCTGAAATATCCTTAACTCCCTCAAAGCCAAGTGGGAAGGCTAATGTGATCTTCCAGAACCCAAGTCCACCAAGTCATATAGAGAGAAGATTTAAGGGTGCAGGTCAACATAGACACAGTATTTTCCATGAAGCAGGCATCCTGGCAAGAGAATATTCCCTAGTGTTTCACCATTATCAAGAGACTAACCATCAGGCCCTGAACTGTGTTACATAAGCACAATACCCGTATTGTTAGCAGCTGTTCATGGGTCAGGATTGCACAGCTGACCAGGTGCATGGCAGGATGGAGTTTTTGTCTTAATCCAAAGATTCAGAGTAGATGGGCTTGTTCAGTGATGGTGAAACACTGGTTCCGAGCCATCAGGGTTATTATAGCCTTTTAGGTACTTTGCCAATTTACACATATGTGGTAGAAATTAAAGCATGCTGCAGATACAAAAAGAGCCATTGGTTTAATTTAGAAACATTCCTTTTGATTTCGTATATTTAAGAACTGATTTTAAGCTTAATTGTCTGAAAGTTTAAGTAAAATCATTGATTCCGTATTAGTAAAGGTCATTAGACAATTCCAGAGATGACATATTTTGAATTATCAATGGCAAGGAAGTTTGGTTTTTAAATAATTACTTTAAGATAAATATATAATACTAAAATGTATTTATTAGAAGAGATAAAGATCTATTCATGTAGGACAGAATAGTTTCAGAGCCCAAGAAAAATCTATCTCCTGTTGTCAAGAAAAAAAAATTATTTTTAAAATTTATTTATTTTTAATTGAAGGATAATTGCTTTACAATATTGGGTTGGTTTCTGCCATACATCAATATGAATCAGCCATAGGTACACATATGTCCCCTCCCTCTAGAACCTCCCTTCCACTTCCCATCCCAGCCCACCCCTTTAGCTTGTCACAGAGCACCAGTTTGAACTCCCTGACAATACATCAAATTCCCACTGGCTATCTATTTTACATATCTTTTTACTTTAAATTAACTATGAAAGTTCAAACTTTTATATTGTCTTATGACAGAAATTTCCAGGCTATTTTTCCACCTTTTTTCTTGACTTGGCTTTGAGTATTTCAAAGTATATCTTTCTTCACTGGCATACCTTCTCAGTTAATGAATCTGTTTTCAAAATTTCAGATAACCAGTTAACCATTATTTGAGGATAATATGTTATAAAGTAAATTATCAGGTTGCCAATTTTTGTATTCAAAAAATTGTATTTTCCTAATAATAAGTCAGTGTTTTATTTTTTTATTGGTACAGTTTTTTAGTAAGTCATATCTATATATGAAATAGAGCTGTAAGTTGGTGCAGGTACTATGGAAAACAGTATGGAGGCTCCTCAGAAAACTATAAATAGAATAATCATATCATTCAGCAATCCCACTCCTGAGCATATATCTGAACAAAACCATAATTCAAAAAGATCCATGCACCCCTATGCTCATAGAAACACAAGTCACAATAGTCAAGACACAGAGACAAGCTACATGTCCATTGACAATGAATGGATAATGAACATGTGGCATATGTATACACAATGGAATACGACTCAACCATAAGGAAGAACGAAATAATGCCTTTTGCACCAATATGTACGCTTCTAGAGATGATGATACTCAGTGAAATGGTCAGAAAGAGAAAGACAAATACCACGTAATATCACTTATGGTGGTGGTAGTCCGGTCACTCAGCTGTGTCCAACTCTTTCAATCCCATGGACCATAGCCACGAGGCTCCTCTGTCCATGGGATTTCCCAGGCAAAAATACTGGAGTGGGTTGCCATTTGCTTCTCCATGATATCACTTGTATGTGGAACCTAAAATGTGATACAAATGAATCTATCTCCAAAACTAAAACAGATTCACAGACATAGAGAACAGATTTGTGGCTGCCAAGGGGGAAGGGCACAGGCGAAGGAAGGATTGGGAGTTTGGGGTTACGAGATGCAAACTATTACATATAGAGGGCTTCCCTAGTAGCTCAGACTGTAAAGAATCTGCATGCAATGCAGGAGACTTAGGTTCAATCCCTGGATCAGGAAGATCCTCTGGAGGAGGACATGGCAATCCACTCTAGTATTCTTGCCAAGGAATCCCATGGACAGAGGAGTCGGGCAGGCTACAGTCCCTGGGTCACAAAGAGTCAGACAGGATTTAATGACTAAGCACACACATTACATATAGGCTGGATAAATAGCAAGGTACTACTGTATAGCACAGAGAACTAGATTCGATATCCTAGAATAAACCATAATGGAGAAGAATATGAAAAAGTACCTACATGTGTGTATAACTGAGTCTCTTTGCTATACAGCAGATTTAACTTATTGTAAATAAACTACACTTCAATAAAAAATAAAATAGAGCTAACCTAAGGTTCTTTGTGGGGGAAAAAATGACAATATCTAGGAAAGATTAATAATGTCAGAATAATTACTTTTACAGAAAATGCCACATATTGGCAACATTAAATCACTGTTCTACTAACCTTTTTGGATAGAGAGCTAATATATACCATGCATGTGCTATGTGACAGGCTTAGGAGTAACAGTGTGCTCAATGAAAGAGCTATTTACTATCAGTCTCCCAATATAGAGATGTGGAAACTCAGGCAAAAGGGTTAGAGAAAGCTGGAGTAACTTAACTCCAGAGCATTTGGTCTTATCCAGCCCCCTAACTTTGTGTTTGAAGCAATAACTGGCAGGAGAAGAACAGGCCTTCAATAAAAGGTTCTGCTATAGCAGTACAAATGAATTCTATCCCAACATCTGGCCAGAGTGGATCTTTCAGTTCAATTCAGTTGCTTAGTCGTGTTTGATTCTTTGCAGCCCCATGGACTGCAGCGCGCCAGGCCTCTCTGTCCATCACCAACTCCCAGAGCTTACTCAAACTCATGTCCATCAAGTCGGTGATGCCGTCCAACCAGCTCATTCTCTGTCGTCCCCTTCTCTTCCCACCTTCAACCTTTCCCAGCAACAGGGTCTTTTCAAATGAGTCAGTTCTTCGCATCAGGTGGCCAAAGTATTGGAATTTCAGCTTCAGCATCAGTCCTTCCAATAAATATTCAGGACTGATTTCCTTTAGGATGGACTGANCAGCAACAGGGTCTTTTCAAATGAGTCAGTTCTTCGCATCAGGTGGCCAAAGTATTGGAATTTCAGCTTCAGCATCAGTCCTTCCAATAAATATTCAGGACTGATTTCCTTTAGGATGGACTGACTGGATCTCCTTGCAGTCCAAGGGACTCTCAAGAGTCTTCTCCAACACCACAGTTTAAAAGCATCAATTCTTCAGTGCTCAGTTTTCTTTATAGTGCAACTCTCACGTCCATACTTGACTACTGGAAAAACCATAGCTTTGAATAGACAGACTTTTGTTGGCAGAGTAATGTCTCTGCTTTTTAATATGATGTCTAGGTTGGTCATAGCTTTTCTTCAAGGAGTAAGTGTATTTTAATTTCATGGCTGCAGTCACCATCTTCAGTGATTTGAGAGTCCCCGCAAATAAAGTCTGTCACTGTTTCCATTGTTTCCCCATCTACTTGCCATGAAGTGATGAAACCAGATGCCATGATCTTTGTTTTTTGAATGTTGAATTTTAAACCAACTTTTTCACTCTCCTCTTTCACTTTCATCAAGAGGCTCTTTAGTTCTTCTTCACTTTCTGCTATAAGGGTGATGTCGTCTGCATATGAGGTTATTAATATTTCTCCCGGCAATCTTGATTCCAGCTTGTGCTTAATCCAGCCTAGCATTTCACATGATGTACTCTGCATATAAGTAAAATAAGCTGGGTAACAATGTACAGCCTTTCCCAATTTGGAATCAGTCTGCTGTTCCATGTCCAGTTCTAACTGTTGCTTCTTGACCTGCATATAGGTTTCTCAGGAGGATCTTTAGGACAAATGAAAAACTGGTATCCCCTAAAAAAGAGGACGATCAAATACTCAAACTATGAATTATGTTTGCAGCACTTTTATTATTGAAAAACATTCTTAAGACCTTGTGACTTGATTATCTTGTTTAGTGGCAGATAGTAACTCAATTTTAGTTCTAGTTGTGAACTGTAATAATGGAATTCAAATACAATGTGTTGAGAGAGACTAAAACCATTACACACTTTGTTAATATGTCCTCAATCAAGAAATAACTTTTAGATTCTATCAGTGAAGTGTATACTTCATGATCCTGCCAGTTGTGTCTGTTTTGACAAGGATGATTCCATTTTCAGACCAGAATATGGGTGAAGGTTTATAGTTTGTGATGATCTATTTTCCATGTAAGGAAGATAGGGATGTTTATGTTTGCTTATTGTTTCTGTAAGCAATCTCAATAAAGTCAGTGAAGAGTGACTTTTCCCTTTTATGTTTATAAAGAACAGTGTATGTTTGTCCAGGATTGGAATTTACAGTAAGTTCCATGAGAGAATGAATGTGTGTTCTTGTTCAATACTTTCAGTACCAAAATATAAAGAGGACAGATTATGTTTCCTGAAATTTTCCCAGATTAGACATGTAGGAGGAGGAGCATTCACTTCTGTGCCTTACAATTTCTTTTCTTTAGTTTCATGGACTGGTCTTCAGAAACACGCAGGTGATCTAGGGCACTTCAAGCTTCTCTCTGCTTACTTTCCAGGTGGATACTTCCTTTACCTGCTGTAAATGGCAGACTGAGCAGAACCTCTCTAAATCAGGTCCTATTTTTTTTACATCTTGCAGAAATTATTTAAATATTCTAGCCTGCGGGAGTTCTTGTTTCTTATTTCCTGTGCACATACAGTCTTACCGGATATTCATCAGGAAAAAGATTATACACACACTTATACATACATCATTTGGGAGGCAGGGTATTACAAATGTGGGATAAAATCACAATCTTGAAACAAAATAAAGTATTCCCCTTTTAGGCTTCTTCCACAATCACCGCATTTTAGGAGGAAATGTGGGCTCTCAGTTCCCCAAAAAGGGATGGAGCCCACACTGCCTGCCTTGGAAGCATGGAGTCTTGACCACTGGACCACCAGGGAAGTCTCAGAAAAGTTAATTTCTATATCTTTCTCCAAGAATCCAATAAAACTAAAATAAGTTACTGTCCATTTTCCTCTCCTAGATTCAAAAGTAAAACATGAAGTATAAGAGGTTTGCAGATTTTCTGGAATATAAAGTATCCTGCAGATGGCTAACTCTCTCTAGGCTAGAATGTCACTTAGCTGCCCACTCCCCCATTTAAATTATATCCCCACATCAGCCTCTCCTACCACCTTTATCAATCAAGTAAGGCCATACCTGTAATTATGAAGTTTTTAATGCCCTGTCTCCTCCACTAATTGTAAACTTTAAAAAAAAGTTTAACCATTATATACTCAGTACCCATCATAGTACTTGGCACATAATAAACATATTAAATTCATGATTAAATAAACAGAAAAATTAACAACAGGTGTTTTTTTGTTTTTTGTTTTAGTGAAGCTGGTTAAAGAAAAAAGAGTCAAACTCACTGCACTATTCTGTGCTAGTGCAAGTATATTTTCACACAAATCTACAATTATAAATTCATTAAGAAATGTGCCTTCCTCCTGATCCATCACATTTGAATGTCTTTGCTTTTTTGCTTTGTGGAGGCACAGTGAGCTGATTTCTTACTTAAGCTCTAAACTAAGTGCAAGGCAGATATAGATATACCACCTAGGATGTTTTGGGATTCCAGTCTGGCCTTTAACAGTGACTTGGGTATTTACACAACAATTTAAAAGACAATATAATGAGGTAGATATTATACCTGGAGAAACTACAAGTGTTATAGTATTTCCACTAAAGCATTAATATTTTAAATGCTTTTTTGTTTGTTTGTTTTGTTTTGTTTTTTGGCTGCACCATGTAGCATGTGTGATCTTAGCTCCCTGACCAGGGATTTAATCCATGGCCCCTGCAGTGGAAGTGCAGAGTCTTAACCAGCGGACCCCAGGGAAGTCCCTAGAGGACTATATTTTTAAGTAGAAAGGCACTACCTCTGGCAAACCAAGAATCTGTCATCTCATTTATACAGACAAACCAACAGACTATATACACTAAATATTGAAAAATATATCTTGTTCACACTCAGGTTTCAATCAACTAACAAATTTCTCTATATAAGTTTATATTACAAAACCGAAGCTCTAGACGAAGATTTTCTAATAGCTTAATGATTAAAGAAATAAATCCACATAAGCTAGTCAAAGTTGAGATTATGGAAACAATAACTATGACAGAATAAGTTACTGCTCTATTTAAGAGATTATATATAAAAGTTACCCTCTTATCTTGAGCCAGATAGGTGAATTCTCTGAGGAGGAAAGATAGCATGAAGAAACACTGACTTTACCTAATGCCCAAGCCATCTTGCTCCAGTACAGGCAGAATCAAGATCAGCAAAAAGTGACTACTGGCCTTGGCCTTGTGTTAGCTAAAGCCTATTAGCCTTTGCACATGGATCATCATTTGGCCTGCAATGCCCTAGTATGGATTTCCCAGCTGAGCTTTTCCTTCATTGCAATTTCTGCTGTCAAGACTTAGACACTGCCTCTTGACTAAACCCTCTAGAATCTAGACACTCCATGTGCTAAGGCGCCCCCACACCATTTATGTCTGTTTCCATAAAAATGGATGAGTGTACACTTGTTTATGTGTCTACTCTGTGTGTGTTCTTGGGCTCTTTCATGTGTCTGTCTGGCTGAATTGAGGGACTACAGAGTACTTCCTGCAGCCCTACCACAGCAGGAAGATTCAGCTCTGGTCTTGGACCACCAGGAGGATCCCACTGAGGACCTGCTGTGTTGGGGAGGAAGCTTCACTGTCTCAGGATTTCTTGGTAGCACTATGCAGCAAGGGAAGACTGAAGAAATTGCAGAGCCCTGAAACCACAGCTCAGACAGTTGTAAGGCAGGGCTGAAATGTCATTTCAGTTTCTATAAATCGCTGAGTCTATTTAACCATGTAAATGTGTCGCTGATAACTACAATGAAAAGAAGAGATGCCAATGTCACAAAATATTTCCTTCTTCACCACTGTACTTTTCTGAGGTCTTAACAGAACAGAATAAAATGTTAGAAAAAAATAAGTAGTTCACTGGACTGTGCGCTTCGTGAAGACAGAGAGCACTACATCTGGTGGAGGGAGGGGTGTCTGTTGCTGTGCTACAGTTATTCATTATTACACAATCCCTGGGTCCTAACACAGTGCTTGGCACATGAAAAGTATACATTAATATTGATCAAGTGCTTGTAAGTTCTGGAATCCATTCTGAGACCTCGGGCTAAGTGATAAACAAGACAAAACTTTGCTTTAATTAAGCTTATATTCTGTTCGGTGGTAGAAAGCACAAAACAAACCGAGAATTAATCAAGAATAAACTATCAGAAAGTAATATGCGCTATTAGAAAATGTTAGAGGAGCTAATTTAGTTTGAATTGATAGATCTTTTCTCCTAAATAACACCCATGAGAAAACATCACAGTATTGCTCAGCTTTTCCACCCATGAAAATCATTTGTGTAGTTAAGGAATCAGAGACTGATTTCACTGGGCTTAGGTGATGGAGCCTGGGCACTGGGATTGCTTAAATGTTCCCAGCCAACTCAATGCTTGCCTGGTAGATCAGATGGTAAAGAAACTGCTTGTAATGTGGGAGACCCATGTTCGATCCCTGGGTCAGGAAGATTCCCTGGAGGAGGAAAGGGCAAACCACTCAGGTATTCGTGGCTGGGAAATCCTATGGACAGAGGACTCTGGTGGACTATAGTTCTTGGAGTCACAAAGTTGGACACAACTGAGCAACTAAGACACAGTAAGCCAACTCTGAATAGTTAGCCATGAATGAGAAGAACTGAAGAGGGAAGTACATTCCAGCAAAGAAATAGCTAGTACAAAAGCTTTCCCATAGGAGTTAGACTTGTGGTCAGAGCAATGATTAATAAACCCCTGATCTGATCATATAGATGTCAGCCTTGTCTAACTCAATGAAACTAAGCCATGCCATGTGGGGCCACCCAAGATGGACGGGTCATGGTGGAGAGGTCCGACAGAATGTGGTCCACTGGAGGAGGGAATGGCAAACCACTTCAGTATTTTTGCCTTGCGAACCCCATGAACAATATGAAAAGGCAAAATGATAGGATACTGAAAGGGGAACTCCCTGGGTCTGTAGGTGCCCAATATTTTACTGGAGATCAGTGGAGAAATAACTTCAGAAAGTATGAAGCAATGGAGCCAAAGCAAAAACAATACCCAGCTGTGGATGTGACTGGTGATAGAAGCAAGGTCCGATGCTGTAAAGAGCAATATTGCATAGGAACCTGGAATGTCAGGTCCATGAATCAAGGCAAATTGGAAGTGGTCAAACAAGAGATGGCAAGGGTGAACGTCGACATTCTAGGAATCAGCAAA
>SJYX01013447.1:136424-158059 GCA_006410675.1 Oreotragus oreotragus
GGGGGGGGTGCGGGTTCAGGAAGCAGTGAGCATACTACATAGAAATCATATGTTCATATAACATGATTTCAGAATTATATAACTTCATAAATTCACCATGAAAAACAAGAAGGAAGTCTCATAGGTGGATAACACACGCCCATTTATAACATGCAATTTTAAGTGGAGAAAAGTAGGAAAAATAAGAATTATAAACCTCTCAGATCACATTCTCCAGGGAAAAAAGCACCAGGAATTCAACTGCCTGGTTCTAGTCAAGCCCTACCAGCTATTACCTGTGTGATCTGGAGTAAATCTCTTCAAATTCTGAGCCTCAGGGCTCTCATCTCTGAAAACCAATGGTTGGCTTAACAGATCATGAAAGTTATCTGTCATCACTATAAACCTTAGGATACAATGAAAATTGAAGCTCCGTTTTTACATACCTATTAATAAAAGCAGATCAGTAAAACATTTAGCTCTTAAAAAGGAAAAAACACTATTTTGAAAACTCACTTTACAGTACAAAAAAATTATATATACATAACTTTTATGTGTGTGTGTTACAGCTTATTACTTAGGGGGAAAATAGACTGGATTAAGTCACACCTGGTTAAGGTGGAAGGGGTGGGAGAGAGAGGGAAGGAAAGGAATTTGAAATGTCTGCAGAGCTCATTAGTGCCCTGATACCAAATGATTCAAGGACATCTTTGGCTTTGATTCAAACAGTTGTTCTGTTCTGAGTAACATGAAGACAATCTAAAGATCCACAGCTGGACTCTGGAAAAACTTGTGTGATTTTTCTGTAATAAAAGTAACAAATTTGCTGTGTAGGTTGCATGACACAGGATCGTTTCAGAATGAATCCTGTCAAAGCCCTGGGCCCAGAGGACCTGCTTTTATGCAATTTTGGTAAAAGATATGATTTGTTTTTAAGTTGCTCTGGTATTAAGAAAGGCTGAGCAAGCAGTTTTGAGAGGTCACAGCTCAAGTTAAAATAAAGAAAGTGAACATTTGTGCTCACACATTGAGATGCATTTTTGTGAGTCTAATCTCCTCCCTCAGTCCAGGGGTTTCTCAGCCAACTCTCCAAACAATGCATCAAGATGAATCACATATCCACATGGTTTAAATTCTGTCTCCTCTTGTTTCACAGAAGTTTGATGCCACAACGGATGCTGCTAATGACACCTTTGATTTAGAAATAAGGGGACATGCCAGGTCTTTCTCAGACACACCCTTTGTTCTTCATTAATCACAGCATCACTGAAATCTAAAGCCATTGGGGACCTCACACATCATCAGTATTCTTAAGAAAGAGTTAATAGTTTAAACACTACCATAATATAATGAGAATAAAGTCATAAATTTCTTCCAGAAGTGTTAAGGTTTTTTTTTCCCAGATGCCTTTTTTCCACTGCTACTCTTTAAAGATAATCCCCATTAAGTTTAAGCACAGATTAATTCAATAAATAATTTCTGCTACTTCCTCATGGTCTTCAAGGATTGTAGTAACACAATTTATCTGTGATCCTTACAAGCCCTTCACCCCAAATCCTCATCTTCCCTTCATTGACCCCCACAAAACTCTTCAGAATCATCTGACCACTGATGGATGAATGGACCTCAAACCATCTGAGAGCCAGAGATCTCCAAATATTTCTAGGAATGAATTTACTTATTTTCAAATATAGACCATAAACCTTAAGGACTTTTCCCTTGGGTTAACAAAAGAAATATTTTTGCTGCTGTCCAACCAATAAATTTTCTGTAACCCTGACACACACCTGAATTTTTAGAGGCAATTTTCTAAACTAAAATTTACACACACAGTGTAAATTTTCAGAAGCTTTCCTCCTGGAAAGCCAGTTTCTCATACACCTTGTAACAAACACTGACCACATCCTAACCAAAGCTAAATACTGTGTAATGCTAAGCAGACCTGGGCCTGCAGGAAATAAGATGCCACATTCAGGACAGCTGTCAGCACTTGTCCAGCACCTGGCCTTCCACTCATCTCTCCCCTGAAATTAGCCAGGAGGGAGATTTGGAGGTAAGTGGATAACTTCTGGATCCCCAAACAAGAAAGAATGTCACTTGATGGCTGTTTTGCAAACACCTTGCTGAGGTTAACCACTGTCTGACTATTTTATTTCTACCTGAGTGTTGCTTACTAACTCTTTTCTCCTAAGACAGTTGAAGACCATCTTACACATTCCTACATAAACCCAGAGCATTCTAGAGTACCACAAATTCACACTTTATTTTTAAGATATGGGCCTGACAAAAGCTTTTCTGAAGACAGAAAAGCAACTAGATGATGACTTTTGGGGCGGTTAGCAAAGGGTCAGATCCAGATTCAAGCCAGTGGATTTTATTCACTTATGCATTCATTCAATAAACATCTTTCTGATCATCTGATTTGCTCAAAGTACTGTGGCACATGCAGCAGTTGATATCAGAATAGAAGAAATAGCTTCTCCCCTAAATAGTTAATAGCTGTGTATCCATGTACAACTGGACACTCCTGTGTGCAGCAAGTCTAAGAGTACAGATTTTTGGAATAGGAAAATAAGTACATGCATTGAGAAAATGCAGAAATCATTAGGCATGGAGCTCAAAACTATAATTTTCACTTGAATTCACATTTTCAAACAATGTATTTTATACTCAGCAGAAGAAAAATGTAATAGATGATTTATAATTAAATATTGATCCTCTTTTAGACAAGGATCCTCAACACTTTGTTTAGTTTTAGTCAATATTCATGCATTGAGAGTACTATTATTTAGACATAGTTAACCCTTCAAGATAGTTAAGACGTGGCACGCTTAACTATGGAAAGCACAACAAATGTAATTAATTTTTAAAGATCATTTAGAAAACCACTGTAAATCAAATTACTGACTAAAAGGGCACTGATGTGATGCTTTGGTCACTAGCCAGCTTTTATACAGGAGGAAACTGAGGTCCAGAAGGTAACGGGTCTGTGTATAAAAATGTATGGAGTTTGCCCAGAGGAGACAGTTTATACTACAAATTCATAGTTTGTTTGTTTTTTTAACCCTTAAATTCAACATAATTCTAATTAGTCTGGTTATCTGATTCTTCAACCAACAGAAAGCACATTAGAAAGAAAAGAAGATCAAGTTACCAGAATCAGAGCAATAACTGCTGCCAAGTCAAAGAAGGAACAATGAAGAAAGACAAGGAAATGACGTCAGAACATCACAAAATAAAGACATCACACACGTCACAAAACGTGCAGCAGGCTCGTGACATCAAATTAAGGACAATAGCTATATGCACATTAAGAGCCCCTCAAGTTTATTACTTTATCACTTTCAGTCTCTTGTTTCATTCTCCCCGTCCTTCACTAAGTTTCAATCATTTTGCAAACTTGTCAAGGTCTTTCCCTCCCAGGGGCTTCACTCATGCTGTTCTCTCTGCTTAGAAATCTTTTTGCCCCATTATTCACGTGGTTACATCTTTTTTCTTAAAGCCTGAATTTATACAGGAACTGTCAAAGAAAATATTTGTTGGATAAATATATGAAAAAATAAGTATCAATCTTCTTAACCCCGTGTTTTTCAGAAAAAACTATCGCATGTTCCATTTAAAAAACAGTGAACTAAATACAGTATGTCCACCAAAAATGTTTACAGTGAATCAGTCTTACAAATAAAAGCAGTAGCAACTCCAGGTAACTAGGAAAATTCTTATTTTATGAAATGTAATATAATCACCACTGAGCCACTATAGTAACCCCCTACATACAAATGAGCTCTTCTCTGAGAGTGGCTTCAAGTCCAATTTGTTTATAAGTCTCAAAGTTAGCCTAGGTATCCAAATAACACAATCAGCTATATAGTACTGTACTATAACAGGTTTATAATACTTTACATACAAATAATACACAAAGAACACACAAACAAAAACATTTTTTAATTAACCTTACAATACAGTACCTTGAAAAGTGCAGTAGTACAGTACAACAGCTGGCATACAGCGGCCAGAATCAAGTGAACCGGCAAGAAGAGTTACTGACTGGAGGAAGAGGATGAGGTGGGAAATGATAGAGCTGAAGGATCATCAACAACTGGAGATGGAGAGCAAGCTGCAATTTCACTCAGATATGATGCTGATGGCATGTACATTCGCATCTTTGAAAGTTTGCAATTGCAACTTGGCTGTTTGTATGTAGAAGACTTACTGTATTCCAGTGTAGCCATTTCTCTTAAGACCTACACTTTCCTTACTATACAAGCAAGGTTTGGTAACAGTGTAGTGATGACGCTTTCATTTTTATGGGGGCAAGCTACATGTCATCAACTCTGGATATCATACTTCACATTTCAATTAGAGAATAACTACATACATTTCTGCCTATTAATTTTTCCAAATAATTCAATGAAAAACAATACTAACCTTATCATTTAGCTTGTGATTAAATGTTTGAAAGTGAAAGTGAAGTCGCTCAGTCGTGAACAGATCACAGGTCAAAAGGATCAGATGGTCTGTTTTTAATAGAATAACTCTGAACGATCAGTGAATTAATTCAAGGTTTACTTTTCAATGATCCTTTCACATTCAGGTAATTGAGGTCTTACAAGAGATTCAAACCCACATTTGTATCTTCTCAGTGACCCGTCAGTCCAAGTTGCTCAATTCAAAAGTGTACGAAGATTCTTCTCTGCCCCAGCTGTGCCAGTTCAACCCAGAATGGGAAACATCGAGTCCTGACACCCTTACAGGCAACCAAGATTTTGTGATGGAAATGAAGCTGACAGTTCTGTCAGAGATGTGAGAATCCGAATCAGATCCAGCTCATTCCTGCAGAGATGTGCTGGCTCTAAGGAGCCAGAGATAATAAAAGCAAGTTTAGTGGGTAAAATGAACAAATGTAAGTCAAAGACACATGGGAAGAGATATTGAGCCAAAGGCTGATTTTTCACACATTACTGATCAGGCAAATGGTGACTTTGCCAAAGGTTCTTCAACCACTGGAGGAAAATGAGGGATAGGTATCCCCTTAGGATTCTATTTTCTTCCTGGTGGCTCAGATGGTAAAGCATCTGCCTACAATTCAGGAGACCTGGGTTCGATCCCTGAGTTGGGAAGATCTTCTGGAGAAGGAAATGGCAGCTCTCCAGTACTCTTGCCTGGAAAATCCCATGGACGGAGGAGCCTAGTAGGTTAGTCCATGGGGTCGCATAGAATCAGACACGACTGAGTGACTTCACTTTCACTTTCACTTTAGGATTCTGCAGCTCCTTTGAATGTAAACTTCCTGCCCTCTACATCTCATCTCCCTTACTTGGCATTTCATATTACATGTCCCTGGTAGTATAAATGTTCCACGATGATTTTCAGGAACCAAAGTCCTATTCTTTCCATACATTAAACACTCAATTTTTTAAAAGTCATCTTGGCCAATACGTATATTCCCTTCAGTCTTTTAAACATCCTTCAAGATAGATGCTATTATTTATGTTGTGCACATAAGAACTAAGGATCATAGAGAAAAGTTGACTTACTCAAGATCACACAGCTAGTAAGTCACAGAGCCAGGATTTAAACCCACTTCCTTCAGAATTACACTACTATCTTCCCTTCTCCTGTTGCTGATAGAATTCCCTCACTGAGGAATTTAAGGGTTTTCTGCCAAAGGAAGACACTTTCATTTTAGAAAATGCAAATGAAAGAAAATCTCCATATACATATACAAAACACTTTTGTAATCCTTTTCTTTTTTATATTGATTTACTTACTTGGCTGTGTCAGGTCTTTAGTTGCTATATGCGGGATCTTTAGTTGTGGAATTTAGGATCTGGTTCCCTGACCAGGCATGGAACCTGAGCCCCCTGCATTAGGAGCACAGACTCTTAGCCACTGGACCACCAGGAAGTCCCAAGAGATTTTTAAGGTAGAGAGAATACTTTCTAAGAAACTTTATAGATTTCTAGTTTGGGGTTTTGCATTTGCTTTTGTCCCTGGTCTAGAGGCATTTATGCATGTGTGTATAGTTGGGAAGATCTTCTGGAGAAGGAAATGGCAGCTCTCCAGTACTCTTGCCTGGAAAATCCCATGGACGGAGGAGCCTAGTAGGTTAGTCCATGGGGTCGCATAGAATCAGACACGACTGAGTGACTTCACTTTCACTTTCACTTTAGGATTCTGCAGCTCCTTTGAATGTAAACTTCCTGCCCTCTACATCTCATCTCCCTTACTTGGCATTTCATGTAATGGAATTACATGTCCCTGGTAGTATAAATGTTCCACGATGATTTTCAGGAACCAAAGTCCTATTCTTTCCATACATTAAACACTCAATTTTTTAAAAGTCATCTTGGCCAATACGTATATTCCCTTCAGTCTTTTAAACATCCTTCAAGATAGATGCTATTATTTATGTTGTGCACATAAGAACTAAGGATCATAGAGAAAAGTTGACTTACTCAAGATCACACAGCTAGTAAGTCACAGAGCCAGGATTTAAACCCACTTCCTTCAGAATTACACTACTATCTTCCCTTCTCCTGTTGCTGATAGAATTCCCTCACTGAGGAATTTAAGGGTTTTCTGCCAAAGGAAGACACTTTCATTTTAGAAAATGCAAATGAAAGAAAATCTCCATATACATATACAAAACACTTTTGTAATCCTTTTCTTTTTTATATTGATTTACTTACTTGGCTGTGTCAGGTCTTTAGTTGCTATATGCGGGATCTTTAGTTGTGGAATTTAGGATCTGGTTCCCTGACCAGGCATGGAACCTGAGCCCCCTGCATTAGGAGCACAGACTCTTAGCCACTGGACCACCAGGAAGTCCCAAGAGATTTTTAAGGTAGAGAGAATACTTTCTAAGAAACTTTATAGATTTCTAGTTTGGGGTTTTGCATTTGCTTTTGTCCCTGGTCTAGAGGCATTTATGCATGTGTGTATGTGTGTATAAGACTGATAAGATAAATAAATATATTTATTGATAGATAAGTAGTCTTATTACCTGAATGCTTATTGTGTACCCAGATGATTAATTTAAAAATGAAGAAATGTGGTCCAACATCACAAAATAGTCATTTCATTAACTTTCCACTAAATGAAATGCTTGTTTGTCCATTATATCCAGAGAGATGTGAGCTTTCTGCCTAGTGAAAAAGAATAAATGCAGATTTTAAAGTCCTGCCTCACCACGTAGCCTCTTCAGAGACTGTGTCATCATCATTTGCGATGTGGGAATCTCTAAAACATCTACTTCAGAAGGTTATATCTAGGCTCAAATGAAATCATTTATGTGAAGACTTCTGGTAAATGACAAAGTCCAATAGGCCCTCATATGAGAAAGTGTCTTATCTAGTTCAAAACCTATCTTTTGAAACTATCCTAAGAGATTCCTCTTAGCAAAAGTCTCTGTACCTTCAAAAGGTTGTGTTGCTGCTGAATTTTATATTTCTTTTAATATTTTCAATTTGGGGATATCTTTTTCCCCAGGAGTTATCAC
Organism: Oreotragus oreotragus; assembly: GCA_006410675.1. Taxonomy (NCBI): domain Eukaryota; kingdom Metazoa; phylum Chordata; class Mammalia; order Artiodactyla; family Bovidae; genus Oreotragus; species Oreotragus oreotragus. The sequence goes on from SJYX01013447.1 coordinate 143,905, forward strand.
AATTCTAATTTGAAGACGCATATAATTTGGAGAAGCCTACTTGCAGCTGTGGTGGCTTCCATGCTACCGCTCAAGGGTAAGAAGCTACTGTGTAATGTACAGTAAATCTGCTATGTAGGAACCTTCAGGTTGAGAACTATCAAAGATGTGAGCGTGCGTTGTATGTCCAATCATGTGAATCACTTCATGCATCTGGAGTTTTCTGTAAAAGTTGGGTACCTAGGCTAACTTTGTTGGACTTAGGAATAAACTGGACTTATGAACTTGCTCTCAGAATGGAATTCACTCATATGTAGGAAGGCTTTATTGTATTAGAATGTTGGCCAAGAAGGAAGACAGTGCAAGAATAACTTTGAAAGCAAGACAGACAAACTGGATTCATATTCCCTGAGTTGCTTCCTTCAAGGTTCTCATATTAAGATCAGTCGGACAAAAGGCCTAAGGACTAAGAGGAGGAAGTATGATGTCCATATTTAAATGCTCAGAGTGAGAAAGGAAAACCCTATTCATGTTGCATTAATATTTTCAGTAACTGTTCAGATAATATCTAGGCCTGTAATGATTACAGTGTGGTTAGGAAATGAGCAGTAATGAACAGTGTTGAATCATTTCATCTTCTAAGAAAGAAATCAAGAACAAAGTCTAATGATTATCCCCAGCAAGTAAAATATTGCAGACCACAAAACGGTTTGCCATTCTAATCCATTGCAAGCATAAACAAACACATACTTGCATGTATACACACATACCCCTACACGGAAACCATTGTCAAAAGCTGAAAGAGTTAATTTAGGCCTTGGAGACAACTTGCTTTAAGCACTGGTTCAAAAGCTCTTAAATAGCAGAAAAATCAATACACTTTTATCAGACTTCAGTGTTTATAGAAGCAATACAAAACAGGATTTTGTTAAATGTATATATTACGCCAGATCAAACTGTAAGTTAAAACATCTGTGTCCAAGTTAATCTCAGATACAGCATGGAGATTATTTGAATTGTGTGTTTCCTTTTGTGACCTTTTAAGATGTGGCTTTTGTGGGGGACAGATGGGGAATAATTTTCTTAAGCTTTTAGTTGCCTGCAACAGTGCCAACAGTTGAACATAACAGCAATATTTTTTTAAGTTACCCAGATGCATAACAAAAAAAGAAAGAAAACCCCTTTAGTAATTTCAAAATAGTGTTGTATAGGGAATCTTAAAAAATAAATTATAGACACATAAATATAGGTATGTGCATCAAAGATTGCTATAGGCTATCCATGACATAAAATTTTCAATTAAAACCATTTTTATGAGCAATAATCACATTCTGAAAGGCATACACAACTTACTTGTGGATTATACTACTTCCCTGATGAAACAAACCTTGAAACACAGGCAAGTATAATGTACTAAGTTTAACATGCACCGATGTTTTTAACACAGTAAAGTCTTATGGAAAATGTCTTGTAGAAAGTCCTTAGTTCTTGTTTGGAGGAGACAAGAAAACAAGAACTGAAGTTGATGGAAGCTTTCTTTTTTTAGATCTGTTTTTAAGGGATCAGACATCTGTAAATCAAATCCAGTTTGATTGAAACAATAAATATGATTTGATTCTGAAATTTCATTTCAAAAGTGTAAGAGAGAAATTCATGGGACCCCTCAAAGTAAATGACAAGCCTGGTCTCTGAAATATGTCAGGAACACATTAGCACCATGTAAGAATAACAACAGAGCTGAACCAAAGTCACAATGGCCAAATATCCTAAAAACAGGGCTCCAGGAAAGCAACTTCATGGATCTAATATTAGTTGTGTCTTTGGTAAGTAACAGAGACTTCTTATGATTAAATTCCCTGAACAGATAACTTCTGGTACAGTAATGCTATTCCTTGTTTATTTGGACAAAAGATACAAACCAAAGATTAAGAAGACTGGATTGTAAATGCTCAAGGGAAGCAAAGTCATTGAACAATCTAAAAATTGATTGAATATATATTATGCCCAGACTCTCTTAGGTGCTAATAATACAGGGAACAAAATAAAATGCCTGACTTTATGGAGTTTATGTTTATATGCTAGCAAGGAGAAAAGCCACACTCAGTATAAAGATATATAATGCCAGGTGATGATGAGTGCTATGAAAAAAATGAAGCAAGAAAAGGGAACAGAGAATTAAGGAGTAACATCATATCAAATAAAGCCTTTCTGTTGAGGTGACATTTGAGCAGAGTCCTGAATAAAATAAGGGAATAAGCCCCATGGATATCTCCAGAAAGGGTATTCCAAACAGAAAGAACAGCAAACACAAGATTCCTAAACATGAGCTTGCTTAGTTGGCTTGAAAAACATCAAGCAGGTCAATGGGGCTAGAGCAGATGCTAGATAGAGGCATGAAATAATATGAGAGAAGTAACTTGGGGGAATCCATGTTCAACCTTGGAAACTGCTGATTGCAGTGGGGGAGGATCTGAGCAGAGCAGGGGTGTGATGATCCTCGCAAAGACTAGGGCAAGTCACCTCAGCTTCCACCTAAACCAAAACCCGTACAGTACTCAAAGAGTGCCTCAAATATAACAGATGTTCAATAAAGATCTGCTGAATGAAAGAAAAAATGAACCAATATAAGTTATGATGGTGATAGCCTATGCCCCAGTAAAAACTTTTCCACCATTAGACCTTTACTCTTTTAATCAAAACCACATTCCCTTTTTACATTGCAGCATACACCTAAACAACATCACAGTGTAGTCACTTTGAGTCATCAGTGTGTTTTGTGAACTAACTCACTAACAGATTCTGCCCAGTGTGACTATGAGCAGAGACTAGATATTGAAAGTGTCTGGATAAAAAAAGATCTGAGGGACAAGAACTGTATATTAGAATTTTAAGAGTGTATGACTGAAATAAAGATTTGGGAGGATACTGCTAAAAGGGGATGTGGGAAGATGGTAACAATGAACTATGACTGTTCTTCAACTGCTCCCAAAGCAGCCCTGAAAATATTCCCTGCTTACATCTACAGCATATTTCCAGTGTTCATCCTACTTCTGCAGAATCCAGTTTTTTCTAGTTGAAGGGCTTGGTCATCCATTCTGGGTCACCATTCTTCCTAGGGAACAGGAAATTAGGCATGGCTTGACTTCTAAGAGAACATAGTCAGCAAGTGCTTTTTATCTAGACCAGAATAACATTGGGCCTTTTGGAAGTTGGAAAATTATCTTCCTTGTCAGTACATGAAAAGTCTGGTCTGAATTAATAAATATGACTTTTGGAGTGTCTGGTTCACTAGCAGAAAGGAAAATTAACCTTTAGGGATATCTGAGTCAATCTATCCTTGGGTACAGAAAGTTAGCCCCAGTCCCTCCTATAGGAGGCCATCCTATAGGAGTCCAGGGCTTAGTAATATTAAGCCTTTTTCACATCATGCAATTATCTTCATTCTCAAGATGCCAACTGGTAGTCTAAGGAAAAGGACATAGCTCTAACAGGAAAAGATACTGAGATTTTGATTCATAACTTAAGATGAGTAAATGAAATAAATTGAAATGAATTCTCACATAAAACAATTTCAAGTATGATCCCTTCTCCTACCATACATATTTTTAAAGTGGCATATTTATATATGCATACTGTATATACACTTACACTACTTAACCAGTCACCCGACTTATGTAATAATTGATTCCTTGGCTTGTTTCATAAAGGAGTGACCATGCAATGGACATTTGTTATTGCTTTTAAGTGTCATTCATAGCAAAGAATAGGACCTATGTCTCATAGGCAAATATTCTGATTCATTACATAGATTAGCCTTGGGTTCAATGAGTTTCTTTGTAAAAATCTGTGATGTAGATTGACTGCCATTGCCAGAGTGGAAATGTGGTACACCCTATTATCTGTATCAATTCTCTAGCCCAGGGGTCAACAAGCTACAGTTCTTACATCAAATCCAGCTACTCCCTGCTTTTGTTAAGAAATTTTTATTGGAATCCATCATATCCATTCATTATTACTGTCTATAGATGCTATGTTCTACTACAGCAAAGTTAATTTGCAACAGAATAACTGAAATAGAGACCGTACTGCCCGCAAAGCCTAAAATATTTATAATCTGGCTGACTCTTTACAGATAAAAAATTGCTGACCATACCCTCCCTCCAATCTAATTTGCAGAAAAAAACGTGTATGTGTCAAACTACCTCTTCTTCCACCTCTCTCTTGTCTCGAATAGGTTTGAATTGTCATAATACGAGTTTCCAAACCAATGAGTCCACATTAAATTATTAATGGTTTAGGAGCACACCAGTTTTGTTTTGTTTTGCATTTTGCTTTATTTACCCTCAGTTGCAAGGTGTCTTTGGAGAACGCAATGGCAACCCACTCCAGTACTCTTGCCTGGAAAATCCTATGGACAGAGGAGCCTGGTAGGCTGCAGTTCATGGGGTTGCTAAGAGTCTGATATGACTGAGCGACTTCACTTTCACTTTTCACTTTCATGCATTGGAGAAGGAAATGGCAACCCACTCCAGTGTTCTTGCTTGGAGAGTCCCAGGGACAGCGGAGCCTGGTGGGCTGCCGTCTATGGGGTCACACAGGGTCGGACATGACTGAAGCGACTTAGCAGCAGCAGCACGGTGTCTTCAAAGTATTATAGGTACGAGAGACAGTAGGTAGCTACAGCTTAATGGAAATAGTTCTGATCTGAGGAATAATTGAGAAAAGCCTACCAAGTGTAGCCAGATTTCTACTGTGAATTTTTGAGTGCTGACACCACCAAGTTTCTCTCTTTAGCATCGTAGAAAGACTACTTTTTTTTTGCTCTAATTACCTGCCAGCAGCTGTCCACAACTCTGTTTTTCACATTCTAAAATAATTGTCAGTTTTTTAATTGTCAAAATTGATTTCAAGATTCCACTTAGAATATAAAAAAGCACAAGAGGTCCTTACCCTCATGAGGAGAAAAAGCCAAAAAAGTTTACAATGATTTTTCTTGAGCACATCTTACAGTTGAAGTATCAAGGCAACCAGAACCAATTTCCAAAGAATTGAAACGCCCTTCTGAGGAGAAATGGGTCAAAGAAACTATTTTTCCTTTGGCAAAGCAGAGGAGGATGAGGTGAGTGACAGCGGCTAGGAAGAAAACAGTTAAAATTTTAACAAATCCTTATGTGAGCACAGGATGGAAGCCACAGATAAGGACAAGAGCTCCTTCAGTGCCACGTGGATAATGCAAGTGGAGGCAAGCATTAAATCCCACCCACTTCCCTGGACCCTTCTCTCATAGAAAGTATTGGGTTGGCCAAAAATTTCTTTTGGGCTTTTCTGTAACATCAGGAAACTCAAAAGAATTTTTTGGCCAACCCAATAAAAGCCTTAACCCATCAAGAGAAGGGAAGGAAATGCTTGGGTTATCTATCAGAACCAAGGAAAAAACACACACTTCCAATACAATCCACTCTAACCTTAAATTCATCGTGTCCAAGCCAGACCTCATTTAGTTTCTCTCAAATCTCTACTATGTTCCCTAACAACAAATGATGCTACGACCCACTCAATTAGCACACCACAAACTTTGGGATTCATCAGGACTCTCTCGGCCTTCATTCTTTACAGTTAAATTGGTTCTTCCTAAATCTCTCTCTGACCTGAAAAGGTCAATTCCCACTGTTATGATTTTGCTTTCCAGGTGTCATAGTTGGTAAAGAATCTGCCTGCCAATGCAGGAGATGCAAGAGACACAGATTTCAGGATCCTTTTCAAGACTGTTAAAATAGCTCCTTGGGACTTCCCTGGCAGTCCAATGGTTATAACTCTGCACTTCTAATGCAGGGGGCACAGATTTGCTCCCTGGTGAAGGAACTAAGATCCCATATGCCATGTGGCCAACAAATAAGAAATTAAAAATAACAAAAATTAAGATTAAAAATAGCTTAACTAATACTGGGTCTTCAGTGTCCTCACATTCTGCTCATACAACATTGCTTAATATCTGTCCCTTCTTGAAATGTTTTTAGCTTTCTGTATCCTACAAGATGAAGTTAAAGGTCCTCAGCAGAGCAGAAAACATCCACCTACTTTACCAAATACATTTTCCTCAGGGCCCATCCTAAACACCCTGCCTAGCCACACAGAATGAATTATCATCACACTGATATCCTGCAGCCTTTAAACCTCAGTGCCTTATGTGGGTCAGTAGCTCATCCTGGAATGTTCTTTCCTGCTTTTCCAACCTGATAACCTTACATTCACCTTTTAAGTTGAAGCACCTACTCCTCTTTGAATTCTTCCCTGAACCCCTCCCCCCAACTCTAGTGTGGTAACCGTTACCTCCTCAGCTAAGCTATGATGTTCACAGAGCAGAACATTTCATGACATTGTGTCTTATTCCTGTCAATTACTTTAGCTCCTTGCACAATTACTGGCATAGAGTAGATGTTCACTATTTCTAAGTTCACTACTAAATCTAAGTTGACTAAATGGTAAGCCTAAAGTGAAGACAGACACACGACAACTCTTTCCACATCTCACTTTCAATAAATGAATAACTGTTAATGATTAGTACCAATGAGAGGCAATTCAGTTCTCAAATATCAGATGAAATATATTCTGTTTCTACTCAGATGTTCTGAAGGAGATTTTAGGAAAAGGGAACTGAACTTTCTCTTTGCATTTAGAGAAGAAAATACCCTCATAAAGGCTTTTATAGATGGTTTTTGCCACTCCAGCCTTTGGCAAAATAAATGTGCTTCATCATGTTGTCATGGCATTACTAGAATTCTATAGCAAGCTACACTTACTTACTTAGGCAAAAAGGCTTGTATCTAGGTCTTACCCATTTGAGAGTAATTTCTGCAGAGAATGTGTTCAATGATAGCATTCCTCACTGAGTCCAAATATCGGCAATGCTTTAAAGAAAGGACAATGTGGTGATAATCACCATTTAATTTCAAGTGTTGCATGTTTGTTTCAACAAATTTCAAAACATTTCCCAAGGGATTTTAAAGAAAGTCACCAAGTATGTTTAACAAAACAACATATGGAATGCTAATTTTGTTGTGATGCTATACTCTAATACAGCAAGAAACAGATTTTTCGTAAAATCAGCAGATTTGCAAACACTAATTAAGAAACATTGAAAACTATCAAGGTCAATTTAAAACTCCATTTGAAAACAAATATTTCTCATCTTGTTGAGTTCTAGTAATTTCCCACTAGGGATTTCACTGCATATCAACAAACTTCCACTGTGCAAGCTCTTCAATGAAGGTAAATAAATATAAGGTTTTCTTCAAACTGTCAATACAAAGCCAACCAGTGAGCTTTGGAGAGCTGGGTGGAAATAACTAATTTGTCTCTCTCAGTATAATCTCTAATCAGGAATCTAAGATCCTTGGGGTATAGGATTTCCACTTAACTTAAGATATATCACTCCTAAGAGACTTTCCAGGAGTTCTGTGCCTGCCAGAAGGGAGGATGCTCTGATACTGTTAACTCTTTGTGAGAGTGATTCTCTGCCTCCTGTGAAAAGATCAAGAAAACCTAAGANTTTTTTTTTGCTCTAATTACCTGCCAGCAGCTGTCCACAACTCTGTTTTTCACATTCTAAAATAATTGTCAGTTTTTTAATTGTCAAAATTGATTTCAAGATTCCACTTAGAATATAAAAAAGCACAAGAGGTCCTTACCCTCATGAGGAGAAAAAGCCAAAAAAGTTTACAATGATTTTTCTTGAGCACATCTTACAGTTGAAGTATCAAGGCAACCAGAACCAATTTCCAAAGAATTGAAACGCCCTTCTGAGGAGAAATGGGTCAAAGAAACTATTTTTCCTTTGGCAAAGCAGAGGAGGATGAGGTGAGTGACAGCGGCTAGGAAGAAAACAGTTAAAATTTTAACAAATCCTTATGTGAGCACAGGATGGAAGCCACAGATAAGGACAAGAGCTCCTTCAGTGCCACGTGGATAATGCAAGTGGAGGCAAGCATTAAATCCCACCCACTTCCCTGGACCCTTCTCTCATAGAAAGTATTGGGTTGGCCAAAAATTTCTTTTGGGCTTTTCTGTAACATCAGGAAACTCAAAAGAATTTTTTGGCCAACCCAATAAAAGCCTTAACCCATCAAGAGAAGGGAAGGAAATGCTTGGGTTATCTATCAGAACCAAGGAAAAAACACACACTTCCAATACAATCCACTCTAACCTTAAATTCATCGTGTCCAAGCCAGACCTCATTTAGTTTCTCTCAAATCTCTACTATGTTCCCTAACAACAAATGATGCTACGACCCACTCAATTAGCACACCACAAACTTTGGGATTCATCAGGACTCTCTCGGCCTTCATTCTTTACAGTTAAATTGGTTCTTCCTAAATCTCTCTCTGACCTGAAAAGGTCAATTCCCACTGTTATGATTTTGCTTTCCAGGTGTCATAGTTGGTAAAGAATCTGCCTGCCAATGCAGGAGATGCAAGAGACACAGATTTCAGGATCCTTTTCAAGACTGTTAAAATAGCTCCTTGGGACTTCCCTGGCAGTCCAATGGTTATAACTCTGCACTTCTAATGCAGGGGGCACAGATTTGCTCCCTGGTGAAGGAACTAAGATCCCATATGCCATGTGGCCAACAAATAAGAAATTAAAAATAACAAAAATTAAGATTAAAAATAGCTTAACTAATACTGGGTCTTCAGTGTCCTCACATTCTGCTCATACAACATTGCTTAATATCTGTCCCTTCTTGAAATGTTTTTAGCTTTCTGTATCCTACAAGATGAAGTTAAAGGTCCTCAGCAGAGCAGAAAACATCCACCTACTTTACCAAATACATTTTCCTCAGGGCCCATCCTAAACACCCTGCCTAGCCACACAGAATGAATTATCATCACACTGATATCCTGCAGCCTTTAAACCTCAGTGCCTTATGTGGGTCAGTAGCTCATCCTGGAATGTTCTTTCCTGCTTTTCCAACCTGATAACCTTACATTCACCTTTTAAGTTGAAGCACCTACTCCTCTTTGAATTCTTCCCTGAACCCCTCCCCCCAACTCTAGTGTGGTAACCGTTACCTCCTCAGCTAAGCTATGATGTTCACAGAGCAGAACATTTCATGACATTGTGTCTTATTCCTGTCAATTACTTTAGCTCCTTGCACAATTACTGGCATAGAGTAGATGTTCACTATTTCTAAGTTCACTACTAAATCTAAGTTGACTAAATGGTAAGCCTAAAGTGAAGACAGACACACGACAACTCTTTCCACATCTCACTTTCAATAAATGAATAACTGTTAATGATTAGTACCAATGAGAGGCAATTCAGTTCTCAAATATCAGATGAAATATATTCTGTTTCTACTCAGATGTTCTGAAGGAGATTTTAGGAAAAGGGAACTGAACTTTCTCTTTGCATTTAGAGAAGAAAATACCCTCATAAAGGCTTTTATAGATGGTTTTTGCCACTCCAGCCTTTGGCAAAATAAATGTGCTTCATCATGTTGTCATGGCATTACTAGAATTCTATAGCAAGCTACACTTACTTACTTAGGCAAAAAGGCTTGTATCTAGGTCTTACCCATTTGAGAGTAATTTCTGCAGAGAATGTGTTCAATGATAGCATTCCTCACTGAGTCCAAATATCGGCAATGCTTTAAAGAAAGGACAATGTGGTGATAATCACCATTTAATTTCAAGTGTTGCATGTTTGTTTCAACAAATTTCAAAACATTTCCCAAGGGATTTTAAAGAAAGTCACCAAGTATGTTTAACAAAACAACATATGGAATGCTAATTTTGTTGTGATGCTATACTCTAATACAGCAAGAAACAGATTTTTCGTAAAATCAGCAGATTTGCAAACACTAATTAAGAAACATTGAAAACTATCAAGGTCAATTTAAAACTCCATTTGAAAACAAATATTTCTCATCTTGTTGAGTTCTAGTAATTTCCCACTAGGGATTTCACTGCATATCAACAAACTTCCACTGTGCAAGCTCTTCAATGAAGGTAAATAAATATAAGGTTTTCTTCAAACTGTCAATACAAAGCCAACCAGTGAGCTTTGGAGAGCTGGGTGGAAATAACTAATTTGTCTCTCTCAGTATAATCTCTAATCAGGAATCTAAGATCCTTGGGGTATAGGATTTCCACTTAACTTAAGATATATCACTCCTAAGAGACTTTCCAGGAGTTCTGTGCCTGCCAGAAGGGAGGATGCTCTGATACTGTTAACTCTTTGTGAGAGTGATTCTCTGCCTCCTGTGAAAAGATCAAGAAAACCTAAGAAACCAGTTTCACAACTTATACTTAGAGGCTGCCCTTTGCCATGTGGCCATTCTTTTTCCTGTCTATCTGTCCAGTGGCCATGTCCTTGTTTGTAAGGCCCTCCACCCCAAAAGTGGGGGAAATGTATACATGAATATACACATAGTGTGTGTGTGTGTGTGTGTGTGTGAGTGTGTACCCTTTCCAAATGCTCAGATTTTAGCCAGTGGGTATTGACTAAGTGTTCACATGGTCAGTCTAGCTATACCTACCACTCATGTCTTGCCACTGTTGACTCCATATACAAGGAGTGGGCAACTATATTCACATGCTACAAGAACAAATCCACCAGTAACACCAACATGTTTTCAACAGTGTAATTTATACCAAACTGCCCTTTCACCTCACAACCCTAGACCAACAACAGTAGAAAAGGTGATGTGAATCTAAGTAACAAATATGACATGTCCAAGGCCTAAAATGTTTTGTATTAAACAATTTGACAGATTATTGTTCTGTCTCTTTCATACCTTATCTTGTTCCAGAAAGGAATTAAAGGAGTTTTGTGTGAAATAAACGTGAGACTGGCTTAAGTTTGGAAAGTTGCTATATGGAATTTGTTCTTTTACCCCCATTATATTCTTTTTAAAGAAATTTGATGTAAAATGTCATATTTTTGAATTAGTCAGTCCTCTGTCCCACAGATCCCTCAACACTGCACCGCTCAAATGAAGATTAAAGAGTCTTAAGGTAAAGATGTAAAAGTATGAGAGGCATAGGCAAAAATACATCAGAATAAATGTTATGGAGATTTGTCAGATATAAACTGGTTTCCTTGAGGAACACTATCTCACACACAAATGCACCTTCTCCTCTCCTTCCTTTTTTCATTTCGCTTCACTGTGCTTAGTCACTCAGTCATGTCTGATTCTCTGCGACCCCAAAGACTGAAGTCCGCCAGGCTCCTCTGTCTATGGAGATTCTCCAGGCAAGAATACTGGAGTGGGTTGCCATGCCCTCCTCCAGGCCATGGGGTGGGAAGGACCATCTTAGCCAATGAGTAATTTAATTTATTCTTGTGCAATCTAATTATTCTTGCATCTAGGGCTTTTGACTGTAGATACAGAANCAGGCTCCTCTGTCTATGGAGATTCTCCAGGCAAGAATACTGGAGTGGGTTGCCATGCCCTCCTCCAGGCCATGGGGTGGGAAGGACCATCTTAGCCAATGAGTAATTTAATTTATTCTTGTGCAATCTAATTATTCTTGCATCTAGGGCTTTTGACTGTAGATACAGAAAACACAGCAACTAAGATTGCACATTGGAAGTTTTAAAACACTATTTATTGTTAAGTCTAAAACACTCAAACACCACAGCCTAGTGATTGCCAAATCTAAATTAGAGTTTGTGGGGTTTTTTAAAGTTTCTCTTCAGGGGAACATTTCAGCTCTATGGAGAGGTGTGATACATAAGAAGATGAAGTATCTGGCTGGAGACCAATTTGCCTATGAGCCCAAACCAACTGGACCCATATGGATAGCTTTTATAAAATCATAAACGGTAAAGCTGAAGAAAACTCTAGACGCGGACTGCTTTATGGCATCAATAATTAAACCGGACTCACTGCACTCATGGGGTTACTGCAAATTCTGACTAAACCTAAAGAATTTTCCAATAATCTAATTATTCCCTTATTTATTCATGTTTATCCACAGTGATCTTTTGTTTCTCTGCTTTTAATTGAATGTTTAAAACTTTACAGCTCTTCAGAAACTTTGTTTAAAGGCTCATAGACAACTTACATGGACTTTTTCATGAGCAAGGAAAGAAACATTAGTGTGACAGATATCAAAGTCCCAGAGACAAAACAGGAACAGAAAAATGGAAGGCAATAGTTAATGCATTTTTTTTTAACTCTGGTAAAATAGAAGTGAAGTGAAGTGAAGTGAAGTCACTCAGTCGTGTCCGACTCTTTGCGACCCTATGGACTGTAACCTACCAGGCTTCTCTGTCCATGGGATTCTCCAGGCAAGAATACTGGAGTGGATTGCCATTTCCTTCTCCAGGGGATCTTCCCGATCCAGGGATCGAACCCGTGTCTCTGTCTCTTATACACATCTAGATGTGTATAAGAGACAGGCTTTGAGCAGCTGCTGTGGAGGCAAGAGTGCTGGGTCTGGAATCACAGATGTAGATGAGAAAGGAGAACAAGGGTGGTGTGTACGTGCGTGCATGCATGAGCACGGATGCATGCATGTGGGTGTGTGGACATGAGGGCAAGAGTGCACACATGCATGCACGTTCTTGTGTCTGTGTGAGCATTTCCACTTGTGCATATGAAAGTGTGCACGTGCATTGTGCACAGGTGTGCACACATAAGCATGGAGGGTGTGCACGCTTCTGTGCTGGCACGCACACATATGCGTGCCTACATCTGGGCGTGCATTCATGTATATCACACCATGTGGATGCATCATGTGTGCACATTGATGAGTTTGTATATGAGTGTGTATATGTGTGCGCACACATGCACATGAACAGCCATGCAACTGTGTGCGTGTATACATGTTTGCGTGTGCATGCCAGTGTGTTTACATGCCCGTGTCCACACAATTGTGCATATAGAATTCATTTTTTATTGAGGCAGTGTTGATTTATATTGCCTTCTATACATTTCATGAGCTTCCCTGGTGGCTCAGTGGTGAAGACTCCACCTGCCAGTGCAGTAGACGCTGGTTCAACCCCTGAGTCAGAAGGATCCCCTGGAGAAGGGAATGGCAACCCACTGCAGTATTCATGCCTGGGAGAGCCCACGGACAGAGGAGCCTGGTGGGGCTGCAGTCCACAGGGTCGCAAAAGAGTAGGACACAACTGAGCGACTCAGTAACAGGAACATGTTTCATGGGACAGCATTGTATTTCTACTTCTCTTTTGCCCTACAGAAAAGTCACGTCCTCCTGTCGCCATGCAGCTGATCTCTACCCGTTGCGCCCCTCTTCTCCCTTGGTAGCCACTGTTCTGTCCTCTGTATCCGCATGTTTATTTTTGCTCATTTGGTTTGTACATTTATTTTGTTGTTGGTGTTTGTCTTTCACCGCATGTAAACAAGAATGTGCAGTATCTGTCTTTCCCCAGTTGACATTCCATGTGTGCATGCGCGCTCAGGCTCTCGGTGTCCTACTCTTTGGGACCCCAGGGACTGCAGCCTGCCAGGCTCCTCTGTCCATGATTTTCCAGGCAAGGATGCTGGAGTGGGTTGCCTTTTTCTCGTCCAGAGGATCTTCCCGACCCAGGGATTGAACCCGGGTCCTCCGTGTCTCCTGCATTGGCAGGTGAATTTTTTTTTACCAGTGAGCCACCCAGGAAGCCCATAACTGACGTTTCTCTTAATATAATATCCTCAAGATCCAACCATGTTGTCGTAAATGGCAAAATGTCATCCTTTTTTAATGGCCTAGTAGCATTTCATTGTCTGCATAATCCGCATCTCCTTTATCTGTTCATCCATTGATGGTACTTAGGTTGCTTCCATATCTTGTCTATTGTAAATAATGCCACAGTAGATGGAGACGTGCATGTATCTTTTGAAGTGAGTGCTTTTATATCATGCGGATAAATCCCCAGAGGTGGGATAGTTGTGGCTTGCTGCTTATCCATCTCTTGGAACCCCGAGTGGGGTTCAGGGCTAATAGCTATTTATGGAGCGAAAGAAGGAGAATTGTGGATAATCCCGAGCGTGCTCCTTTGAGCTTTGGATCACATTATATGCTGTTGATAATTTGTAAAATTGCGTCTACTGAAAAATCATATGCCTTGGAAACTGTTTTCATGGCACTATAAAATAAGTTAGATTTGTTGAGGGCTATTGATTTTAAGTTCCTGGATCATACATACACACGACAGGAAAAAA
>SJYX01013447.1:160042-202653 GCA_006410675.1 Oreotragus oreotragus
AAGTTAAATAAGCAGGGTGACAATATACAGCCTTGACGTACTCCTTTTCCTATTTGGAACCAGTCTGTTGTTCCATGTCCAGTTCTAACTGTTGCTTCCTGACCTGCATACAGATTTCTCAAGAGGCAGGTCAGGTGTTCTGGTATTTCCATCTCTTTCAGAATTTTCCACAGTTTATTGTGATCCACAGAGTCAAAGGCTTTGGCATCGTCAATAAAGCAGAAATAGTATTAGGGATATTAAACCTTTATCAGATATATGATTTTCAAGTATATTCTCCAATTCTACAGGTTGTCTGTAACCTGATAGTACTTTTTGATGTATAAGTTTTTCATTTCAATGAAATCCATTTTATCTATTTTTTCTTCTGTTGCCTATGTCTTAGTTGTCATAACCAAGCTATTGCTGTCAAATTCAAAGTCATGACGGTTTCCCCCTATGTTTTCTTCTATGAGTTTTATATTCTGTGGTAACACATTAATTTTTTTAATCTATTTTGAGTTAATTTTATAAGGCATTTGTTAAGGGCCCAACTTAATGCTTTTGCATGTGGATATCCAGAACTTCTGTTGAAAAGATTGTCCTTTCTCTGTTGAATAGTCTGGGCACACTTGTAACCTGATCACATATGTGAGGGTTTATTTCATGGCTCTCTATTCTATTCCACTGGTCTGTGTCTATCCTTATGTCAGTACCACACTGTTTTGATTACTATAGTTTGGTAGTGAATTTTGAGATTGGGAAGTGTGAATTCTCCAAATTTGTTCTTTTTAAGATTATTTTGGCTATTCAAAGTCACTTTAGGATGGGTTTTCTATTTCTAAAAAAAAATTGCCAATAGGATTTTTATAGGGATTACATTGAATCTGTAGATCACTTTGGGTAATATTGTCTTCTTAACAATATTGTCTTCCTGTCAGTGAACACAGTATGTCTTTCCACTTATTTATGTTTTCTTTACTTTCTTTCAAAGCATTCTTTATTTAATTTGTCTTTTACAAACAATTAACATTTACTCTAAGCCAGGAAACACTCTAAGTGCTTTACAAACATTCATTTATTTAATCCTCATAACAACCTGATGAAGTACCATTTTAATTCCACTTTATGGATAAAGAAACTGAAGTACAAAGAGGTCAAATAACTTGCCCAAGCTCTCAGAGCCAGTAAGTGGTAGAACTCTGACTTAAACCTGGCAATCTGGCTCCAGGGTTCATGCTTCTAACTATGACAATCTACGTCTTTTCTAGCATTCATTCATTCAACAAGCACTTACACAACACCTTCCAAGTGATTTATTAAGAAAGTCCTCTCAGGAGAAATCCACTAAGGGAGTAAGAAAAGCAGGACAAGGAAGGGGAAGAAGTAAACACAGGTTTGATTTCAAATGCTCAGCCCAATCTTGTGAGTGATGTGGAGCATCCAAGGCAGGGGAGGTGGGCTTTCATATTGTTCCATCAGTCACAGCTGCAGGTCACGCTGCTGAGGATATAAACTTCAGACAATTCCAGCTCTCTACATGTCTGAGTGAAATGGCCCTAGTAATTCAAGTTTAGTTCTCTGAAGAAAGTTACAAGTTCATGTTGGTAGGAGCAAAGTGTACAGGAAGATGGATACACAGAAGTAGTAAAGTGAATTCTAAGGGAATCTGGGTAGGGTACCAACAAAACCTTGGCCTTCAAAGAGTTTATATGTTGGTAGCAAAGCCAAGACATGCACCCTTTATATAGAATTGGCAGTGGTAAGTGCTATAAGAGGGCAAATAAATTGCTAAGAATTGGAGAGAACAGACCATGAAACAATTGTTCCTGGGGCATGCCCTGACTAACGCAATCATAAAAGATCACTGAAAAGGTTGCATTTGACCTGGGAATCTGAGAAGAGAATTACAACTATTACAAGATTTGGGAAAACCCCACAAGATCAGTCATACTACATGTGAAGCCACACAGAGATATGAAGGTACAGAGCATTTTTAACAATCAGATAGTGCTCAGATATCATGTACTTCCAAATATAACGCATTCTCAAAACAATGTTAGAAATGCAAAATCTCCGGTCCTACCCCAGAAATATTTTATCAGACAGGGATGGAGTCAATCAGCCTTTTTATTTAATGATCTTTTCATGTGGACCATTAAAAAAATTTTTATTGAATTTGTTACAATATTGCTTCTGTCTTATGCTTTATTTTTTGGCCATGAGGTATGTGGGCTATTAGGACTAGGCCAGCTCCAGGGGCTCATGAATACCCATTCCACCTCAGAAAATGATAAGCTAATGGCTTATGCCAACGGAGGAGGAGTACAGGCAGCACCACCAAGGTTTGAAGTCGTCTATCAAACATCATTTAGGAGACCAGGCCATTCCTACAGACATGAGGAAGGGATTCATTTGAAGTGACCATAATTATGTAATATATAAAAATATGCTTTATGAAAGAAGAGCACAGTCTAGTGGGATAGGACATACAGAAAGAAGTCATGGAAATATGATTGCGGGGGTGGTCAAGATGAGGAACCATTAGGCCTGAGAGTGTAATGAACAAACACTAAGCTTTTAGGTAAGAGTATCTGGAAGGCAGGCAAAATGAATTAAAGGAATCCTGGAAGAAGGAAAATCCTTTAGGAGGCTCAGAAGTAGAACTATGGGAAGGTGGGAAAGTATATGAGAAACTGAGAAACATTTGGCAAAGGAAAGGACACAGTTTTCTGCAGACTGCAGTTATCAATAAATGTGATACATCTCTTCTACAAAAGTCTGATTTTTTTTTTAGCTGAAATAGAAAATTCAGTTTTACCCTTAAAACAATGGTCATTAAAATCATCCACCCAGCAAAACACAGTAATAGAGAATTTGTAACCCTACAAATGCTGATTAACTCTCATATTTATCATAGAAGAGTTCTGAAATATGGACAAGCTAAATGATTCCAGGTGTCTTTAAGATAAATACATGTAATCACACTTCTAGCTCAAACTTACAAATACACTCATTCCCTCACAAAGTTGGCATGTTATAAATCAATAAAAATGCTACTTGATATGCCACCAGACTCTTCAGATCTGTTGTTAAGAGTAAGTTTAGAGAAATCATTCACCCTCAGAGTTAGCCATGGGCTTCCTTTGTAGCTCAGCTGGTAAAGAATCTGCTTGCAATGTGGCAGACCCTGGTTCTTGACCCTGGTTCGATTCCAGGGTCAGGAAGATCCCCTGCAGAAGGATAGGCTACCCATTCCAAAATTCTTGGATTTCCCTGGTAGCTCAGATGGTGAAGAATCTGCCTGCAATGCAGAAGACCTGGGTTCAATCCCTTGGTTGGAAAGATCTCCTAGAGGAGAGCATGGCAACCCACTCTGGTGTTCTTGCCTGGAGAATCTCCATGAACAGAAGAGCCTTGCGTGCTACAGTCCATGCAGTCACAAAGAGCCAGACAGGACTAAACACAACATAGCAGCAGACTTAGACATGGTTTTCTTGTTGGTTCATCATAAAAAAGTTAACAACTACATAGTTTTAGCCTTTAATAATAACAGTGAGTATTTGCTGAGTACTTACTATGTGCCAGGCTCTATGCTCTTTACATGCCTTACCTAATTTATTGCTGAAGCACAGAAAATTTGAATGCATTGCTCAAGGTTACACAGCTTTTGGGCTTCCCAGGTGGTACAGTGGTTAAGAATCCTCCTGCCAATAAAAGAAGATGTAGGAGATGCAGTTTTGATCCCTGGGTCAGGAAGATCTCCTGGAGGAGGAAATGTCAACCCACTCTAGTATTCTTAACCCGGGAAATCTCATGGACAGAGGAACCTGGCATGCTACAGCTCATGGGGTTACAAAGGATCAGACACAACTAAGCGACCAAACACACACACACACAGCTCTTACATAGAAGAGTCATGATTCAAACCCACATCTGCCTGACTCCAGAGCCAGAGTTCAAAACATTATGACTCTTTATACACGATCTCTTCTACTTTAATCTTTCTAAAAGACCCTTTACAATAGTCATTATTATCACCATTTTATAGGTAAGGAAGATGAGACCCAAAGAAGTCAAGTGTCAAGTTCAACAAGAGTCCACCAGGAAGGTCTAGCCAGAGTTATCTACTCCAAGTGTCTTCCTGGGATGGGAGTTACTCTTGGAGGCATATTCACTATTTCTAAAACATGTCAACATTTTCTGAGAAAGAAAGTAGAACATTTGAAACATAGCATAGCTGAGAGCCCTGAAGATGGGTGTGCCACACACAGATAACATGGCAACTGAATAAAAGTAATGGTGGGGGGGAGGAATCTACACTTTAGCACTCCACCACCACGAATGATATATCAGTCTGTGTAACTATAAATAGCTATATGTCTACACATACATAGGTAAATATATAGATACCTATTTTCAGAAAACAATAAGCAGTCACATGGACAAGCTGTGATTTCTGAAAAGCCATTGAGGGATTATCATTTATTATCATAAAACAATTATCTTGATAAAGAAAACATTAAGCGTATACAATCGCATTCACCAAGGGCTATATCATTCGACTTTGACTTTTCTGGCCTTTTTCTCTAAAAGAAAACACCAATCTAGAGGACAATCATATAAAATTTTCTAACTAAAGAAAAGTCTTTTGTGTTATCTAAATGTTTTCTGAGAGAATCATTGCTCTTAGTGAATTCCTAGCTATTCCCTAACTCGAGGCCATACCAACAAATTCATATTTCCCTTTCTTTCTTTAAGGCACTAATACTCATTTCTGAAGAGAGTATAATATGACAAAAGTAAACTCAGAATACCACAACTTCTTCGTTAAAGTCTGGAATGCAAGTCCAAAGGTATTACCCATCCAATTACTTCCATAAACTATGTTGCCATTCTGAACACTGTTTGTCAATATTGTTTTGAACAAAATGCATTCTGGAAGTAAATTATCTCTGCTTGCCAACACAGAGATCATTCATCCTTACTCCCAGAAAAGCCAGAACCATCTCCAACCCTGAATATGTATGGAATGACAGACATGAGCTCAGGCAGGTACCAAGTCTGTAATCACAGCCACAGCTTCATATAAACAGAAATCAGTCTTTCCCAAGTCCTGTGATTAGGTCAGGAAATCTCAAATCCCTGAACTAATTGATTAATATGACAATGTGGTGGTGGGGGATGGGAATGGTTCAGCATAATAAAGGCTGTACTTAAGCATAATTTGTCCTTTTCCTTCCCTGCCTATGGGGAAAGCATAATGGAAGACGTTGCCTCTGTGTTTGGGCAAAGTCCTAGGTTATCATTTATGAATCCTGCTTGGACTTTGATCTCGGTTATGCTGACAAAGAAAATGAGTGGAGCAAGCCAGACAAACCCTTCAATGCCTGGTAATTGTGCCAGATGAACACAGGGTTGAACTGTTCCATCTGCCCTGGCAGGCCAGCACCAGGCCCTGCCATGTGATCAATCCAGTATAAGCCCAGGTGTGGGGACCAGGCTCCAGGCTAGCCTAGAGCAGCCCTAGCTGTGAACCGATGTAAGCATCAGGGAACTTATGAGAAAGCATGCAACCTGAATGTCAGTCAGGAAATGGTTACAAATTAGAAAAAGAAAGAGGAATTCAGGACAGAGGGGCCTCACATGCCACAGTAATAAAAGTAACTTCCTCTCTTCCCTCATTTCAGAACCACATAGTAGAATTCTCTCCATATGAAATTCCTTACAAGTCATATGCTTCACTAAACCACTGCCTGTCCCCTTGAATGGACTCACAGGATAGTCACACAGAAACAGATGTTACTGCTTTGCTCTCATGCTGTGAAGGGAAAGTGTCGCTGAGACATGGGGAAAAGCCAATCTACGACCTCTCCAGAACAGTTCTCAAGCACCTCAAAGATGTCTTTGTCCTCTAGATAATCTGCACTCTAAAAGTCTGATAAAGCTCTCCAAGAGCTGAAACTCAAGTTTAGTGATTCCAATAAGGTATTTATCTGAGCTGAAAGTGGCCTCTCACAGCTGGCAGACCAGGAGGTGACGCTGACCTACTAAACAGCAGTCTTTCTGTCACTCTCAGGAACTGAGCACCACCACAGTGCAGCACCTTCGTGGGCTGGCTCATAATTATTCTCTCTCTTATGTGTGTTCTCAAGATTATCTGTATGTGCCTATAATATGGCACTCATCCTGTTCTATTGTAATCACCCATATTTATGTTTGTTTATATATATATATATATATATATATTGGCCATGCCAAATGGCATATGGGATCTTAGCTCCTGGACCAGGTATCAAACCCACACCTGCTGCGGGGGAAGCATGGAATTTTCACCACTATTTTGCCAAGGAAATCCCCAGACTGTCATTTCCTGTGGATAGAAAGCATGTCTTCTACTGCCTCAAATCCACAGAACCTAGCACATACAGTATCCCATTCATGAATGTTCGGTGAATGAATGAATATACATCAGTCTGAATTGTCAGTATTTATTATGACCTAGCACAACATACATTTATTTCTCTTTCTGTCTGTTTTAGATTGTATCCTTCCTTGTGATTTAACTAAACCATTTTTTTCTATTTACAAACCTTGTGAGAGAGAGCTTAAATATGTTTTAAAGTTATATGTGAGTATCAGTTACATATGTTTATAGAGATGATAGGATTCCTGGTAGCATTCAGCTTGGAAGTCAGTTCTTTCCCTCCCAAGAGAAGGGATATTTAGAGAAAAAATAACTAGGAAATTCAGCAGAAACTGTGGGGAATGGGAGAGCAAGAAAGTTGTAACCTATAAAAACAAAAGTGGCCCAAGCAGATAATCAGGAGGGGTCCCAGGAGTGCATATCAACCAGAGAGCACACCCACTTGAAGGCAGAGGGCCCGAGACAGCAGAGTGAGGGCCTTCAGGCAACCAGTCACTGCGAAGACAAGGGACACTGTAGCCTGAAAGAATAGAGCAGGCTGCCATGGAAGGAAAAAAGTGCATGACAGGCAAAAAAAGGAAACAGGCCAAATGAGTAAAAGAGAAAGCAAGAGGCAGGGAAATGCTTCAGTGAGACAGTCTAGGCAGATCAGGAGAACTCGAGTCACTTAGTAAGTAGGTCCTGAGGAAAAAAGGTAAAATGTATGAGAACCTGGCAAAACATCTAGACATCTGACAGGATAGCAGAAGAGCCCATGAGGGTAACAGGAAAAGGGAAAAGGGTAGTTCTTTAACAGAGAGAACTTGCAGAGTGAAATGAAACTGGGGATCAAAGAGGAGTATGTATGTATATTTTTTTGTAATGTTCAAATAGTCACTTCAGCAAATTTAATGTTTTCTCCAGAGGGAAAGGTTACATGGTTCTCAGATGAATCTTTAGTGGTTGTAAGTCTCAGGATATTGTTACAACAAATGCCTCACTGTAAGGGCAACAATAACCATCCTCCATTCAGGCAGGAAGAAATAGTTCTTGACTGGATCTGCCTCTGCTCCTGCCTTCCTATCCAAGAGAAAGGGTGGAGTGGATCAGTTTGTTCCCCAAAGCAAATGCAACCTCATAAAAGACTAGTGATTTCACAGAAGATGAAATCCAGGCTTTTACATATCAGGAAAACTTAGTATCACTAGCTATAACTAGATCCCCTGGCAGAGGGTATGGCAACCAACTCCAGCATTCTTGCCTGGAGAATCCCCATGACAGAAGAGATTGGCAGGCTACAGGGTTGCATGAGTCAGACATGACTGAGTGACTAAGCACAGCACAGCTATACCTACAGTACAAATCCTCCCATCTTATAGAAAGAGATGCAACCAACATCAGGAGAGAAGATATAAGACACTGATATCCCATAAAAGTACTGGATGACCCAAAGTCACATACACAGTCCAGGACAGTTTAAATTCAATTAAAGTGTCTCTTCATCAGACAATAGAGCTACTGTTATAAATAAAATTTTTTTCCATTTTACTGAGAAATAATAGACATATTGTGAAATGATTGCCACAATAGATTTAGTAAACATCCAACATCTCATATAGGTACAGTAAGAAGAAAAAATTCTTCCTTGTGACAAGAACTTTTAGGATATACTCTCTTCACAACTTTCTTATATATCATTAAGAAATGCTAACTATAGTCATCAAGTTGGACATTACACCTCTAGTACTTATTTATCTTATAACTGTAAGTTTGTACCTTTAACCAATGCTCCCTTCCCCTCCTTGCTCTGCCTCTGGTAACTGCAAATCTGATCTTTTTTTAAGTGAGTTTGCTGTCACTGTTTTTTTCTAGGTTCCACATATAAATGGGATCATATAGTATTTGTCTCTGTTTGACTTACTTCATTTATCATAATGCCTTCAAGATCCATCCATGTCACAAATGGTAAGAGTTCCTTATTTCTATGGCTGAATAACATTCAATCGAATAGACAGAGAGACAGATAATCTGAACTCCTTTATCCATTTAACCACCAATGGACACTTGTCTCCATGTCTTTGCCATTGTAAATAATGCTTCCATGAACATGGGGGTGCATATACCCATTTGTGTTTGTATTTTTGCTTCCTATGTATATATTCCCATAAGTGGAACTGCTGCATCATATGGTAGTTCTATTTTTAATTTTTTAAGGAAACCCCATACTGTTTTTCATAGTGGCTGTGCCAATTTACAATCCTACCAACAGTGGACAAGGGTTCCTTTTTCTCCACATTCACACCAGCATTTGATATCTCTTGGGTTTTTGAGGATGACCATTCTAACAGGTGTGAAGTCATATCTCATTGTGGTTTTAAGCTCCATTTCCCTAATGAGTAGTGATGTTGAGCATCTTTTCATGTACCTGTTGGCCATTCGTATGTATTCTCTGAAAAAAATGTCTATTCAGGTCCTATTTAATAAGGTTACTTTTTGCTATTGAGTTGCATGAGTTTTTTATTTTGGATATTGTGTGCTAAGTCACTTCAGTTGTGACTGACTCTTTGTGACTCTATGGACTGTAGACCATCAGGCTCCTCTGTCCAAGGGATTTTCACCTTACCAAATATGTGGTTGGCAAATATTTTTTCCCATTTTGTAGGCTGTCTTTTCAACTTACGATTATGGGTAGCCATCCTAAGCGATTGCTTGTAAAGACTCTGAATTGTTCTCTCACCTCAAGTGTCTAGTTCTTGCAATCTATCTTCTGTGACAAATTCAGAGTAATTATCCTAAGAGATAAAACCAATTGTGCCATCCTCTACTTAAAACTCTCTCCTCACTCCCTGCCAATACCCAATAGAATGAATTCTGAGCTATTCAGGATGGCACAGAACATTTCTCAGAATCAGGCTGCAAGCTATTTTTTCAGTTTTATCTTCTACCACTTTCTTGTTCCCTCATCCTTTTCTTTTTACACCAAAGTAGATTTTTCAACATTCCAGGAATAAATATGTATTTTCAGATATTCATACTGCCCCTTCATCCTATCCCCACGGTTATAACACTGAAAAATACATCATGAGAACTGCTGGGCTGGATGAAGCACAAGCTGGAATCAAGATTACTGGGAGAAATATCATGCAGATGACATCACCCTTATGGCAGAAAGTGAAGAAGAACTAAAGAACCTCTTGATGACAGTGAAAGAGGAGAATGAAAAAGTTGGCTTAAAGCTCAACATTCAGAAAATGAAGATCATGGCTTCCAATCCCATCACTTGTTGGCAAATAGATGGGAAACAGTGGAAATAGTGGCTGACTTTATTTTCCTGGGCTCCAAAATCACTGCAGATGGTGGCTGCAGCCATGAAATTAAAAATACGCTTACTCCTTGGAAGGAAAGTTATGACCAACCTGGACAGCATATTAAAAAGCAAAGACATTACTTTGTCAACAAAGGTTCATCTAGTCAAGGCTATGGTTTTTCCAGTGGTCATGTATGGATATGAGAGTTGGATGATAAAGAAAGCTGAGTGCCAAAGAATTGATGACTTTGAACTGTGGTGTTGGAGAAGACTCTTGAGAGTTCCTTGGACTGCAAGGAGATCCAACCAGTCCATCCTAAAGGAGATCAGTCCTGGGTGTTCATTGGTAAGACTGATGTTGAAGCTGAAACTCCAATATTTTGACCACCTGATGCAAAGAACTGACTCATTTGAAAAGACCCTGGTGCTGGAAAAGATTGAGGGCAGGAGGAGAAGGGGACAACAGAGGATGAGATGGTTGGATGGCATCACCAACTCAATGGACATGGGTTTGGGTGGACTCTGGGAGTTGGTGATGGACAGGGAGGCCTGGTGTGCTGAGGTTCATGGAGTCGCAAAGAGTCAGACATGACTGAGCAACTGAACTGAACTGAAATGAGACAGCTCACACACTAAAATCCTACCTTTCAAGGGCCTGCTTAAATGTCTTTTACTCAGTTTTCTTAGTCACAATAATTGTTCTTGCCTATATCTTTGAATTCTCTGACAGAGGATGAGATGGTTGGATGGCATCACTGACTCGATGGACATGAGTTTGAGCAAGCTCCGGGAGTTGGTGATGGATAAGGAAGCCTGGCATCCTGCTGTCCATGAGACTGCAAAGAATCGAACATGACTGAGTGACTGAACTGAACTGATATCTTTGAATCACATTATGTTAATGTTTAATTACATCACCAAAGGAAATTGACTTACTAGAAAGTTGTGTGTGTCTAAATTTCCAACTGGATTATAAACTCTTAAGGCAGAAATACACTGATAATAACCTTTACATTTTTCCCCTAAATTAGTTTCAGCTAGATGCTTACATTTCTTTAATGCTTGCTCTACTTTCATACTCAATTTATATTTAGCAATAATTCCAAGTCTTACTAGGCTGCATCCTTAGTTGTTGCAAAAAAGAGTTATAGTTTTAAAATGCAATATTTTCTTTCCACAATTCATTAATCAAGTCTACAGAAAGTCTAGAACAGGCCAGTATCAAGTAAAAACCCAAACAATAGAGAGACAGGGACTATCATATTTACAAAGGGCAGAATTCATGTTATTAATTAACAGGAACAATTTCCTCACAGAATGTCATACCAGGCCAAACAAAAGAGTGTCTCCAAAATTTTGTATCTATCATGTATGATCTGGATTGTACCTGTATGTTTGCTGCTGCTGCTGCTAAGTCGCTTCAGTCGTGTCCGACTCTGTGGGACCCCATAGACGGCAGCCCATGAGGCTCCCCCGTCCCTGAGATTCTCCAGGCAAGAACACTGGAGTGGGTTGCCATTTCCTTCTCCAGTGCAGGAAAGTGAAAAGTTTACATGACAGAAATAGTGTCTCTTATGTTTCATGCCACTTTCCAACATAACCATTGCAATAATCTACACAAAGGAAGAGTTCAAAAACATGTGTCAACTGACAGAAAGACTGAGGACCTACTATTTAAATTGTCTTGTGATCATCAAATTTTCAAAGCTAATAGAAACTATACAAGATAATTTCTTTAGGTGTTAGACTATTGAACTGAAAGTAGTCAACAACCCACAATAAATTTACTAACAACTCAAATCAACTACTCTATATTTGTTTATACATATATACACAAAAATATAAAATGTAATCCTTCCCCTCAAGTTGCTGACAGCTAACTCAGAGAATTAAAATTCACATATGTGAAAAAGAAAAGCATACAATACAACCCAAAACTGAGATCACTAAATTACATTTGTTTTAGAAAGGTGCAGAAATCATAACTAGGATTAGAAGATGAAAATAAGGCAAAATAGTTTGGAGTTAATGTGACAGAGAAAATAAAAATTCACCTGTAAGAGTTTTTTTCTAAAAGAATTACTACCCACGTGTGCAAAGCTGCATGTTCAAAGTTTTATCTCAGCATAAAGTGGAAATAATCTTGATATCCAGGATTGAATTACCTAACAAATTATCAGACATCCATAAAACATATAGAATAAAACCCTTTAGCACTCAGGGTTGGGCTGCTACCCACCCATAGTGGGAACTCCACATATAATAACATTACAATTGACCCTCCATACTTGGGGTTCCACAGCCACAGGTTCAACCAACTATGATTGTGTAGTGCCACAGTACATATTTATTTAAAAAAATTTACACATGCACATGTTGACTTGTGTAGTTCAAACCTGTTATTTAAGAGCCAACTGTATTATGAAATGATTTTAATATATATGATTCACATATAATATATATGATTCACATTTAATATATATGATTCACATTCTAATGTGAATAGAAAATGATAATATATCAGAATGAGCATTATGTATAATATTTTGTAAAACTAATTATATACATCAAAGCCTAAAAAGCTATAAAAGAGGTTTCCTCTGATCCCTGAGCTAAGGAAAATATTTATTTCCTCCTTTTATTTATCTTTATTATCTGCATTTTTATGGTANCTCCTTGGAAGGAAAGTTATGACCAACCTGGACAGCATATTAAAAAGCAAAGACATTACTTTGTCAACAAAGGTTCATCTAGTCAAGGCTATGGTTTTTCCAGTGGTCATGTATGGATATGAGAGTTGGATGATAAAGAAAGCTGAGTGCCAAAGAATTGATGACTTTGAACTGTGGTGTTGGAGAAGACTCTTGAGAGTTCCTTGGACTGCAAGGAGATCCAACCAGTCCATCCTAAAGGAGATCAGTCCTGGGTGTTCATTGGTAAGACTGATGTTGAAGCTGAAACTCCAATATTTTGACCACCTGATGCAAAGAACTGACTCATTTGAAAAGACCCTGGTGCTGGAAAAGATTGAGGGCAGGAGGAGAAGGGGACAACAGAGGATGAGATGGTTGGATGGCATCACCAACTCAATGGACATGGGTTTGGGTGGACTCTGGGAGTTGGTGATGGACAGGGAGGCCTGGTGTGCTGAGGTTCATGGAGTCGCAAAGAGTCAGACATGACTGAGCAACTGAACTGAACTGAAATGAGACAGCTCACACACTAAAATCCTACCTTTCAAGGGCCTGCTTAAATGTCTTTTACTCAGTTTTCTTAGTCACAATAATTGTTCTTGCCTATATCTTTGAATTCTCTGACAGAGGATGAGATGGTTGGATGGCATCACTGACTCGATGGACATGAGTTTGAGCAAGCTCCGGGAGTTGGTGATGGATAAGGAAGCCTGGCATCCTGCTGTCCATGAGACTGCAAAGAATCGAACATGACTGAGTGACTGAACTGAACTGATATCTTTGAATCACATTATGTTAATGTTTAATTACATCACCAAAGGAAATTGACTTACTAGAAAGTTGTGTGTGTCTAAATTTCCAACTGGATTATAAACTCTTAAGGCAGAAATACACTGATAATAACCTTTACATTTTTCCCCTAAATTAGTTTCAGCTAGATGCTTACATTTCTTTAATGCTTGCTCTACTTTCATACTCAATTTATATTTAGCAATAATTCCAAGTCTTACTAGGCTGCATCCTTAGTTGTTGCAAAAAAGAGTTATAGTTTTAAAATGCAATATTTTCTTTCCACAATTCATTAATCAAGTCTACAGAAAGTCTAGAACAGGCCAGTATCAAGTAAAAACCCAAACAATAGAGAGACAGGGACTATCATATTTACAAAGGGCAGAATTCATGTTATTAATTAACAGGAACAATTTCCTCACAGAATGTCATACCAGGCCAAACAAAAGAGTGTCTCCAAAATTTTGTATCTATCATGTATGATCTGGATTGTACCTGTATGTTTGCTGCTGCTGCTGCTAAGTCGCTTCAGTCGTGTCCGACTCTGTGGGACCCCATAGACGGCAGCCCATGAGGCTCCCCCGTCCCTGAGATTCTCCAGGCAAGAACACTGGAGTGGGTTGCCATTTCCTTCTCCAGTGCAGGAAAGTGAAAAGTTTACATGACAGAAATAGTGTCTCTTATGTTTCATGCCACTTTCCAACATAACCATTGCAATAATCTACACAAAGGAAGAGTTCAAAAACATGTGTCAACTGACAGAAAGACTGAGGACCTNTGAGATTCTCCAGGCAAGAACACTGGAGTGGGTTGCCATTTCCTTCTCCAGTGCAGGAAAGTGAAAAGTTTACATGACAGAAATAGTGTCTCTTATGTTTCATGCCACTTTCCAACATAACCATTGCAATAATCTACACAAAGGAAGAGTTCAAAAACATGTGTCAACTGACAGAAAGACTGAGGACCTACTATTTAAATTGTCTTGTGATCATCAAATTTTCAAAGCTAATAGAAACTATACAAGATAATTTCTTTAGGTGTTAGACTATTGAACTGAAAGTAGTCAACAACCCACAATAAATTTACTAACAACTCAAATCAACTACTCTATATTTGTTTATACATATATACACAAAAATATAAAATGTAATCCTTCCCCTCAAGTTGCTGACAGCTAACTCAGAGAATTAAAATTCACATATGTGAAAAAGAAAAGCATACAATACAACCCAAAACTGAGATCACTAAATTACATTTGTTTTAGAAAGGTGCAGAAATCATAACTAGGATTAGAAGATGAAAATAAGGCAAAATAGTTTGGAGTTAATGTGACAGAGAAAATAAAAATTCACCTGTAAGAGTTTTTTTCTAAAAGAATTACTACCCACGTGTGCAAAGCTGCATGTTCAAAGTTTTATCTCAGCATAAAGTGGAAATAATCTTGATATCCAGGATTGAATTACCTAACAAATTATCAGACATCCATAAAACATATAGAATAAAACCCTTTAGCACTCAGGGTTGGGCTGCTACCCACCCATAGTGGGAACTCCACATATAATAACATTACAATTGACCCTCCATACTTGGGGTTCCACAGCCACAGGTTCAACCAACTATGATTGTGTAGTGCCACAGTACATATTTATTTAAAAAAATTTACACATGCACATGTTGACTTGTGTAGTTCAAACCTGTTATTTAAGAGCCAACTGTATTATGAAATGATTTTAATATATATGATTCACATATAATATATATGATTCACATTTAATATATATGATTCACATTCTAATGTGAATAGAAAATGATAATATATCAGAATGAGCATTATGTATAATATTTTGTAAAACTAATTATATACATCAAAGCCTAAAAAGCTATAAAAGAGGTTTCCTCTGATCCCTGAGCTAAGGAAAATATTTATTTCCTCCTTTTATTTATCTTTATTATCTGCATTTTTATGGTAAACATGTATTTCTTTTATAATAAGAAAAACAAACACTAATGGGTTTTCCTAGTACCTTGGAGCAATCTGGCATTCAAAATAAGCATTCCCTCCTCTTTCTGTGTCCAACAGAAGATCTAGTAAGATTAAGCCCATGAAAGAGTTTTTAAATGAATAAAGTGCTCTACTAAAAAGAAAAAAAAAGATGTAACTTTTTAACTTCTTAAGGAAGGTATTTTAGTTTACCTTATGTATTGATGTGACCAGACCACGAGATGCCCAAATATTTGTTCAAACATTAATCTGAGCATGTCTGTGAGGAGGTTTTCGGATGATACTAACATTTGAATCCAAAGAGTGAATAAAACAGATTGCTCTCCAAAATGTAGGTGAGCCTCATCCAATCAGCTGAGACCTGAACAAAACAAAAAGGACATGTAGGTGGGAAATTCTTCTGCCTGACAGTCTGAGCTGAGGCGCTGGTCTTCTCCTGGCCTCAGACTAGACTTCCACCATTGTCTCTCCTGCTTCTCAGTCCTTCAGACTCAGGCTGGAACTATATGATTGGCTTTCTTTGATCTCCAGCTGGCTAACTGCAGCTCTGGGGATGTCTCAGCCTCCATAATCATGTGAACCAATTTCTTATTTTATTAATGTGTTTATTTATATCTATTTACCTGTCTGTCTCCTACCATTTCTATTTTTCTGGAGAATCCTGAATAATGCAGAGAAGGAATCCTTAATCCTAAAATATCTTTAAAGAAGTTAATCTTAAAGTTGTGTGCAAGAGGGACTAGAGTTGGGAAAGTCCAGAGGCTAAGAATTCAGCTCAAAAGATGCTGCAGAAAGTGGGCAAAAATGATGAGAGGATGAAAGATGGCTGGGGATGAAGCCAATGGAAAAGGGAAGCTTCTGGTGCTCAGAGAATCAATAGGACTGAGTTCTAATTCTAGCTGGGCCCTAGAGTAAGTCAATCACTTCCCCTCTCTAAGCCTCTGACTCTTCATGTATAAAATGATTTGTTTAGACCAGAAATCCTCCAGGGTCCTTTTCTGTTCTATAAATCTAAGATTCTATTATGATAAGAAACAAATTTAGATGCTTTTATTCAAACCATGAATACACTGGCTTAACTTTGTTCTTATATTATACTGAATATTCCATTGGTGCTCAATAAATAATACATTAAGCAAGCTCTTTTGGACATCATGGTTTAATTGAAAGGCCTAGAAATGCTCTGCCTTTTGGCAAAGTCTTTGCAATATCAATTACTTTATTAACTTTGCAAACATATGATGGAAAAATAGGCACATTACTTTGAAATAGGCCTGTTTTAATTCACTCCTCTTAATCATGGAAAAAGCCAATTTATAAGAATAAAACATTCCACATCTGATAATTTATTTATAATGAAACATTAAGTCACTTCAGGACTTGATGAAATTTGAAGTTATTGTGCAAGAGTTCAGTGAACTTCCAGCAGACCAGACACCGATACCAGTTTGATGTATGTGCATTCCCTTCCCACAGGTATACTAGACTTAATGGTCTTCCAGACCTGAGTCTAAGTTAGTCTAGGAAGAAAAAACCTTACCTTTATTCCAAATAGAAATCTCACGTCAAAGCTGAGAAGCACTTGAATACTATAAAGATTAACTCCCTCAGATGTTCAAATTCATGTGATCCACATTATATATCAATGTGGATCTCTTTTATAGATCCTCATGGTATTATATATGATGGTTATTATTATATATGAATGTGAATCTCTTCTATAGATCTTCATTGTTAATCCCATCTGATAAAATTCAACCATCTTACAAACAAATCACAAGGCCACAAAAGATGTAATAAACACACAGAGAGTGCACTGTCTCACTCGCATTCACCAACACCATCTTCCTGAGAATAATACAGTTCTCTGGGTATTTCCTGAGTCAGAAGTTCAAATGCACACACCCATGATTCTCCAGTGACTAGCATATTACTTAGTTATTCTCTGTCTGCCTGGAAAATCAACAGAAAAAAAAAGAAAGAAGAAAAAAAGGACAGCACACTAAATCTCTTTTCATCCTGTTGTCTGATCTCTTAGAACCTGGACACATGTACCATTTCTTACTTTCATAAAATCCTTTTCCTTCCTTTGCTTTGGGTTCCTTTTTTTCAACTCAACCTGGATCTAACAGCATTTAATGTCCTAAAGCTTTCAGGTAAGGCCATATTTTACATCATATTTTATTTCTGGTCTTGGCAATAAATGTGGAATTAGCTATTAAGTCCGGATTTCTCATCTAGTCAACTCCAGGAAAAAGTACAATAGAGAAAGGAGGAAAGAGCCAGAGACCCTGACCAACAGGAACTATATGAAGAAAGGTTTTCCATTTGTGATCCAACAGAAAAGAAAAAAGAAAGGCTCAACATTTCCATCATCGAATGAGAACTTCTTCCAGTGGAGGGGCTCTGTGGTGAACTTTTCCCTGACTTTTCTCCAGGAATACTGAACATGTCATGACTCCTTTCAACTCTGCCTCCTCATTCCATGCTATTAATTGATGTTTATGAGCTCTAACCTATTATTTGTAGAGAGGGAAAAAAGGAGGATTTCTTCCAAAACTATCTGGTTCTCCATCCCCACCTGCCTTCATTTATAAAACAAGCCATCTAAATCTCACAGGCTATTTTTCCACCGGCTTGTTTATAATGTGGTAATGATTATGCTAATTCCAGCTGGGAATACATCGATATGGACCTGCTGTGTGATTCTGTGAAGTGGGGCAGGGCTTTATAAGTGCATGAGGAAAACAATTCCATAAAATTATAGTACATATGTAGTCCTCTCTCCATATTTACTAGTTTGTTGTAAGCTCCTTCTCAGATGGGAAATAGACCATGTTTCCTTTGCAGAGGGATCGTTATTGAATAACGAAGACCATGTGTCCTGCTACGTCTTATTTGTCTGCGCACTCTGCAGCAATTTTCTAAACCAAATGAATAACAGTATACTAAACTTATTTCCCCAGTGAAAACTTCTGGCTACTAACAGTGTCAGTATATGCACCTCACTGTCCCCAAGAGCACAGGTAATCATTCTGCAACCAAGTCCATGATGCATCTAAGTGATGCATGCTGCTTATGGTATGTGAGGGGAAACGACATCCTCTAATGAAATGATATTGTTTATACAAGCAATAGAGTATTACATCACTTTCCCTACAAAGAGAAGAGAATGTGAAATTTCACAAAAGACAGCTAGCTATTTAATGCATAACTTGTCACCACGGTCAGCCTCAGCGTAATAAAATGCACATGGAAAAATCCCTCGCAGCAAGCCCCTTGCATAGCAGATTCTTGCTTCATCTGGGTTCAAGGGTGTGTATGTCTCCAAAGAAAATGATATTTCTCCTTTGCTCACTCACACACACACACACACACACACACACACACACACACTGCACAATAAGCTTCAAATGGCATTTCAGATATGTCTGCTGGATGCTGAGCACACAGAGGCAAAAGGCTGGTAGTGAGCCTCCTCTGTGATTAGACAAAAAGCAACTATCTCCTTCCTGCAGATCAAGGAAACACACATCCACATGACAGCTAAACACTGGAGAACCCAGTGTACGTAAGAACTTCTCTATTTTTACCCCTGACAGCCAAGTAAATTGCAAGCAAACACAATGTAATTCTGGTTGCAAACCAATCACAAAAGGGGTTTACATTTTTTTTTTTACAATTTTATTCCAAATGACACTACTTCCTTACCCAGTATGATTTTTGCCACATCAGTGTAAGGGCATTTTTCTGCACCCATACTTGGAAGCAAATAGAATCCTATTGTCTCAACAAAACTTTCAATGAATGTTGCCAGTGACAGAGGTTTTATAACATCCTTACATTTCAAATAGAGTGCTTTTGGTCCCAACCCAATATATAGGCATATATGCTTATTATTACAATTCACTCTATAAAATTCTGATTGGGGGATTTTCGTTCCATTTAGATATCACAACTCAAACATTCTATTCATTCCACAGCATGTTCTCTCTCTCCAACTAAAAATTCTTTCTGCTTTTCTGATGTAAACATAAAACATTAATTATAATTCACACATGAGAAATATTTCTAACAGAATCAGAAATAGTAAGAGTTAATGGTTTAGTCCAGCAGATAAACTTTTGCAGGTTTCCATCTGAAAGTCATAACATAACCTTTTATTCTGTGTGTCATTGGTACAGAAGGTTTTTCAAGGCAGAGTTCTTCAAACTGCAAGATGTTAAACAGATGTACTGTAGAGTCTTCCAGGTTTAAACTATGAAGAGTCTGTTTTCAGTCTGTGTGTTGAGTCCTTCATTTGTTTTATTCCTTTATCAAGATCTTCATGTTTGGGTATTTCTTCTGTTAAAATTATGTTGCTGTTACAGTTTCTTAAGCTGCAAATTTGTTTAGAACCAGATTTTAAACCATACTCTTTTTGAACTAAATAAGAAATATTCATTTAAATTTTGCCATTTAAAGGCATGTGTTAGCAGGAAAAATCTCTGCTTCTTATAGCAGGTGCTGTAAGCCCAATCCCAGATGTTGTGATGTGTAAATAGCCACTGAAGAATTTGAGAAATGGGTAGAGATGAGAGAAAGAGGAAGGCATAAATAAAAAACAGACATTTTTGAAACTTCAGGTCATATGGCCTATCACTAAAAGGCCTTTCTAAACATTTCAACTTTTGTTTCCCATTGGTGGGCTTCTATACTTAATGGTTTCTCATGTTGCAAATATTACTTTCCAAAATGTGGGAATAGGCATAGTCATGGGTCTGGCCATTCATTTCCAAGGAACCAAATTCTATCCCCATATTGACCAGAATGAGATGTGCTATATTCCAGTTCAATAAGCTAAGGCACAGAACCCTATCTTATAGATGTGGCCATTTCTCCAATCTTAAACCAGATTGAAGTTTGGAGTTTCACAGTATCAAGGCCGCATGATAAATGGGGTTCTCTGTAGCTTAAACCTCAGTCTTTGTAGTTGAAAGGCCAGTTTTGCCCCTTTTGTTCTTACCCATTTGTTACTTGAAGGGATTTCAGAATGTATAGCTCTAACAGGGTTAAAAGGGTGCTTATAAATGTTTCCCCCTTATTTAGTTTGATGTTGGCAGTGCCCCTCCATCATTTCAATGAGAGACACATGAGCAGAAAGGCCTTTATAATATAGGCAGGGCTTTATAATAGGGGCAGCTTCCTTCTCAAATATCCTTTTGCTATCAAACTAATCAGTAGTAAAGGATAATTAAAGCCATACATAACACAGGGCCAAGTTTTGACTACTTTAACCACTTCACTACCCAACCCCTCTGCATATACACTGACAGAAAAATACAGAGCATGGCCTTGAAAGGGAATCTAGCATGGAGGTTAAGAGCACAGACTAATATACAAATATACCGGGCTTTTCATCATGACCAGCACTTAGAGGATGTGTGGCTAGAAAGTTACTTACCTCTTTAGGCCACGGTTTCCTGTCTGTAAAGAGGATGATGATAATGATGGTTATGAGTAGATTATAAGTGTGATAGAATTATTGTGGGGATTAATAGGAAAGTACATAAATGACTCAGCCAACAGCCGGACCCTTAGTACTAAATGTTAGCTACTATTGTATTGCAGCATCTATACCATATATCCCAACTGAAGTGGATACCTGTCTCCTCACTGACCCCTTGCCCCTGCCACTGTGTTACCAAGCATTTGAAGGTCCTGATCCTTTTCTCTGGAAGGCCCTCTTCATATCTCTCTGTGTGCCACTTATACCAGCATCCCATCCTTTGTGTTCTCCATCCAAATTTACCCAGCCTTTGAGACACAGATCAAATGCCACTTCCTCATGAAATATTGCCTGAACTTTTCAAGTTGTGAACTTTTACTTCCTTGAATCCCCATGGTTTTTGTTTTTCCTACTGTAGAGACTTGAACATTCTACTTGTTTACTCTCACAGACTATCGTCATTGGTTTGTGGATAGTCCTTGTGTTATATTTATTTTCCCTTTTATTCCCAATCCTCATCCTAGACTCCTTCTCCCATAGGAAAACTTTCTAATATACATTTATATCCTTTTATTCATAATTATTCTTGGAAAATGTGTATTAGTTTTATGCACACACATTAATTTACTTAAATGAACACTGTGATAGATGTCAGTCTGCTTCTTTTGTTTCTCCATGGTCTTTGGTGATCCTTCTGTGCATTGCTTACGTTTTACCTAAAGTTTTGGTTTGGCTTTCTTGGCTGCATCAGGTCTCAGTGGTGGCATGCTGGATCTTTCACTGTGGCCCACAGGCTCTTCCTTGAGGCGCATAGGGATCTTAGTTCCCTGACAAGGAATTAAATCCATATCCCTTGCATTGGAAGGTGGAGTCTTAACCATGGGACCACCAGGGAAGTCCCTTACCTACACTTTTAATATTGAATTCCTGGCCACCAGAAATGAGTATCTTCATACGTTCCCCCTCATGGACCTGTTTGGGAATTTTTCTCGGGATATATGCCAAAGAGCAGAATCACAGGATCACAGGAATAAGTAAGCCTATTGACCAAATAATGGCAAATCATTCTCCAAAAGGTCTTCACTGGCAGGAATCTCAACAGAGGTGCATGTTGGCCTCTATATTCCACATCTGTGTCAACACATGGCTCTATCCAGCCAAGTCTTGCTCCTTTATTCAGTGTAAACTGATACCTCATCATTGTTTTCACATGCATCTCTCTACTTCCTAATGCACTGACTCTTCATGGTTCTGTTTTTCTTTGGCCTTTGGTTTATACAGCCTGAAAATTTTTCATCTGAAATGCTTCTCTTTTCTCTTCACCCTCTGCAGGATTACAAATTACTTTAAGGTAGAGGCATATTTATTTTTCTCATTTTTGCACTCACTACAAAGTCTACTACAGTACCTGAAGAAAGACAAAAAGTATTAATATATAAATAAAAATAAACTAAAAGCGTGAGAGTATGTGTGGACAGTGACAGAGAAAAATGAGTGCTTTGAAATCTAAAACAAGTGAGATAAGGTTCATCCTCTGATTTCTGAAACCATGATTTCCCTTGGCCAGCCGAACTACAAGTGGCAGCACCCACTCACTACCTCAACTCCACGTGGAAGGTTAGGAAGGAGCTGCTAACGTGCTGATTCTAAAGAAGAGAGTTTACTGACACATCTACAAGCAGTCCCCCTTGATCAGATGCACAGCAAATGTCTTCACTACTCACTTTAAGGACCTAATGGGCATTATGCTGGCAGCTTCATCTTGGGAAACCCCAAAGCCCTGCTCTTATATACAGATACAAAAACTGGTAAAGAAAATTCTACTTCTCGTCAACATTAATTTTCCCTAGAGGGTAGGTGGGTATTTACCTAGTAGCCTATGCAGATAGCTATACTTTCTGTAACTTTCCTGATAAAGGCAGAGCAACAGTAGTCTCACACTTAATTATGTGTGAGAACATCATGAACACTTTCTTGATTAATATCATGAAAGTTGCCAAGTCACACAGTGTGATGATCAAGAACAAGGTCTTTGGAGTCAAACTGACATGGTTAGATTTCTGACTCTGTCACATACCAGCTCTGTTACTTTTTATTTCTTCTGCCATCAGTTTTTGCATCTGCAAAATATGAACAATGAGACTGGCTCTGTAGGACTACTGTACCACTAATAACCAAATGAAACAATGGTATAGTATTTGATAAATGGTAGCGATTTTATTATGCCTGTCCTTTCCCCAACCTATTCCACATTATCAAGGCGAAACAATAGATGGAAGTATGCTACTAACATGTGAATTAAGCCTTAGAAAGAAATGATATATGATTAAGTGAGAGGTTTTCCTTGCAAAATTGAATTTTATTTGCTGTAGTCGGGAAAATGCATTTTTTTAAGAAAAAAAGATTTGGTTTTATTTTGAGTTTCAGCTATACCCCTTCAATGCTGTGTGAGCTTAAGCAAGTACCTTGGCCTCAAACCAGTACGCAGACTGCTGTCAATAGGGATAATACTACGTAATCTTCAGACACATTGTAAAAATGTGACATGATAATAAATGGGAGAGTACTTTGGAACCCGCAAAATAGCATGCATAAAATATGTTCAATATCACTGGTTTCCAAAGTCTGACAGCACCTAAGTTANCATCTATACTACGTAATCTTCAGACACATTGTAAAAATGTGACATGATAATAAATGGGAGAGTACTTTGGAACCCGCAAAATAGCATGCATAAAATATGTTCAATATCACTGGTTTCCAAAGTCTGACAGCACCTAAGTTATTACTGGCATTTAGCTGGTGCTCAAAACAATAATCTACTCCATGATTCAAAATGTCAGGAGCATTTTTCTAGGGATTAAGTAATGTTGGTAAAAATTTTTATTTTACTTTATATGCCCAACTTTCATTTAGTATTTTGGAAATCAGAAGATTCTATACAACATTTGAGACAAAAGGAAAGAAACCACCATTTCCCTAACTCTATAAGCATTAACAAGAGAAATGTGTCTCTTTAGTAGAAGAATTTTGATTCTCTGGAACAATTGTTTATTTTAATCTTATGAAAATCCTAATACTTATATAAGCAATTTTGTTTCCTTCTTTTTGCTGCCTGCTAGAAATCTCAGAATGAAGCTGGAGGTCACTTCTGAATGTGCTAGACTACACAGCATTTTATATTTTGTGTTCTTACCTCTTCTCAGACATATTTTACTGTTCTAACACATATTCTTCTTTGCCCAGATTGTCCTACTTGCTGTTTTATCTTCTTGAGCGAGGAAGTTGAAAATAAATAAACAGAATAATCGCAATGCCTAGGGAGAAGTTAGTCTGAACTTCACTTTAGAGCCTTCGAAAGGAGAGCCATCTTTTATCTGTGTGTCTTGCTCCTGTCCTTGGACAGCACCAAAGCATCTCAATCAATCTTTCTTCATCTGCATACCCACTATACAGAGACAGGGTTCTTATGTATTTAGTCTTTGCTCAAGAAAATGTCCCTGGTGAAATCTGAATGCTTACTTTTTATCATTCCTTTGTGTCATCAGCACCCAGACTTAATCTTTGCTTTGGTTTGTGTTGAGAAGTATTTCTTGAAAACATGACCCAGCTTATTAGCTTTTGTATTCTAATCTTTAAAATTCTGAACTAAAGCCAGCCCCAAGCATCCTGTATTGAACCTGGACTGGCAATTCGTTTCTTAAATGATAATACACATGTGAACTAAACCCAAACATACCTTGCCTACATGTGGTGCTTATACACAATGGTTCTTACTCTGTTTTACAGAGCATCGAACTCTGACTAGAAACTTAAAGGGCAGAATGCCCTGCTGTCAAAAAAAGAAAGAAAGGGGAAAAAAAAATAAAAGAAACAAGCAAACAAAAAAACTTGGTGACCATAACTGTAACCTTATCTGGTTATTTTAAGAGGGTGGAAAGAGAATATTTTGATGGTGAAAACTGAGTCATAAGCCTTCATTTTCTATAGTAGGCTATGCACAAACTTTAAACTTTTTATATTGTTTTATATCTTTCATACCAGACCATTTATCTGGTAATCAGTAATATCCCTAATACTTTCATCCTTCAAACTGTTTTCAAACATAGTTTCAAAATCCAAGCATTAAAAATTAATACTAAATGGATGAATATGTTCATTACCTTGACTGTGGTGATGGTTTCCTATGTCAAAAATGTCAATGCTTAATGATGCAAAAATAATAATTGTTATCACTGTCATTAATCATAGTAATAAATTTGAACTACCAAAATACAACATGATGTGCTTCACCATGGAGGTATTTTCTTACTTGACTTAATATAAGAGCAACATCAATAATAAAATTAAATTGACTGCCTACAGATGAATGCCATTAAGGTTGTAAAGTTAAATAAAGTAAAGGAAACAATATGTTTTGTAGGTATTCTCAGTCATTAGTTTAACAACAGAAGAAAAGAAATTCAAATATATGCAATAGGCTACATTAAATGACTCATAATGATTACTCCCATAAAATATATAAATTATTTTCTAAACTTCCCCAAACAGAAATTTCCTTGCTCATAATGGAGTTAGTCTAAAATTACCCTTATGCTACTGTGTTTTGACTTTTTTAAAAGTCTCTTTAAGAATATTAAATTTGCACTAATAGTTTCCTATTTATATTAAACATTATTATTAAAAGTGTTTAATGGTCCTGTGGATTGTACTAAATTCAAAATCTTCAAAATCTCTGTTAAGAGGCCAGTACATTTGAATGTTAAGAAGAACCCATAATGAAGGATTTATAATGCTTTATCTGTTCAGGCTGTATAACTATAAAAATTACTTCTCAAACACATAAATTTAGGCTACATCCACATCTAAGATCTAATGTACATTTGTTTCTTATTGTTTACTCATTCTAAACGCCAGAGTTGCACATGGTGTGTATTCAGAATTATAATGAAATAATTGGTGACTATTTGGTTTAATAAAGATAAAGCTTTCATAATTAATCTATTAATTAAAGCCTTAAAAGTACTCAGCTGATAAGCATTATAGACTTTATACTTTTATCCCAAATTTTAATAAAAATATAAAGAATAGGATGTTTCATTTTATAATGATAAGGCAAATATTTCTCATCATATTCAGCGGCTAGATTTGATAGGGAATGTAGCTTTCCTGCACCTGGGGCTCAGGAGTATGCCACACTACTTTGGCAAAAGAAAATTTTTCTTCTCAAAGGGAATACAGGCTTACAGGCAGTGTGATAATAAACTGCTGGAGTAAAGAGGTTCCTTCCTCAGACTTCTCCAGTGGCCCAGTGGTTAAGACTTCACCTTCCGCTGCAGGGGGTGTGGGTTCAATCCCTGGTGGGAGAACTAAGATCCCATATGCTGCAGGGTGAGGCTGAGAATATTAAAGATTTTAAAAGGAGGCTCCTTTCTCAAAAATGTAGTAAAACAAAGATCCTGATGATATTATTTGAACCCCTTAATGCAGCCATTCTTGAAATCAGGAGTGACTCCAACATATTAGTAATGGTATAAATCTATCAGTTCAGTTCAGTCGCTCAGTCGTGTCTCTTTGCGACCCCATGAATCGCAGCACACCAGTTAAATTCTGACAGAATGTGGTCTACTGGAGAAGGGAATGGCAAACCACTTCAGTATTCTTGCCTTGAGAACCATATTAAATTTGCACTAATAGTTTCCTATTTATATTAAACATTATTATTAAAAGTGTTTAATGGTCCTGTGGATTGTACTAAATTCAAAATCTTCAAAATCTCTGTTAAGAGGCCAGTACATTTGAATGTTAAGAAGAACCCATAATGAAGGATTTATAATGCTTTATCTGTTCAGGCTGTATAACTATAAAAATTACTTCTCAAACACATAAATTTAGGCTACATCCACATCTAAGATCTAATGTACATTTGTTTCTTATTGTTTACTCATTCTAAACGCCAGAGTTGCACATGGTGTGTATTCAGAATTATAATGAAATAATTGGTGACTATTTGGTTTAATAAAGATAAAGCTTTCATAATTAATCTATTAATTAAAGCCTTAAAAGTACTCAGCTGATAAGCATTATAGACTTTATACTTTTATCCCAAATTTTAATAAAAATATAAAGAATAGGATGTTTCATTTTATAATGATAAGGCAAATATTTCTCATCATATTCAGCGGCTAGATTTGATAGGGAATGTAGCTTTCCTGCACCTGGGGCTCAGGAGTATGCCACACTACTTTGGCAAAAGAAAATTTTTCTTCTCAAAGGGAATACAGGCTTACAGGCAGTGTGATAATAAACTGCTGGAGTAAAGAGGTTCCTTCCTCAGACTTCTCCAGTGGCCCAGTGGTTAAGACTTCACCTTCCGCTGCAGGGGGTGTGGGTTCAATCCCTGGTGGGAGAACTAAGATCCCATATGCTGCAGGGTGAGGCTGAGAATATTAAAGATTTTAAAAGGAGGCTCCTTTCTCAAAAATGTAGTAAAACAAAGATCCTGATGATATTATTTGAACCCCTTAATGCAGCCATTCTTGAAATCAGGAGTGACTCCAACATATTAGTAATGGTATAAATCTATCAGTTCAGTTCAGTCGCTCAGTCGTGTCTCTTTGCGACCCCATGAATCGCAGCACACCAGTTAAATTCTGACAGAATGTGGTCTACTGGAGAAGGGAATGGCAAACCACTTCAGTATTCTTGCCTTGAGAACCCCATGAACAGTATGAAAAGGCAAAATGATAGGATACTGAAAGAGGAACTCCCCAGTAGATGTCCAATATGCTACTGGAGGTCAGTGGAGAAATAACTCCAGAAAGAATGAAGGGATGGAGCCAAAGCAAAACCAATACCCAGTTATGGATGTGACTGGTGACAGAAGCAAGATCTGATGCTATAAAGAGCAATATTGCATAGGAACCTGGAATGTCAGGTCCATGAATGAAGGCAAATTGGAAGTGGTCAAACAAGAGATGGCAAGGGTGAACTTCAACATTCTAGGAATCAGCAAACTAAAATGGACTGGTATGAATCT
Source organism: Oreotragus oreotragus (assembly GCA_006410675.1). Classification (NCBI taxonomy): domain Eukaryota; kingdom Metazoa; phylum Chordata; class Mammalia; order Artiodactyla; family Bovidae; genus Oreotragus; species Oreotragus oreotragus. The sequence goes on from SJYX01013447.1 coordinate 187,746, forward strand.
ATAGCTTCATTTTTTTGTCTTTACTAAATTGGGTTTTGGTCACTAACAACAGAAAGAGTATGAATGCTTTTTTTTCTTAAGATTTTGTGGTTTATTTTATATTGTTCTGTCACATATCATATAGTAAATAACTTACCTTTTTAGAATCTTCTGACTTTATAATTTACTTGAAAACTGTATCATCTTAAATGCATAAAGTAAAGCTTCAGTTGCTAAGTCATGTCTGACTCTCTGTGACCCCAAGAACTACAGCATGCCAGGCTTTCCTCTCCTTCCCTATCTCCCGGAGTTTTCTCAAACTCATGGCCATTGTGTTGATAACAGTAAAGCTAACCAGGTACATAAAAGGGTCTAAGAAACTCTCCTTTAAGAAAAATTATCAACTTCTCTCTTCTCCCCAGGCTGAGAAAAATGTCTCTACTCTCAGCTCCCAGAGCAGCATCCATATAGTAACTAGGAATTTGTGTGCTCAGTGACTAAGTTATGTCCGACTCTGCGACCCCATGGATCACAGCCCACCAGGCTCCCCCGTCCATGGGATTTTCCAGGTAAGAATACTGATGTGGGTTGTCATTTCCTTCTCCAGGGGATCTTCCGGACCCAGCAGACCAGGACCAGGTCTTTCATATCTGTATCCCCACAGCCTAACCAAATACTTGACATGTAGCATGCCTTCAGGAAATGCTTATTAAAGTATTGGATCTCAGTATCACACAGCTAACTACTTGCCTGGCCTTAGTCGGTGAGCTCACATCCAATTCTAAGAGTAGCCATTCTAAAACTTCTCATTTGTTCATATCTCTCATGATTGCCTTGCTTCTAAGCTGATCATTCAAAAATAATTTTGCCTACTACTTTATTGAGAAAATGAACAAAGCCCTCTACTTTCTGTCCCTTCACCTTTAATCCACCACACTCCTCTCCCACTTCTTCCTGGCAGTCTCAGAGCATAAGGTACCCTTTCTTATAGGTTTTTCCCACTTCTGTCATGTTCAAGCTCTTACTCAATGTGTTATACTCCTTTTTCTAGACTATGAAACTTCTTCTTCCTTGTAGTTAGTTCAGTTCAGTCGCTCAGTCGTGTCCGACTCTTTGCGACCCCATGCATCACAGCACACCAGGCCTCCTTGTCCATCACCAACTCCTGGAGTTCACCCAAACTCATGTCCATCAAGTCAGTGATGCCATCCAGCCATCTCATCCTCTGTCGTCCCCTTCTCCTCCTGCCCCCAATCCCTCCCAGCATCAGGGTCTTTTCCAATGAGTCAACTCTTCGCATGAGGTGGCCACAGTACTGGAGTTTCAGCTTTAGCATCAGTCCTTCCAAGAACACCCAGGGCTGATCTCCTTCAGAATGGACTGGTCAGATCTCCTTGCAGTCCAAGGGACTCTCAAGAGTCTTCTCCAACACCACAGTTCAAAAGCATCAATTACACTTAACTGTTTACAAATGTGTCATGCCATCAAAAATTCATTCTACAGAGGAGCATCCCTCAAAAAATATAATACACAAGTAAGTATATTTAAAACAGTTTTAGTTTTAGAGTGAATTCTTTTGTGATCAACTGTCACCAATAGATAATAAAAATATGCTAAGAATAACAGAGAGTAGGCAAAACTTATGGTATGAAAATATCTTATATTTTGAAAATGTGTTTATCATTAAGATGGCATAAACAATTTTTCAACTGTGACTAAAGGTTTCAGAAGTTACTAGAATGAAAGATAAAGAAAATCATTTTAACTTAAGAATTAGTAGTTTGATTCTTACAAATATTTCCAATGTCAATATGGAATCATTGGTATAACAGTTTCTTAATATTGTCAATGAGATTAATGTCAATAACTAATGTCAATGTTTAGTCAATATCAGTTGTGACAACAGGTGACGTGACAGTTGCTTAGTTATGTCCAACTCTGTGACCCTGTGGACTATACAGTCCGTGGACTATTCCAGGCCAGAATACTGGAGTGGGTAGCTGTTCCTTTCTGCAGGGGATCTTCCCAACCCAGGGATCAAACCCAGGTCTCCCACATTGCAGGTGGATTCTTTACCAGCTGAGCCACAAGGGAAGCCCAGGTAGTCTACTACAAAAACAGAATCTGCTTAGTAAGATATGTGTAGATAACATCAGCAGCCATTTTAAAGAGCAACTGAGAAGAATGAAATTGTCTTACATAGGTTTGTGTTTTTAATTGCATTGATTCAAAATTACTTTTCTAAAATTTAAACCAAGCTTAATATCATGTCATTAACACATATGGACATTTTGCTATTAATTTAAATATATTAACTGTCATACATGTTTTTGGATTTAAAAGTGATAAAGTATTCAGAGGAAATGGTAATTAAATAACAGCTAACTTCCCCCCAAACTATCAGTTATTTGTATGAATCTGCAAAAAAAGATTAGCTATTTTCAAAATCTCAAAAATTAGAGATTAATCATGCAGAAGGAGCTATATAATTTTAAAAAACATATTAAACTTGCACTACAGTGCATTATTAGGTGTAATTGAAACACTTCAAAGGGTTATTGAAACACAGTATGTTGTAGAAAATGATTTTTCAATGAAATATATAGATGGCTGGTAAATCACAGGATCTGACAATAGTTTTACAAATCTGAATTTACATTTGGCTTAAAATTTCTTTATCATATGCTAAGATACAAGAAAGGCAAGGCCAATGAATGTTCAAACTACCATACAATTGAGCTCATTTCACATGCCAGAAAGGTTATAATCAAAATCCTTCAAGCTAGGCTTCAGCACTACATGAACCAAGAATTTCCAGATATACAAACTGGGTTGTGAAGAGGCAGAGGAACCAGAGATCAAATTGCCAACATTCACTGCATCATGGAGAAAGCAAGGGAATTCCAGAAAAACATCTACTTCTGCTTCATTGACTATGCTAAAGCCTTTGACTGTGTGGATCACAGCAAACACTGGAAAATTCTTAAAGAGATGGGAGTGCCAGACCACTTTACTTGTCTCCTGAGAAACCTGCACGGGAGTCAAGAAGCAACAGTTGGAACCAGACATAGAACAACTGATTGGTTCAAAATTGGGAAAGGAGTATGACAAGGCTGTATACTGTCACTCTGCTTATTTAATTTCTATGCAGAGTACATCATACGGAATGCTGGGCTGGATGAACACAAGCTAGAATCAATATTGCCAGGAGAAATATCAACAACCTCAGATATGCAGATTATACCACTACTCCATTGGCAGAAACTGAAGAGGAACTAAAGCAGGTGAAAAAGGAGAGTGAAAAAGCTGGTGGGAAATTCAACATTCAAAAAAAACTAAGATCATCTAGTCCCATCACTTCATGGCAAATAGAAGCCACTTTCCAAAAAGTGGAAACAGTGACACATTTTATTTTCTTGAGCTCAAAAATCACTGTGGATAGTGACTTCAGCTGTGAAATTCAAAGATGCTTGCTCCTTGGAAGGAAAGTGTGAGTGAAAGTCACTCAGTCGTGTCCGACTCTTTGCGACCCCATGAACTGTATAGTTCATGGAATTCTCCAGGCCAGAATACTGTAGTGGGTAGCCTTTCCCTTCTCCACGGGAATCTTCCCAATCTAGGGATCGAACCCATGTCTCCTGCATTGCAGGCAGATTCTTTACCAGCTGAGCCACAAGGGAAGCCCAAGAATACTGGAGTGGGTAGCCTATCTCTTCTCCAGCAATTCTTCCTGACCCAGGAATCAAATCAGGGTCTCCTGCATTGCAAGTGGATTTTTTACCAACTGAGCTATGAGGGAATTCCTTGGAAGGAATGCTATGACAAATCTACAGAGCATATTTAAAAGCAAAGACATCACTGTTGACAAAGGTCTGTATAGTCAAAGCTATGGTTTTTCCTGGAAAATCCCAAGGACAGGGGAGCCTGGCCGGGCTATCATCCATAGTGTCACAAAGAGTTGAACGTGACTGAGAGACTAAACACAGCATGTGGTTTTTACAGCAGTCACGTACTGATGTGAGAGTTGGATTATAAAGAAGACTGAGCACCAAAGAATTGATGCTTTCAAATTGTGGTGCTGGAGAACGCTCTGGAGAGTCCTTTGGGCTGCAAGGAGATCAAACCAGTCAATCCTAAAGGAAATCAACCCTGAATATTCATTGGAAGGACGGATGCTGAAGCTAAAGCTCCAGTACTCTGGCCACATGATGTGAAGAGCCAACTCATTAGAAAAACCCCTGAGGCTGGGAAAGATTGACGGCAAAAGGAGAAAGGGGCGGCAGAGGATTAGATGGTTAGAAAGCATCATCAATTCAACAGACAGGAGTTTGAGAAAATTCTGGGAGATAGTGAAGGACAAAGGAGCCTGGTGTGCTGCAGTCCATGGGGTCAAAAAGAGTTAGGTATGACTTAGTGACTGAACAACAACAAAGTTATAAGAACTCTTTCTAAAGAGATTGAATATAGAATCAGAGAACTTTCTTGCCCTCAAACAGTAGAAGTGATGCTTCAACTAAATTTCAAAACAGATTTTTTTAAAAAGTATATATATATATCAAAGAACATTTTCTGAATGCCTAAAAATCAATAAAACTATCTCAGAGAGGATAAAATTCTGGATTTATATATTTTTCTGTAGCTTTCATAGATAAGTTTTCAAAGAAGAATATTGATATTTAATTACTGTTCTAAAAAACTTATTACTTAGATCAGATGCAATACTATTAAATTTATATTTTGAGACCAATAATTTGTGCAAAGTGAAAGAAGCTTCAGAGGCACTCTTTAAAAAGAATAAATACTTAAAAGAACAACTGAGGATGTAGAAAATTTTTAGATTATGCAAACATGATTCCCAGATTTGAACTTTATTGTTCAATGTACTATTAATCCATTTTTGTATGGTTGAATCACTTTCTACACTCTGGCTCTTCATTTAATACAAACTTCACAATGACGCTCCTTGCATTTCGTAACTATTAAACTATATTACTTCAGCACCTACAGTTATTTAGTAACTCACATTCTATTTTGAATTACCCAAAACATTTTTGGAGTGGAAGGAAGGGTTTATCAGGAGCCTTAGTAGCCTATCACGAATTTTAAAAAGCAGAAATTATTAACCTTAAAGAATCAAACTGCACTTAAAGACCACAGTTTTCTCATTTACATGAGCAGATAGACTAATGATGTAGTATTGATTTAATTTCATCATAATTAAAATACATGTTTAAAATTCAGATGTTAAACATTGTAGTTCTGAAAGCTTTACTGTTCTGGAACTTAATGCTAATACTATTGTTTGGATGACTTGATGGACTCAGTATGTTACCTTAACATTAAAAAAAAATTGTCAAATGTTAATATGAAATGTCTTTTAAAATCTCTTGCATGCTTACTTAAGATGAATTTTGGAGAATTCAACACTACAGATTAAAAGTAATCTGAGGCCACCCACAAACACATAAATATACACACACTCTCTCACATTCAGTTTGTGGTGCCACACTTAAAATATTTCTTATTTTTTTCATGCTTTATCAGATCTCTTTAAGAATATAAGGAAGGAATTCCTTGGTGGTCCAATGGATAGGGGTCCATACTTTTACAACCAATGGTCCAGGTTCCATCCCTAGTCATGGAACCAAGATTCGACAAGTCACATGGCACAGCCAACAAATCTTTAAAAAACAGAAAAGAATATAAGGAGTCCTACAGGTTCCCTTCCTCCATTCCAGACAAATTGCATAGACCCATACACCTGGCTAAAGTCTAACATGGACCTCTCCTAAGGAGAGCAAGCCCTCAGTTAACCAATTTTCCCTTTAAACAGACATTTTTTTCCATCTGTGGTTCCCAAAGGAACATAAGACATGGCTAAATTTTGTTTTAAGAGTTCTAAAATAAATTCTTTTATGCTTCTGCTGTTGTAAAGTTACTCTAAGACATTAAATCATCCAGTAGTGTTGGATCCTTATGACTGAACAAATTAAGCAATGATTTTGACCAATCTCATATAAAAATCCACACAAGGCCACCCTTCCAGTCTGACCCACTCCTTAGGCCTGTTCCCCCAGCTATTTGGTCTCTCCTCCCAGGCTTCTGGACAAGTGGGCATTCAGAAAGACTAAACTAAATACTGTTCCATGCATGTGGTAGAAATACATTTTTAAAATATATAATGTTCAAATAAATAAATATCTCATGTTCAATACAAACTATAAGCATATAGATGTAGAGGCAGACAGGGACGTCCCACCTGTTATAAGAGCAAGAACCATTATTATTATTAAAACACTTTTGAGTAGTTACCTAAATAACATTGTTCACAACCACAATGTAATTCTAATTCAATACTTCTGTGTGCTTAATTGTTCAGTCGTGTCCAACTCTTGGTAGCCTCTGGCATGACCTTAGCCCACCAGACTCCTCTGTCCATGGGGATTCTCCAGGCAAGAATACTGGAGTGGATTGCCATGTCATCCTCCAGGGGATCTTCCTGACCCAGGTCTCCCACATTGCAGGCGGATACTTTACTGTATGGTCTGAGCCACCAGGGAAGCCCAAGAATACTGGAGTGGGTAGCCTATCCCTTCTCCAAGGGGTCTTCCTGACCCAGGAATCAAACTAGGTCTCCTGTGTTGCAGGCGGATTCTTTACTAGCTGAACTGCCAGGAAAGCCTCAATTCAATGCTTGCTCACATTTTCTGACTGATCATATTTTATGACTAGTTGTATTATTAAAACAAAAGTGGCCATTAAGAAACAAATCCAATAACTCCTCTACAGCAGTAGTGAGAAAAACACTAGGTTTGCAGTCAGGAGATACAACTCTGCTGCTTACTGTGTGGCCATAAGCAAGGTGTTTAAGTTCCCCAAGTCTGTTTCCTCATCTATAAAACAGGCATGACACCACCCACCCAACAGAGTTCTTGTGAGGTTAAAAATCAGATAGCTTACAATCTGGCTGCCATTCCACTTTTCAATACTTGTATCTCACCACTTTCTCAACATGAGTCTTATGTTCTGGTCACATCAAAGTCTTTGAGGTTCTGTAATGGTGTCACATTCACCCTTCCCCTTTGTTTCGAATGCCTTCTTTGTCTATTTGGATAATACAGACTAACACTCAAGAAATCCTTCCCTGACTACCTCCAAGTTAAATCAGCTCGTTCTCTAGTCTCTAAGAACAACCTATACAAATCTTTATCCTAACAGTTGCCTGTTTATTGGTCCAATTGACTGACTACACTATACCCTGCTTGAATTGCTAAACTATGCCTTCCATCCCATCATGTGTACCTAGCATATGTAACCAATGTAGAAAAAAAAAAACAAACTGGATGTTGATTAAATGAATGCATGACATAATACAGAAGTATTGAACTTAAGCTATTGTGATATAGTAGGAATTCAGTTTATATTAGCTGAATTTGATATTTAAACCCTTAGAGATGATGGATCCTATGGTTCACCATGATATCACTTCATTTTTGTGATTTAAACTTCTGAACAAAAATCACTAATGATTCTAAGATATATTTTTATAAAGACAATGAAAAACATCAAATGAATCCTGCATATGGTTAGCACACTCTGTTAAGAATATTTTATCTTGTTTGTATTAAGTTAGCATCAAGGACTTTCAGCTTACAAACCTATGAAACAGGCAAATTGATAGACAAGAGTTCAATACACCACAAAGTTAAATTGTAAGCATGCTCTTCTCAAGTTTCAGTGTGGTCACTGAATTCGATTGCTTAGCAGCAGTTTTTGAAGGGTTATATATACTTCCTGCTTTGCAGCTTGATTCTTTATTAAAACAGTGGTATCTTCATGCCAAAAAATATATACTATATTTTGAATCCCAATAAAGGCACAGGAAGAAAACGGATTCCAAATAGTCATCTTCTGCAGCTAAAAGTTACAGAACTACTCCCAACTTGCTATGCTATAATTAGAACTGTTCAAAAGGAATGAAATATAGCAAGAAAGCAAGAAACAAATAAACCTTTAGAGTGAATCACAGTACTTTGAGGCATAAACAAATATATCATTGAGGTTCTTGAATTAAGGAAACAGTTGACCAAAGAGGCAGACTACAGGCAGATGATTATGTGGGCAGAAATATGCAGGATAGGATTTAAAGGAGAGAAATTGAAGTCAGGTGAGCAATTAGGTTAAAAATCTCCAGACACTAGAACTCTAGGGGCATGTGGTCCACATTGAAGCTGAACAAACTGTGTATATTCTGCCCCATTTCTAGTTGGAAAACCCAACTATTCATGTACTTTAGAACACAGAATGATTATTTTAATTAATACTTTCTGTAGTAGGGATGAAATTTACTTTCTTCAACTCACTTTACTTTCTATCCCTGATTATCTTTTTTTATTAGCCTCATTTTTACTGATGGCAAAACAAACAAAAGGGTTTTCTTTTTTTTATAACTTGACAAAAGAAAAACTTTCTTTTTCCTCTTCCTTCTTCCCAAGATGGTATTGTCTGTATGAAGAGGACCAACCAGTTCTTTCTGGCCTCTGTTGAGATGTCCTGCATTCTGCCTAGTCCACAGGGAATTGTCTGCTATTGACACTGATTTCTCTGGCCCACTATTATGGTGTCAGTTTGACATCCACTGTTGATGACTATGGAGTTTGCCATTGTGCCTGGTGGTGAGGTCTCCACATTCTGCATTGTGCTTTTTGGTCCACTGATTCTCCTGGAAGTGGGATAATGGAGCAGGAACAGGGATGAAGAAGCCTTCAGTTTTCTCTCTGCTGCACTAAGCAGATGCAAGACCCCACCCCACATACCTTCACCCCTTCCTATCAGCCATTGATCCTCTACCATTCCAACATCGTGTTGCACATTTTGCTATGACAGAGATCCTGCAGTCTCCAGGGTTTTCCCAAGTGACTGGGAATATCAACTTTCAATATTCTTCAATTCAGACAAATCTATTAATATTTTGTGTCTCCCTCTCACTTTCAAGATCTCACCTGAAGAGGGTAAGATGCAGAAGGGAAGATATTCCATCAGCTTTCTTGATATTATTATTCCCTTTCAACGACTCTCTCCAGTTCTGGTAGATTTGCTTCCCCCCACCCCGAATCATGTTGTGAGAACTTCCCATATGTTCTGAGCTGTGTTGCATTCTGACCCATGCTCTGTTCCATGATATCCACTCCAATTTTTATTTATAAGAAAATCAAAACATACATCCTTTTTTTCTTCTTTCTCAAAAAAGAATGCCTTTTCAAACAAAAAGTACTTACTTCAAGACTATCATCTTACTATAGACATGATCAATTATATTTGAAAGTCCAAAGGTAAATGATGACTCTCTTGCTTTCAGCCGGGTCACTCTCTTCCCCCAAAAGTAATGGATATTATTGACTTAATGAGTCAGAAGATTCAAAGAAAAAACAGAAATTTGGTATTATAGGTAATCTAGATACATTATTTTAATATTTCCAAAATATCTTCAATGTGCATCTCATCCAGTTCAGAGGAATTACTTTATGTGAAGTTATATTTAACTTGAGTTTCAATATAATTTTAAAATCATCCTTTTTTGTACAAAGTTTTCATTCATCAGAGAAAAGAGTACTAAAGTAAAAATCACAGGTCCTTTCTCACTAAGCAAAAGAATCCAAAATCTACTGGCCTAAAAGAATTTCCTGTTGTTAAAATATGGGGAAATTACTGTAATGGAATGCATTTTCTCATATGTAGAAATATAACCCATGACCAAAATACCATTAATTTAGTTTTCATAAACATGAGCCTGATTTTATAATATTTAAGCCACTTTAAGTCTGAACCATTCCCAGATGATATTCTAAGTAGCAATTTACACCAAAGTTGTCATAATCTTCTCTCTTTGGGGGAAATAGTTGATTAAACTAAAGAAGTCCACTCGAGGTCAGTAATAAAAGCTAAGACTGACTGTGCCTATTATATGCCAGAAACTGTTCTAAGGGCCTGATGTGTATTATTTCATCTCTTTCAAGGTAAGCATACTAACTACCTTGTTTTACAAATTAAGAAATTGATGCATAAAAGGCTTCATAGTTTTCTCAACTTTGCTCAATGAATAAATACTCACCTCTAGTCTTTACATCTAACCACTATTCTGCGCTGCTTCACAGGTCAAGAGGGTATTGAATTTAAGATGTAAAACTGAAAGAACTAGGCACATCAGACTCTGCTCTCTTTGTAAGGGTAAAATAAGGGACTGAGATTCCATATTTAGAGTTGCCATGCAAAATAACCCCAGAGCCATATGTTTTAAATGACCCAATCATTGGGTCTTTCATTCCTGATCATTTGACGTTTTTAAGCATGAATCATCTAATGAAAAAATTACAGCGCTTTCTTTTGAACACATTGTTTATTTGTCACCAAGAGATCTCAGATATACTTTAAACAAATTCCTGCTATAAAGGAAAGACTACATACCCTCATGAATGGCATAATCCAAAAAAAGAAATTATTTAAAACAGCTCTAACACCTTTTCTAAATTTCCTACATTGTGAAATGACAGCAGTGTCTCCCTTTCAACACTGCCTTCTAGTCAATGTAAAAAGAAATAAACCATCCCCACATGCTCATATTTGGTGTTTACTTTTCCATCAGTCATCTAAAATGGGACGCAGGAAAAGGGATGTGTCTGTCTCTGTTAGAGAGAGGAGAAAAGTGAAGGAAAGAAAATCTAACGAAACAAGAGAGTTGCCAGATTTGGAACTGATTGAAAGAGTTTTGTGTCACCAAACATTTTTCAAAGACCTATCAATCTGCAACTCTTTTTATAAACCAACCTGTAATGACTGGTGTTTCCACACATTTTCTTCACACACAGTTGCTTCTGCATTTGGCAGTGCCTTTGATTTGAAAAGAATTTCAAACTTTAGATGATCACACAGAACCTTTTTGGCATCATGGAAAAGAATATTTAGATCATAAAGACTTAAAAGAATGTAAGCTAGAGTTCCAAGTAGTTTAAACTTTCATTACAGAAATGCTGAAAGCCACATTGCTGGGCTTACAAGTATGTTTATAAGTGATGCCATTTGTAACTCTGACTAATTAAATGAGAATTAAAAGGAATGAGAAAAAAAACACAGATTAAAATTAATATTAAATGAAAAACATAAATTCTACAGTATATCACATACCAATTCAGACCGAACATCCTCAGCATGTTCTTATTCACATCTTCTGGCATCAAGGGAAAAACCACCTTGGAAAAACCAACAAATCCTTAAAATAACAGAAAAGTGCCAGCACTAACAGTTGTATACTTAGTAATCCCTGGGAAAATTCAAAGAAAGTGGAGTAATGAAATTTGTCACCTGCTGACTGGTTTCTGCTGCTCAGAAAACAAAAAGCAAGGCAGACTGGAGTTCAGGATGTACAGCCAGAAGGGTATGGAATTGCTAACTGCAAAGAAACTGACTCCATTACAAATCCACACCTCATTCCCCACTTCCAGCCCCCAAAACCACTGGTTCTCAAAAATTCAGTCCCCAACCAGCACCATCAACATCATCTGGGAACATGTCAGAGTTCTCAGGCCCTACCTTAGACAAACCAAATCAAAACTCTGGGGAGGAGGCCCAGTAAACTGTGTTTTAATAAACTGTAGCAATTATCTTAAAGTACACTGAAGTTTGAGACCACTGCCTTAAACATCACAACTTGATCAGTAAAAAGGAGAGATGCCCTTCTTTGGTCTGTGACTCCTAAGAGTAAAAAAGAAAGAAAGAAAAAGGAATAATTATTGGTTCTTACTATGAGCAAAGTACTTTTCATGACACATTACTTGTATTTACTCATTTAATCTGTAGGCAACCCTGTAACTACTATGCCCATGCAACTCATTAGATAGACAAGCACAGTGAAACTAAGTTACTGAGAAAAGACAGGGCTATTATGAGAAGACTGAATTTCTTGAATGCACATTCACCAACAGCAACAGAAGTATAAACACTAAGAGGCCTGAAAAGAAAATTTTTATGTACCTTTAAAGCAACTTTTACTGGTAACGATCTTCATAAAATTTTGCAATTTCTCTTGATAGATGAACAGGTCGAGGTCTAATTTTTTCATGAATCAACTTTCTGAAATGATTCCAGTCTGATATCCTTCATTATGGTCCAGAATGGGAACTGGACTGAGTCCAGCTAGCCAGATGCACTGAATAGTTTGGTCACAAGTAAGATGGAAGATATTGCAACCACACTGTCCTCAGGTCTGACCAGCACAAAGTTCAAACAACATCTTTTACATCCCTGCTCTCATCCTCTCAGCCTTATCTAATCAATGGATATTCTCAGCTTCAGTGGACAGGAAATATATAAAGGAGCTCAAGATATACAACACAATTGTGTCTAAGTGTTTAAATGACAGCTCAAGTCAGGAAGTAAACAGCTGCCTCTTTTTTATTTTCTTGTTTAGTTCTATATTACCTCTTCCAGCAACCCAGGCTTGAAACTGCATGTCGCCTTTGAGCACTCCTCTTTCTTCACTGTCTCATCCAAGAAATCACTAAAACCTAACGTTATTTTGTTCAGACTCTTCTATATGTCACTGTCTTTCCATTCCACCTTCCCCAACTTCATCTCAAACCCTTATCATCTCATCCTAGATTACCACAATGTTCTCATAATCTCTTTCTCCCTTATATTTACTATGGAGATCACTGTCAAATAAAGCTGCTTTTATCATGATGCTTCCTTGCTCAGAACCCATCAGAAATGCTCCACTGCTGACAGGATAAAGTCTAAACTCCTTAAACATAAATATAAACATCTTCACAGCCTGACTCCAGCTTTATCTCCAACTGTTTCCTTATGTGAATCCTAAATTCAAATCACAGTTGTATGGTCCCTGTCTCTAATATACGTCATGAGTATTCCAGCAACTCTTCTCTAGCCCCAGCTTTGGACAAAAGATAAAAGATGGAAAATGCCAAAGTGAAAACAAGCATTAAAGCAGAGAATATAGTCTATTTACTAGGCAGGATTTAATTTAGATCCATGTTTCCAAGTTGATTATTCTGCTATATGATATTTGGAAATACTAGGAGAAAATACCAGGGAAGGCAATGGCACCCCACCCCAGTACTCTTGCCTGAAAAATCCAATGGACGGAGTAGCCTGGTGGGCTGCAGTCCATGGGGTGGCTAACAGTCAGACAGACTGAGCGAATTCACTTTTACTTTTCTCTTTCATGCATTGGAGAAGGAAATGGCAACCCACTCCAGTATTCTTGCCTGGAGAATCCCAGGGATGGGGGAGCCTGGTGGGATGCCGTCTTTGGGGTCACACAGAGTCGGACACGACCGAAGTGACTTAGCAGCAGCAGGAGAAAATACATGTCTAAAACTTTAATATAAAAAAATAAAACTTTAACATAGGTCTTTGGTTAATCTATATAATAGCATTTGGACTAAATATTAAGGAAGTGCTATTCCAGATGCCAAAGATAAACACCTTTATAAAGGAAGAGAGCTTCAGCTCCTGAGGCTCCTAGAAGCACTCACCTTTCTCTCTCCATAAAACGGCTAGAGCCACAGATCCTAAGATTTGACCAAATTCATCGTTGAAGGAACAGAAATTCCTTTTGTCCTTAAGAAATAATTCTTCAACTACCAAAAACTTCAACTGAGTCCTTAAAATACAACTATTAAAAAACTAACTAGAATCCCAAACATTTAAAGAAAACCAACAGAGTGATAAAAATGTTTCAAACAGAACTAATCTCTAAAAAATAAATCTCTTTAACAAGTGGTGCTGGGAAAACTGATCAACCACTTGTAAAAGAATGAAACTAGAACACTTGCTAACAGCATACACAAAAATAAACTCAAAATGGATTAAAGATCTAAATGTAAGACCAGAAATTATAAAACTCCTAGAGGAGAACACAGGCAAAACACTCTCTGACATAAATCAGAGCAGGATCCTCTATGACCCACCTCCCAAAATATTGGAAATAAAAGCAAAAATAAACAAATGGGACCTAATTAAACTTCGAAGCTTCTGCACAACAAAGGAAACTATAAGCAAGGTGAAAAGAAAGCCTTCAGAATGGGAGAAAATAATAGCAAATGAAGCAACTGACAAACAACTAATCTCAAAAATATACAAGCACCTCCAGCAGCTCAATTCCAGAAAAATAAATGACCCAATCCAAAAATGGGCCAAAGAATTAAACAGACATTTCTCCAAAGAAGACATACAGATGGCTAACAAACACATGAAAAGATGCTCAACATCACTCATTATCAGAGAAATGCAAATCAGAACCACAATGAGGTACCATTTCATGCCAGTTAGAATGGCAGGGATCCAAAAGTCTACAAGCAAGAAATGCTGGAGAGGGTGTAGAAAAAAGGGAACCCTCTCATACTGTTGGTGGGAATGCAAACTAGTACAGCCACTATGGAGAACAGTGTGGAGATTGCTTAGAAAACTGGAAATAGAACTGTCTTATGACCCAGCAATCCCAGTTCAGTTCAGTTCAGTCGCTCAGTCGTGTCCGACTCTTTGCTACACCATGAATCGCAGCCCGCCAGGCCTCCCTATCCATCACCATCTCCCGGAGTTCACTCAGACTCACGTCCATCGAGTCCGTGATGCCATCCAGCCATCTCATCCTTGGTTGTCCCCTTTTCCTCCTGCCCCCAATCCCTCCCAGCATCAGAGTCTTTTCCAATGAGTCAACTCTTCGCATGAGGTGGCCAAAGTACTGGAGTTTCAGCTTTAGCATCATTCCTTCCAAAGAAATCCCAGGGTTGATCTCCTTCAGAATGGACTGGTTGGATCTCCTTGCAGTCCAAGGGACTCTCAAGAGTCTTCTCCAACACCACAGTTCGAAAGCATCAATACTTTGGCACTCAGCTTTCTTCACAGTCCAACT
>SJYX01013447.1:230088-255665 GCA_006410675.1 Oreotragus oreotragus
TTGAAGAAAGTATGGAAAACCACTAGACCATTCAGGTATGACCGAAATCAAATTCCTTATGATTATACAGTGGAAGAGAGAAATAGATTTAAGGGACTAGATCTGATAGACAGAGTGCCTGATGAACTATGGACTGAGGTTCGTGACATTGTACAGGAGACAGGGATCAAAACCATCCCCATGGAAAAGAAATACAAGAAAGCAAAATGGCTGTCTGAGGAGTCCTTATAAAGAGCTATGAAAAGAAGAGAAGCTTAAGGCAAAGGAGAAAAGGAAAGATATAAGCATCTGAATGCAGAGTTGCAAAGAATAGCAAGAAGAGATAAGAAAGCCTTCCTCAGTGATCAATGCAAAGAAATAGAGGAAAACAACAGAATGGGAAAGACTAGAGATGTCTTCAAGAAAATTAGAGATACCAAAGGAACATTTCATGCAAAGATGGGCTCAATAAAGGACAGAAATGGTATGGACCTAACAGAAGCAGAAGATATTAAGAGGTGGCAAGAATACACAGAAGAACTGTACAAAAAAGATCTTCATGACCCAGATAATCATGATGGTGTGATCACTCACCTAGAGCCAGACATCCTGGAATGTGAAGTCAAGTGGGCCTTAGAAACCATCAGTACAAACAAAGCTAGTGGAGGTGATGGAATTCCAGTTGATTTATTTCCAATCCTGAAAGATGATGCTGTGAAAGTGCTGCACTCTTTTGCTGTCTTGCATACAGGGTCCTCATTACCATCTTTCTAAATTCCATATATATATCTGTTAGTATACTGTATTGGTGTTTTTCTTTCTGGCTTACTTCACTCTGTATAATCGGTTTCAGTTTCATCCATCTTATTAGAACTGATTCAAATGTATTCTTTTTAATGGCTGAGTAATACTCCATTGTGTATATGTACCACAGCTTTCTTATCCATTCATCTGCTGATGGACATCTAGGTTGTTTCCATGTCCTGGCTATTATAAACAGTGCTGTGATGAACATTGGGGTACATGTGTCTCTTTCTATTCTAGTTTCCTCGGTGCTTTTGGACTCTGAGGGAGAGGGAGAGGGAGAGGGTGGGATGATTTGGAAGAATAGCATTGAAATATGTATACTATCATGTAAGAAATGAATCGCCAGTCTATGTTCGATGCAGGACGCAAGATGCTTGGGGCTGGTGCATGGGGATGATCCGGACGGATGATGTGGGGTGGGAGGTGGGAGGGGTGTTCATGTTTGGGAGTTGATGTACACCCATGGCGGATTCATGTCAATGTATGCCAAATCCAATACAGTACTGTAAATTAAAATAAAGTTTAAAAAAAAGAAAAAGAAAAAAAGAAAAGAAAGTGCTACACTCAATATGCCAGAACAAGATGCTTGGGGCTGGTGCATGGGGATGATCCGGACGGATGATGTGGGGTGGGAGGTGGGAGGGGTGTTCATGTTTGGGAGTTGATGTACACCCATGGCGGATTCATGTCAATGTATGCCAAATCCAATACAGTACTGTAAATTAAAATAAAGTTTAAAAAAAAGAAAAAGAAAAAAAGAAAAGAAAGTGCTACACTCAATATGCCAGCCTGTTTGGAAAACTCAGCAGTGGCCACAGGACTGGAAAAGGTCAATTTTCATTCCAATCCCAAAGAAAGGCAATGCTAAAGAATGCTCAAACTACTGCACAATTGCACTCATAATCCTTAATGAGATGCAAATCAAAACTACAATGGGATACTACTTTATACCCAGTAATATGGCTATAAATAGAAAAAAGAAAGAATGGAAGAGAGGGGGGAAGGGNGGACTGGAAAAGGTCAATTTTCATTCCAATCCCAAAGAAAGGCAATGCTAAAGAATGCTCAAACTACTGCACAATTGCACTCATAATCCTTAATGAGATGCAAATCAAAACTACAATGGGATACTACTTTATACCCAGTAATATGGCTATAAATAGAAAAAAGAAAGAATGGAAGAGAGGGGGGAAGGGAAAAAAGAAGAGAGCTTGGGAAGCAGGGAGAGGAGGAAGAAAAGAAGGTAGAAATAAATAAGGAAAGATAGATAATAAGTGTTGGCAAGGATGTAGAGAAATTGGAATATTCATACACCACTTGTGGGATTATGAAAAAGGGCAGTCATTGGAAAAAAGCTTACCCATTCTTCAATAAGCCAAACATAGAATTACTGTATGATCCAGAAGTTCCATTATCCAATAGATATAAAAATATATATCTTCAACAAGCTTATATATGAATTTACAATAAAAGCACTATTCATAATATCCAAATGTGGATATAATCCAAATGTCCTTCAATTGATGAATGAATAGTAAAATGTAGTATATCTATTCTACAGAATACTATTCAGCCATATAAAGCAATGAAACACTGACACACAGTACAACATGGAGGAACCTTGAAAACTTCATGCTAAGTAAAAACACCACTCTCAAACGGACACATCAAATGATTCCATTTATATGAAACGTAGAGAATAGAACAATCCATAGAAACAGAAAATAAAATAAATTAGTGGTTACTAGGGGCTAGGGGAAGGAAATACGGGGAGTGAATGTTAATGTTGTTTCTGCTAAGGATTACAAAAATGTTCTGAAATTAGTGGTGATGGTTGCATAATTCTGTGAATGGGCTGAAAAATGAAGGAGTATATACTTTAAAAGAGTAATTTTATGGTATGTGAACAATATCTCAATAAAGCTGTCATTTTTTCAGTCACATACTGTAGTATGATTCCATTTATATAACACTATTGAAATGAAAAAATCATAGTGACAGAAGACAAATTAGGAATGAGGCAGCGGTAGATGTGCCTATAAAGGGGTAGCTTAACACAGATCTTTGTGGTTATGGAACAGTTCAGTGTCTTGAATGTGTTTGTGGTTACATAACTCTACACATTCGTGTATTAAAATGGCATAGAACTATACACATACACTGTACTAAAGTCAGACTCCTGACTTTGTCATTGTACTATAATTATGTAAAATGCAATCATTGGGAGAAACGAAGTTAGAGATACATAGAACTTTTCCGTACCTTCTTTGCAGCTCCCTGTGAATCTATTTAAAAAGTGAGAAAAAAATTTAACTCCAATGACCTTCAAATCTCATCTTAATCAACAATATCTTAATTATTACCATAGCTCCCTATGAGTTCCTTAATACCCCAAAATTATACCCTAACAAATAGATATAACATATTACAGACTTTGAGGCAAATATGTTTTTCACTGCAAACAAATAACAAGATACTCATGTTTATTAATTTTGTATTTGCTTGGAATCAACCAAATACTACTATTCATTCTCTTCAGTGTTTAGCATACTGCTTTGTACACAGTGAGTACTCATGAAATATCTGATTATGAATGAATTCTGAATCTTTAGGTCTCAGACAACATTTCAATACTGAAAAGTCTAGTCTAAAGGTAGTATCGATACCGTTTAGGGAATCTCTCTTTCGTATTTAAAGATTTCATTTCTTGGAGTAGTTTTAGGTTTATAGGAAAATTGAGAGGAAAATAGAACTCCCATATACCCAAGCCCTCACACATGCATTCTCTTCCCCATTATCAACATTTGCCGCCAGAGTCACACTGCTACAACTGAAGAAGTGACGATGACACATCAGCATCTTTACCTAAGTCATCTTCTTGTCCAAAGTCCAAGTTTCTCAGACTCTGAAAAAATATTTCTTATCTAATTGGACTTCTACTATAGTTTGTATAAAGATACTTCTTTGGGCTCTATGCTATGCAATCACCACTATTTCTAGTTTAAATAAACACTTAGTTGTACTCATAACCTTTTGGGGGCTAAAAGCAACTTGTGCAATGACATGATGTCACTGTGTGTGTGTCAGAGGACTCCAGAGTTCAGAACAGAACCATGCTGTTCTACCGCCATGCTTGTGTCTGCCCACTCACATGGGTGTCCCCACAGGGTCAGATCCTGGCTTTCCCCACGTTAGTTACAATTTAAGGATAAGTAATACGGACCTCCACAGGATTAGGAGTTGAATTTTATCCTGGAGAAAACTCTTTAAAACTGATTTAACAATCCAAGATGGCTAGGAGCAGGGTTTACAATGGCACACGTGAGTTCAGCTGTGGTTCAATAAACACTATTCCCCAACATGCTGACACATATCTATACATTAAANCCCCATCTATTTGCCATGAAGTGATGGGACCAGACGCCATGATCTTCATTTTCTGAATGTTGAGCTTTAGCCATATACAGGTGTACACAGGCATACTTGCATCCTGCATTCTCCTAGGCTTCCTAGCTACCCGAGATCATCAGAATACATTGCTGTCGGTATGAGTACATCTGCTGCACTCCAGTAGCTGGGATCAGACCACATGTTCTGACAAACAATCTGGATACAGATCAAGCTCATCAGCATGGCATACCATATTCCATGAAATGACTCTCGGGTTCTCCGTCTTCGCCTCCTTCTCTCCCTCATCCACACTCTATAGTCCAGCCGTAGCACGCCGCCTGACCTTCTCGCACCTCCCCCGGCATTTCCATGTCTCCCATTTCTTTGCTTGCTGTTGTTGTTCTTTGGTCGGTCAGTGATGTTCAACTCTGTGACCCCATGGACTGCAGCATGTCAGGCTTGTCCTTCACCAACTCTCGGAGTTTTCTCAAAATCATGTCCATTGAGTCAGTGATGCCCATCCTCTGTTGTCCCCTTCACCTCCTGTCTTCAGTCTTTCCCAGCATCAGGGTCTTTTTCAATGAGTTGGCACTTTGCATCAAGTGGCCAAAGTATTGGAGTTTCAGCTTCAGCATTAATCCTTCCAATGAATATTCAAGGTTGACTGCCTTTAGGATTGACTAGTTTGATATCCTTGCAGTTCAAGGAACTCTCAAGAGTCTTCTCCAACACCACAGTTTAAAAGCATCACTTTCTCAGCTTGGTTGCTACTTTTGCCTGACATTCCTTCCCTTCCACTATGGCATTTTCCAGAAAACACCTGATCATCTTAAGAAACTAATCAATTAAAAAGTGCCCTCATTTTACATACTTTATAGGCATTATCTTATCTCACTGATTTTTTTTTCAATTAATTAGGTCAAAATCATTAAAATCTCTATTTTACAGAAGAGGAAACTAAGGCTATGAAGGTCAAGAAATGCTCAGAGTCATCCAGTGAGTAAGTTGCAGAGCCCAGATAAAAGTCAGGTTTGTCCCAATTAGAAAGGCTGTGTTTATAACTACAAAATTATCCCCTCTCCAAAGCATTTTGTGATTCTATAGTAGAATCCTTGATGAATTTTCTAAATATTCAGATATCCTTAACTCCATACTGACCTGTATTATCGGATATCATGTTTCTAGAGCTCCAGGATCTAGATTTTGCAAGAGTTCTCTGGGTGACTCTAATATATAACCTGTTTGAGAACCAGTCTGATGACATAAAAGGGCTTACAACTATTGGCACTTAGTGTACTACTAAGAAATCGGATAGCTTCTCAAATGAATTTTGAAAATTTAACCATTTTTCATAAAAGTTAAATGAGACATATCTATTTTGCAAAAATGAGAATCTGTGGAGAAGTATTTCCAAGAGTAACTGCATTCTGGTAACATTTTAATTACATTTTATAAATTAGCAAAAATCTGTTTTCTAAAGAAAAATGAATTTAAATTAGCTTTCATTTAAATTCTTGACAAGGGATCAACTACAGTTGTGTGGAAAAGATCTGAAAATTTGATTGAGTGTGTGGCTGTCTCAGTAGTCCTCAGGCATCAGAAATAAAATCTCAACCAAGATGCAGAAATATCAATAATAGTTCAGGCTTCATACTACTCAGGGTCTCATGTCCCTGGAACAGCAAAGAAAGACATAATCAATTTGAAATATGAGAAAACAAATGAAGTGGCATGTAGGAGTCCTCTGATATTTTGATAAGTGTTGTTTTTAAATGATGGAAATCTGAGAAGCAATAAATTTGAAATTTTATTATGCGGGTTCTATATGGCACAACTGAGGCAACTGAGCATGCATACACGCTTAGAGCACTTTTGCCACTTCATGCTTTAATTATCTTAATGCAAGGCTCTTTGCCTTTGTATTTATGTAATGTGAGGTATTTGAAATAAAATTTCTGGGTTTCTTACTTTTTATTTTGAAGGACAAAACAGCTGCAAAGCACAGTTTTCAAATATTCATCACCCAGCTTTTGCTATTAACACCTTATCTACCCAGAGTAAGATTATCAAAATCAAAAAATTAAAATTGATACAATGTCACTAACTTAACTGGAGACTTGGAAATTTGATAAGTGTCATGCTAATGTGCTTTTCTCCAGAACAGGATACTGTCTAGGATTCCACATTGCAAATAACTGTCATAATCTCCAATCTTAGTCTTTGTCTTGCATAATTTTGACATTTTTGAAAAACATTGGTCAGGCAATTTATAGAATTTCTCAATTTGAGTTGGTCATATATTTTCCCATGATTAGATTCAAGTTATACATTTGGGGCAAGAAAGAGATTATGCCTCATAAGAAAAGATTCATGATGCTGTCAGATCTTATTACTGGTGATGCTAACTTGAATCACTTGGTTAAACTGATGTCAGCAAGACTTTCCCACTGTGAAGTCAAAAGTTTTGCCTTTGTAACAGAGAGGGTAAAGAGATACACTGTGATTATACAGATATCCTCTTTTTTGTCATAATCTTAGCATGTTTACCTAAAGATAATTTTCAATTTCCTTCATTTCTTTATGTTTATTAGTTGAAATTCTACAATCTAAAGAGCTCTTTCCGTTCTTCTACATTCACTGATTCAACTATTTATTAACATTAGTATGGAGTCATGGATACTTATTCTATGGATTATAATCCATTACTACAATTACATTTATTTTGTTATTCAAATTGTCCTAATGTGGCTATTGAGAACTCTTTTAAGTTGCCACCTTTGTACTTTTGCCATGTTCCCATCATTTTGTGGGCATTTCTTCACTTCCTGGCACTACACAAGATGTTCCAGGCTTATATTGTATTTGCCAAGAAAAATTAGATGAATGATTTAGTACTGCTCAGAAACAAGAAAATAGACTCTTTTCATTTATTTATTTATTTTTTCTCAGTCCCCCTGACCATTGCAGGCTCTGATATCTTTCTCCTCTTTCTGAGAATTTTGTTTTCCTTCATATTCCAAAACACTGCATTTGCCAGAGAATGCTAGATAAGTGCTAGGTAATTGTCAAATGACCAACATAGAAAACTGACATTTAAGGAAAGTCTTTTAAGGACAACCTAACCACTCATTCCCATAGGTCAGAAGACTTTTTCTTTCCTTTTAACAGGAAACCCTTTCTTTAATTAGGAAAAAAAAGTAAACAAATCCCCAATATTGTATTAGTCTAAATACATTCATATAAATGTTTGAGCCTACAACATTTACTTGCCTGACAATCAGTATAGAAGTTGGAGTATATTGTAGTTTCATTTTTTATTAATCTCTTCATTCATTTCCATATTTTGGTTTGATTAGACATTCCCTGAAAATTCTAATTTGCATGAAAAAGTTGTTGCAAAGTATATGAACTTTTTGAGTACTACAAATTAACAACTATGTTAAGATTTTTTCGAAGAAAAATGATATGGAAACTGTTTTTTAAAATATTAAGAAATACTTGCTTTTAAAGTGAAACATTCAGGTTCCAGGCACTATGAAGCAGTAAGTATACTCTACACTGCCTCCTCTTGAATGTAGCTATAAAACCTGGACAGAATGAGTGGAGGAGCTTTTAGAGGATTCAAAAGTCAACAGTAGCAGATGGATAGGGGAAGAATAGAATTCAAATATCATCATACAAGTGGTAAATTTCTCAGTTTTTTTTTACTGTTGCATCCATCAGAAACAAAATGAGCACTTAGATGCTGCTATAGATAAATGTTTGTGCACTCCCTACCAAATTCATACTTTGAACTCTAATCCCCCAGTGGGACAGTATTTGGAGAGGGAGTCCTGGGGAGGAGATTGGAGAATGGAGCCCTCAGGAATAGGATTAACATCCATATCAAAGAGACCTCAGGGAGGCTGCTGGGGTGCTGGTAATTCTTTATTTCTTCATGGTGTTTGTGCATATTGTCACCTATAGTGAAAGATCGTCAATTCTTATTAAAAATAATAATAAATGATAAAAGAGACTTCAGGGAGCTCCCTTGTCACCCCTTCCACCATGAGAAGATCAAGTGAAAAAAACAACTATCTATGAAACAAAAAGTGGGTTCTAATCAGATACAGTATGAGCTTCCCTGGTGTCTCAGATGGTAAAGAATCCTGCAATGAGGAAGATCTGGTTCAATCCCTGGGTTGGGAAGACTCCCTGCAGGAGGGCATTTGAACCCACTCCAGTATTCTTGCCTGGAGAATCCCCATGGACAGAGGAGTCTGGAGGGCTGTATTCCATTGGGTCACAAAGAGTCAGACACAACTGAGCGACTAAGCACAATCAGATACTGACTATGCTGGTGCTTTGATCTTGGACTCCCCAGCACACAGAAATGGGACAAATAAATTTCTGTTGTTTATTTGTAACTCCATCAATGGTGTTTTTGTTATAGCAGCTCAAACGAACACAGGTGCAAAGAAAGAAAGCTCCAGGAGAAGCCTATTGTTTTAGTTCAAGGAATAATAGGAAAAGGGAATGCATAACTCAGAGTATGAAAATCTGGTTTCTGCTTTCTTTTATCCATTCCCCTGCCCCAGCTCTCAGCCAAGGCTGAGGTAACAGTGGTAGCAGCAACTTTGACTAGAAGAGGCAATGATGGCAGCCAGCTAAAGCCAAAATTTGAAGAAAGGGGAACATTCCTTTAAGTTGATGGAACTGCAGTTTCAAAAAAAGTGGAGTCAAATCCACTGCTCTTTTTCTCTGTCCTGCTGCTACCTGGTCCCAAAGACAAGTACAGTTATGGAAGTGCACAGGAGAACATGGTAACTACAGTCATAGCATTCTGGCCACAAGACCAGAAAGAGGTTCTCTACTGGAAGTTACCAAGGAGATCATAAGAGAGAAACTTGGGAGTATGACTCCATAAGGTTGTTTATGAATTCTTGGGCATACATATGCATGTGTCAAATTCAACAAACCACACTTTGAGAACTGAACTGACAGATAAACACCACCACCCAGATCTAGGTGGTGCATACACAGCACAGATTTGGATACCTCTGCAGAAGTCTGGAAAACTAAAGTGACATTAGAACCACAACCCACAGAAAGCTAAGCAGAACTTGTAGCCTGAGTCCCATCACCTTGAAACCACCAAGTGTGATATTTTGACTAATAAGACATATTACTATATACTTGGTCATCTGAAATACATATTTAGTCATATATATGTCTCTCTCACAGTTCCCCAAACCTTTGGAATTTCCTGAGCAATAAAAGCAATGGGAGAATCTTTTGCCATATTTGGTCTCTCATCCTCAGTTCCTGAGTCATGAAGCCAAAATAGGTACCTTGTTATTCATAACAAGCCCCTTTTCACCACATCTGAGTTTACGTTAATCAGGTGACTTCTAGGAAACACCTAAAGATGAGATCTAACTGCCAGGGTAACCAAACATTAAGTAGAAGGCTGGAACTTTCGCTCCACTTTCTGATTTCTAAGGAAGGGAGAAGGGCTGGAAGTTGACTCAATCACCAACAGTCAATTATTATATCAATCATGTCTTGTAATGAAATCATCATAAAATCCCAAAGGAAAAGGGTTCAGATAGCTTCCAGGTTGGAGAACCAGAATGCTTCCATGTGCCACCATGCCAGTCCTCAAACTCCACCAAGACAGAAGATCCTTCATTTAGGACTTTATGCATCTTTCATTTCATTGTTGATTTATATCCTTTAATATCCTTTGTAATACAACAGTAATGTAGTGTGTAAACAAATTTCTTGAGTTCTATGAAACAACCAAATAAATTAAACAAACCCAACCATTCACCACAATGCAGTCTAATTCATTAACCCAGCAGAAATCTCACTGGCATGAGGGTTAAAACAACTTCTGACCAAACACTGACTGGGTATTAAGCTACTCTGACCCAGGGGCAATGTCTAGGAAGCTATGTTTAAAACTAAAATCACACTCATCCCTAGAAGCCTGAGCAATTGCTTCTGAGAAAGCAAAACCAGTCCCAGAGAGAGTCCCCAAGTGACTTGTCCCTGGCTAAAAGTAGGGCAAAATAATATAAACTCTCTGAACTCATAACGGCCTCTAAGCCATACACACATACAAGTGTAAAGGATAAAAACCTAACTAGCTGAGAACAATCTTTAACCACTAACAGGATTATGTCTACCCAAGAGTGAGCACTAGGTAAAAGACAAAAACAAGTAGAACCAATCTGAGCTGGAACGTTAGGAGCTGTGCAAAAAGGACTTCACAATATTAATGCAGTCAAATCATGTTGACCTCAGTTCAGTCACTCAGTCATGTCCGACTCTTTGTGACCCCATAGACTGCAGCACGCCAGGCTTCCCTCTCCTTCACCATTTCCCAGAGCTTGCTCAAACTCATTCCATTGAGTTGGTGATGCCAGCCAATGATCTCATCCTCTGTCATCCCCTTCTCCTGCCCTCAATCTTTCCCAGCATCAGGATCTTTTCAAATGAGTCAGTTCTTCACATCAGGTGGCCAAAGTATTGGAGCTTCAGCTTCAGCATCAGTCCTTCCAATGAACACTCAGGATTAATTTCCTTTAGGATAGACTGGTTGGGTCTCCTTGTAGTCCAAGGGACTCTCAAGAGTCTTCTCCACACTGCAGTTCAAAAGCATCAATTCTTTGGCACTCAGCTTTCCTTATGGTCCAACTCTCACATCATACATGACTACTGGAAACAGCAGAGCTTTGACTAGATGGACCCTTGTTGGCAAAGCAATCTCTCTGCTTTTTAATATGCTGTCTAGGTTGGTCAGAGCTTTTCTTCCAAGAAGTGTCTTGTAATTTCATGGCTGCAGTCACCATCTGCAGTGATTTTGGAGCGCAAGAACATAAAGTCTTGTCACTGTTTCCATTGTTTCCCCATCTATTTTCCATGAAGTGATGGACGCCATGATCTTTGTTTTTTGAATACTGAGTTTTAAGCCAGTTTTCTCACTCTCCTCTTTCACTTTTATCAAGAGGTTCTTTAGTTCCTCTTCACTTTCTGCCGTAAGGGTGGTGTCATCTGCATATCTGAGGTTATTGATGTTTCTTGGCAATCTTGATTCCAGCTTGTGCTTCATCCAGTCCAGCATTTTACATGTTGCTGTTTGACCTAGTAAGCAACAAACAAAGCAACAACAGGGGTAGGGGGGTCTAAATTACAAAACATGCAAATTAACAGTAAAATGCATCCAATACACAGAAAGAAAGAACTGGCAATAGAAACTGCCTTTGAAGAGGCCCAGACAGTGAATTTAGCAGAAAAAAGCTTCAAAGCAGCTATTATAAATATGTTGAAGTACAAAAGGAAAGCCTGCTTAAAGAATTATCAGAAGATGTGAGGATGATGTCTCATCAAAGAGACAGTATCAACAAAGAGAAATATTCAAATTATTAAAAGGAACCAAATGGAAATTCTTGAGTTGAAAAGTGCAAGAACTGAAATGAAAAATTCACTCAAGGGACTCAATTATATATTTGAATTTTCAGAAGAAAGAATCAACAAACTTAGAGATAGACTAATAGGAATTATTCAATCTGAATTTCAGAAAGAAAAACAAATTAAGAAAACTGAACAAAGTCTCAGACAAATGTGAAATACTATTTAATGGCGAATATACACATAACTGGAGTACCAGAAGAAGAAAAAGATGAAGAATATCAAAGAAATAATGGCTTAAAACTTTATAAATTTTGTGGAAAACATTAATCTACACATCCAAGAAGCTCAATGAACTCTAATTGGGATAGATGTAAAGAGATCGATACACATCCAGACACAGCATACTCGTGAAGTTCAAAGACAAAGAGAAAATTCTGAAAAGAGCAAAAGAAAAATGACATCACATAAAGGGAACCCAAGAAGATGAACACACAGCATCTCATCAGACACCATGGGAATCAGAAGGCAGTGAAGCAACATACTCAAAGTGCTGAAAGTAAAGACCGTTAAACAAGAATATTGTATCACGCGAAATTACCTTTCACAAATGAAGGCAAACTAAAGATAAACCCAGATAAACAAAAGCTAAGATAATATCTTCGTACATAATACACTATAATGAATACCAAAGAAAATTGTTTAGGCTGAAACTAAATGATACTATACAGCACTATGAACTCACACACAGACACACATAGAGAATCCCACTAAGATAATCACTTAGCCATTTATAAAAAGCAGTATAACTGCATATTTCTGCTCCTTTCATCTCTTGACATATTTAAAATGATATTGCAATAAACAATATGTAAATAAGTGTATTGTTGACCTACAGCATACAGAAATATATTTGACAAAATAGTACAAAGGAGGTGAATAAGGGCAAAAAAAAAAACTCTCTGTTGGAATAAGGAAAGGACATCAAATCCAACTCAAGTCTATAACTCAATCCATAAGAAGAAAATAAAATAGCATAAATAAAATTAATCTTAATATTAAAAACTCTATAAATATAGACTTTGGTTGTTGTTCAGTCACCCGTTTGTGTCTGACTCTTTGGACCCCATGGACTTCAGCATTCCATGCTTCTCTGTCCCTCATCATCTCCCGAAGTTAGCCCACGCGTCCTCTTACACCTTTCTTCTCCTTCTGCCCTCAATTTTTCTCAGCATGAGGGACTGTTGCACTGAGTCAGCTGTTCACATCAGATGACCAAAACACTGAAGTTTCAGGTTCAGCATCAGTCCAACAAGTATTCATGGGTGATTTTCCCTTAAAATTGACCAGTTTGATCTCCTTGCTATCCACGGGACTCTCAGGAGTCTTTTCCAGCACCACAGTCTGAAGGCATCAATTCTTCAGCACTCCACTTCTTTATACAGTCCAGCGCTCACCACCATACATGACCATTGGGAAGACCACAGACTTGACTACATGGACCTTTGCTGGCAGAGTAATGTCTCTGCTTTTCAAGACACTGTCTAGGTTTGTCATAGCCTTCCTGCCAAGAAGCAAATGTCTTCTGATTTCATGGCTGCAGTCACCATCCACAGAGATTTTAGAGCCCAAGAAGAGGAAATCTGTCACTACTTCCACCTTTTCCCCTTCTATTTGCCATGAAGTACACACACACACACACACCCCACTGACACACACACACCACCCCCTCACCCTCCTCTTTACTGACTCATCTACTGACAAACACTTCCATTGTTTCCACATTGGTCTGACCTCCGGTCAAGGAACTAAGATCCCATATGCTGTGCGGCCAAAAAAAGAGAAACAAACATTTAAATAACCAAAAGATCTCCATGGCACCACTCCACAATCTAAGAAATTGTTTAATAATAAAATCTACAACAGCAAAGGTGGGGAAGTTGCTTCTGATGGGTGGTCTGCATGATTTTCACAAAGAACGTGGTGGCATTTAGAGGAAAGGTATCCCCACGTGTTTCATTAGTGCCAATTTTCATAAGTGAAAATATCTCCATTGCCTCTAAAGCCTTTAGCTAAATTGCTGAAAGGTCTCTCACACAGTAATTCTGTTTTATGGCGATTAAAATGCCCAACCAGCTTCAGAACTGCCTTAGTGAACAGATGCCGTTGAAAATGGCTTCAGCCTCAAATCAGCTGCACGGTGAGAATGGATGATGCCACTGGAGCACCATCTAATGCCTTGAGAGCAAGGGCATCTCAAGAGTGGGTCTGTGTGTGGGAGGGTGTAGCCCAGAGGGAAGTTGCTTCTGATGGGTGGTCTGCATGATTTTCACAAAGAACGTGGTGGCATTTAGAGGAAAGGTATCCCCACGTGTTTCATTAGTGCCAATTTTCATAAGTGAAAATATCTCCATTGCCTCTAAAGCCTTTAGCTAAATTGCTGAAAGGTCTCTCACACAGTAATTCTGTTTTATGGCGATTAAAATGCCCAACCAGCTTCAGAACTGCCTTAGTGAACAGATGCCGTTGAAAATGGCTTCAGCCTCAAATCAGCTGCACGGTGAGAATAGATGATGCCACTGGAGCACCATCTAATGCCTTGAGAGCAAGGGCATCTCAAGAGTGGGTCTGTGTGTGGGAGGGTGTAGCCCAGCTCTGTTGTCCTGGGATGGGCAGGGTCTGTCTCTCTGCACCCTACTAAGATAACCAGGCAATAGTGAAATGGTATCAAGCAGACATAAAGACATAACATTGTAAGTAAACAGTGTGAATGCTGAGCCACAAGAGATATTTAGAAATAAAGCGTTTTTTTATGTTGTGTGTTGGGGAGGGTGGGGAGGGTTACAGGGCTGATTATAAGGAATGCCAAACAGCAATTATATTCATTTCTAGACTATTTACCTCTGACTTGCATGTATTCTTCCATGCACATAAAAGCCTGAAAATGCTTTTATGGAAAGCTGCAGAAACATGTGTCAAGAAAAAACATTAAATTATCAGCACCCAGTTTAGAGCTTTATATAGAATTCTCTTAAATTATCAGCACCCAGTTTAGAGCTTTATATAGAATTCTCATCAGTGTGACATGAACGCTCCAGGGTTCTTTAAAGCCATCACCATACTCGGGGAGCACAGGAACACCTGAATTCCACATGGCCGGCCCTTAACTCTAACAAACAGGACCACACTCAGTCCTTATTGTCACACAGGTAAAGAACAAGATCTTCAAAGTACTAACCCCTTACGGTCCCTAACTGAATTATGGAAGAGAGTAAAGGAGATCAGAAAGGCATGGGAGCCATTCTCTGAAAGACCTCCAGTGCCATTCTCTGCATGGGGGAACTTATCTTGTGCGTGACTGAGAAGGATTCCATGTTTCAACTGGATGAAGAGAGGTCACTCAGCAGACCCCGAGGTCTGAAGTGGAGAGAGAGCTTCACATGACCTTAAAAGCATTTTAGCACCTCAGTGGCACCTAAGATGCTGAAGCAACTACAGCCTGGGGAGAAAGGAAAACTGTCAGGACTTCATCCATCTTTCCGTTCAAGAAACACTGTGAATGGCAAAGCAGGGGTGGCCAGTGAAGATGGGGAGAGGGGAGCTCAGGGTCAGTGCAGACATCAGCTCTTCAGGATCTGCAGGCTCACTGGTAGGGGTGGCACTGGGTTATTCAGGGAAAGGAAAGGTCCAGCATGAGACCACGTTAACACTTAAACTACGCGGTAGGTGGTGATGGGACTAGAACCAAAATCAGGACGTTCAGATGAGTCAGAGGAGAGAAGTGGGTTTAGGAGCAGATGCCAGGGCAGGAACGGTGGGAAGAGATGCTGCGAGCTCATGGTCTGTGCTACACACCCTGCAGTAAGAGAGGTCTTATACCCAGCTGTGTTTTCCAAAGTGCTTTTACTACATAAGAATCTATGGAGTTCAGCAACAATGACGACTTTAATAACAAAGAACAAAGGGGTAAAAAGACTTTTATCAACTTCTCAAAAACCGAATCTAACAACACAACACCTAATCAAAATTTAAAGCCTTTAGTTCAACTGGTGAAGCAATCCCAGAAAGGTCCTGTAACTCTAGGTTTCAGTTTTCATCCTGGAAAAAGTGCCCAGAAGGAACCAGAATCTTCTCAGTGCAATACAGAAAAATGGTATCATAACCAGGGACAAATTATATATGACTTTATTTTGTCAAAAAAGGAAGCTGACTTGCTTTTTAAAGGCTCATGTTTACTTATTTTTCCAAACTGAAAATTTATGTTTGAAGAGTCAGAAACCCAATAAAAAGTTGGACATGTTTGGGGTTAACTCATATGGATTTTTTTAACCTATAAAATGTGTGCAATTCAATTACATGAATCATCAGAGGAGACACTGTTCTGACAAGTGATTTCAAGGCTCTTTTCATATGCATGACCACAAGCTTGTCTAACTCCTCCTCTTCCGTTTCCATGCTCAGATTTTAGAGAACTTTCCTTTCACAGAAATCTCTGCTGTCCCTTCTCCATGTCCCCCTTTCAAGCTCCTGATCCACCCCACCCCTTCCCCAATATGCTTGTTTTATTCTATGAAATCAGCAACCACAGCCACAATCAGAGCTCTGGCAAAAGGTATTTGTGTTTGTCAGATTAGATAATGGATGAAATTTAAGAAAGAGGGAGCTTCGACTGACAGGGGTAATACAAGAAAATAGTGTTCCTTCCAGCCCATACTCCCATTCGGAATCCCTTCTCAATCCAGGCCAAAGCCAGACTAACCCCAGAGGCAAAGTCAATTTGTAAAACATCCCCTCTCTATCTCCACAAAGCCTGATTTTGACCAATGGTTTCTGCTACACAGCCCACAAATCGCTGAAGAAGAGTCTGATATCAATTCACTTTGCCACACCGCCTGCCAAAACACTAGGTGATACAGCTTTTAAAAATGAAGATTAATGTGCGGAAAAACTTCCTCCATTATGTTTTCCCTTTAGGTCTCCATTCTGTGACACGGTGCAAAAATAAACAGCAATGGCAGGAAGGAAAGAAGTACTATGATACCCAATATTCTTATAAGCAGAAATAATAATCATGGTTAACATTTATCTAGCGTTTATAATGTCCCAGATGCCACTCTAAAAGCTAACAACTTTACATGTATTGACTCACGTATTTCAACCTAGGGGCTGAGAGTATTAGTATTTTCTGTCACTTGAGAGATGAGTAAACTGAGGTTCCGCATGGTTATCACTTGGCCAAAGAACAGCTGGGGCTTAAACATGGGGAATGTGATTCCAAAGCGTACACCTTGAATCACATTCCATACTGACCAGAGTCTAATCAGTGGTCCTCAACTAGGGTCATTCTGCCCCCAGAGGGGACATTCAGCAATGTCTGGAGACAGTATGAGTTGTCACAACTGGGGTCAACTACTGGCACCGAGTAGGGAGAGGCCAGGGATGCTTCTAAACATCCAGCAATGTACAGCAGTGCCTCAAACTGATCCAGACAAACTGTCAATAGTGCCAAGGCTCAGAAACTCCGATCTAAATACTCCTAAACTTCTTAATCATCCTTCCCTCTTCCACTCAGTGCAGGGAATAAGAAACAAGAAACACATGACACTAGAAACACATCAGTGATTTACAACACTAAGTGGAAGAAAAGTTAGTAAACTGGTGCTAAACGCTTTACTCAATTGAAAAACAAACCCCCCCAAAAGCTTCCTATTAAAAAAACTGAAAGTGTTCTATTCTGAAGAACAAAACCAAAGTGGCAATCAGAGTCCAAACTTCTTGGACAAACTGATTTTGTATCACAGCTCAAGTGAAAAAAAAAGTTCTCAGAATTACAGTTTCAGTCGCCAAATTTTAAAGATTACAGTGGAGCAGTGACTCCACTAGAGAAACTCCTGTTGTCTCTGTCTAATCTCTCAGGCCCAGAAGGGGGACAAAGCAGGCAGGGGCTCCTCCTGGGTACCAGCAACACCCTGCAGGTAAGGGTCCTCCACCGGGGACTGCATCCACCTATTGGACGGTAGCGTTTCAAGACGTATGCTGCTTTCGTCATTGTACGCCCACCCCAGTCAACACTTCTACTGGAGTTTGGCCTTTGTTGCTGGAAGATTCTCCCACATGACTCATTAGCTACCAATCAGCCATACTTCATTTTCCCCCTTGAGGATTCCATTTGGGTGTCAGGTAAAGATTAACACTCACCAATAAGAAAATGCTTCAACCAGTTCAACTATCTGTAAAGCTAAAAAACATGTATTGTCTGAAAAAAGCTTTCATCTGTCTCTGGGCAAAAGTTACCAAACTTCTTGGCACTTTCATGAAACCACATACATTAACTGAGAAGCAATGGATTCTAAAAATCATGGATGCCTCCTGTGCATTTCATCAGCAACTGCACACTCTCCTCGGGGGCCCTGTCTGTAAACTGTAAACGTAGGGCCTGATCCCTGGAGCTTACAGCCTGCTGGGAGCAGAGACTTGCTGGGGCAGGTCTAATGCAAGGCAGGGTTTGCATTGTCAAGGTTTCACAGGGAGGGAACATCTGAGGATGGTCAAACTTCCAACTTTCTTTAACATAAAGTTTTATCTTACATTACCATATGTAAAATAGAGAGCCAACTGGGAATTTGCTGTATGGCTCAGGAAACTCCAACAGGGGCTCTGTATTAACCTAGATGGGTGGGATGGGGAGGGAGATGCAAAAGGGAGGAGTTTATGTATACCTATGGCTGATTCATGGTGAGGTTTGACAGAAAACAACAAAATTCTATAAAGCAATTATCCTTCAATTAAAAATTAATAAAAAATAAAGTTTTAAAGATGCTATTTTTGGTGTCAAGTGAATAATTAAGTTTGAAAGATTTGTTTACACTCATAAACTCGAACTCCAACTACACAGTGAGAATGAGCGGCTATGGCATGTGAGGAGGGAGTCACTGAAAGTCTTTTCAAGTCACTGATATTGTTAAGAAAATTGCCTCAGCTCAGGCTGAACAAAAACCACCACACTGGAGGGGCTGTTGTGTTGTCGTCGTTTAGCTGCTCAGTCGTGTCACGTCTGACTCTTTCATAACCCCATGACTATAGCCCACGAGGCTCCCCTGTCCATGGGATTTCCCAGACAAGAATACTGGAGTAGGCTGTCATTTCCTTCTCCAGGGGATCTTCCTGCCCCAGGGACTGAACCCGGATCTCCTGCATTGGCAGGCAGATTCTTCATCCCTGAGCCACCTGGGAAGCCCTATACCAGAGGTGCACAGAGCGGCTTTCAAAGGACCATATGATTCCATCACGTTTTTACAACTTCCGTGCTAGGTTACTAAAAGAACAGCCTACCCTAGCCAGTAGGTGTGTGCACTGCCATTCTGCAAGTGGAGAAAACTAAGAATTCAGGAAGTCAAAACTCCAAAGCACACACTTGTCATTCAAGGCTCTTCTTCATATTTTACAAAACTTAATAGCAACTTTAAAAGCAGCTATTACACCAAGGGGCTCTGTGCAAAGAGAAGAGCCAAGACTCAGTTAGGTTCGTTTTGCATCGAAGTCTGTGTTCTTTCTGCCTCCTGCGTCAGGGTGGATCCCTATTTCACAAATGTGAAAAGTGAGGACAACTTGGTTTGCAGGCCCTGAGCTCTCACACAGATAGTTCTTCAGGAGAGGAAAACAAGACACCATAAAATTCAATGTTCTGTATAAACTTAGAGTTCTTCCTCCAGATATTCAATTCTGTAAAATCATAGCTATTTTAGCAAATCACCAGTTTTCTAAGCGAGAAAACATTTTCACTTGTGCAACAAGTAGCAAGGTTTTAAACTGCTGCAGGCTATACATGTGAATGCCGTTGGCTATAACTGACCTCTGTTCATTTTGATCAGAAATAAAAATGTACTTGTTCACAGAGAACAGACCTGTAGACAAAGTGGGGGAAGGTGAGGTTGGGACAAATTGAGAGAGCAGTAGCATGGAAACATAAATTACCATAGGCAAAATAGATAGCCAGTGGGAAAATAGCTAAAATAGATAGCTGTGTGGCACAGGGAGCTCAACCTAGTGCTGTGCGACAACCTAGAGGGGTGGGATGGGGTGGGAGATGGGAGGCAGATTCGGGCGGTGACATATGATACTTGTAGCTGATTCATGTTGAGTATGGTAGAAACCAGCACAGTACTGTAAAGCAAATAACCGCCAATAAATTTTTTTTTAATGTGCTTGAAAAATGAAGTGAAACTGTTAGCTGCTCAATTGTGTCCAACTCTTTGTGACCCCATGGATTGTAGCCCACCAGGCTCCTCTGTCCATGGGATTTTTCAGGCAAGAATACTGTAATGGGTCGCCCTTCCCTACTCCAGGAGATCTTCCTGACCCAGGGATTAAACCCAGGTCTCCTGAATTGCAGGCAGATTCTCTACTGTCTGATGCCAAAGCCACCAGGGAGGCCCTAAAAATGTGCTTACTAGACCCAATGTATATAAAGTACAAAAACGGGACAAGTAGTCTATGGCGTTAGGTCATGACGATGGTTACCTGGTTCCTTCTTAGGGTTGGGGGCAATGACTGGAAGGAAGAGCCCGGGAGTCTTCTAGGGCGCTTGCAGTGTGGTTTCTTGCCCTGGATACTTCTTAAATGGTGTGTTCACCTTATGAAAATCCACTAAACTCTACATCTATGATGTGTACACTTTAAAGAATATCTTAACATTTTTAAAATGCTAGGTGAGATCTCTTGACCCAATTTCCCATTTTTAAGCATTTTTTTAAACCTTGTTTGGACCCTATTTTTAACTTTTTATTTTGTACCGGAGTATAGCTGACTGACAATGTTGTGATAGTTTAAGGTGGCCAGCAAAGGGACACAGCCATATATAAGGACTAAATTTCATAACATTCATTCTATCTTGCTCATAAAATGTCTATCAATGGGATTTAGAAATTAAAAAAAATTATATTCTTGGATCTATGATACTAAGTTGCAGAATAAAATAATAAACATGACTTCCTAAAATGCAGCTTGAGGGTGGTGCAAATCACTAACATTCACGTTTATTTCAACTAGGCACTATGGAAAGACAAACTGTCATGACTTAACAATTCATGTGAAACAAAGGTTTAATTCTACACTGAAAAACTACAGAACTACTTCTTTGTTCAAAAGGCAAGGAATGAAGCTAATGTTAGCAGTCTGTGGAATACGTGAAGAACCAAATGACTTAGGCCAGAAGCATTTTCACCTAAGAATATCTTTCTAAAATGTTATAATTGGTAAGTACCTTTTCCAATGAGGCAATACTGTGAATTTCTAAGTTAGTGGGTTCAATAACTTGAAACTATTCATTATTAAACATTAATTGCTGTGATCTAAAGAAAATTATATATTTACATTCTAATATCTAGAGGAAACATATCTTCAAACCATGAGGCTACATTTTTAGTTTTAAATCTATCAGTGTATTTTAAATACAATTTTTTAACCCAATACAACAAAACTGCCAATAATTCATTATGGATACTAGGTTTCTTTGTATCCTGAGCCCACTTATAACTTCTTATAACATATAATACTTTGCAGAGAAACCAATCACAAATAATATTAGCTTCCATTAATCACTATCAAGTACTAGTCACATGATATGTTCCAAGTGTTTTCCTTCATAAGTCACTACCTGGAGGCAGACTGCACTAATATTTGCAAATATCTGATGTTTTCCCACAAAAGGCTACGTGTCCCTAACTTTTGAACTCAGTGAGCCAGGACATTGGAGAAGGCAATGGCCCCCACTCCAGTACTCTCGCCTGGAAAATCCCATGGATGGAGGAGCCTGGTGGGCTGCAGTCCATGGGGTCGCTAAGCGTTGAACACAACTGAGCGACTTCACTTTCACTTTTCACTTTCATGCACTGGAGAAAGAAATGGCAACCCACTCCAGTGTTCTTGCCTAGAGAATCCGAGGGACGGGGGAGCCTGGTAGGCTGCCGTCTATGGGGTCGCACAGAGTCGGACACGACTGAAGCGACTCAGCGGCAGCAGCCAGAACATTTGCTTTAGCCAGTGAAATTCAAGTACGTCACTTCCAGGCAGAACCTCTAAGAGCTGTGTTTTCTCTCTTACCTCCCTCCATGATCTTTAAATTTGTTAAGTCAAGGTGTACCTTCCAACTGGGTTCCCGAAGTCCGCGATGAATATAGTCTCCATGCTAATCCATGACAAAGTGTGAGTAATCAACATACTGTGTTGCTGTAAAACCCCTGAGATTTGGGAGTTGCTTGTTACTTCAGGTTAAACAGGCCAGTACTGCCTGAGACAAATCTCTGTTGTATGAAAGTGGAATGTGAGCCACTGAAAAGTACTTTACCCAAGATTCTACAGCAAGTAAACAGAGGAAACTAAGAACTCAGGAAGTCAAAACTCCAATGCCCACACTCGTCATTCAATTCTCGTCTTCATATTTTACAAAACAAATATAACTTTTTAAAAGGACGGGGGAGCCTGGTAGGCTGCCGTCTATGGGGTCGCACAGAGTCGGACACGACTGAAGCGACTCAGCGGCAGCAGCCAGAACATTTGCTTTAGCCAGTGAAATTCAAGTACGTCACTTCCAGGCAGAACCTCTAAGAGCTGTGTTTTCTCTCTTACCTCCCTCCATGATCTTTAAATTTGTTAAGTCAAGGTGTACCTTCCAACTGGGTTCCCGAAGTCCGCGATGAATATAGTCTCCATGCTAATCCATGACAAAGTGTGAGTAATCAACATACTGTGTTGCTGTAAAACCCCTGAGATTTGGGAGTTGCTTGTTACTTCAGGTTAAACAGGCCAGTACTGCCTGAGACAAATCTCTGTTGTATGAAAGTGGAATGTGAGCCACTGAAAAGTACTTTACCCAAGATTCTACAGCAAGTAAACAGAGGAAACTAAGAACTCAGGAAGTCAAAACTCCAATGCCCACACTCGTCATTCAATTCTCGTCTTCATATTTTACAAAACAAATATAACTTTTTAAAACTCTCAATAACAAATATGTGATTTCTGAGATCAAAAGGAAAAAAGATGAGAGATGGACACAAGATTTCGTACAAAGCTGCTTATCTTTATTATAAACTATTATTTTTTATTAATGTAAGTAAATAATAAAGAAAACTTGGGGCTTTCCTGGTGGCTCAGTGGTACATAATCTGCCTGCCAGAGTAGGAGACAGGGGTTCAAATCCTGATCCAGGAAGATTCCACATGTCATGGAGCAACTAAGCTCATGCACCACAACTACTGAGCCTGTGGTCCAGAGCCCAAGAGCTGCTACTGCAAAGCCTATGTGCTACAACTACTGAAGCCGGAGGGCCTCAGAGCCTGTGCTCTGCAACAAAGAAGTCACTGCAAAAAGAAACCCATGTACCGCAACTTAGAGACAAGTCCCTGCTCACTGAAACTACAGAAAAGCTTGTGCAGCAACAAAGACCCAGCGCAGCCAAAAAATTTTAAATAACTATTAAAAAAAAGGGAGGAGAAAACTGGGAAACAATAGGAAAAGGATTATTTCAATTTTAATTTACCAAATATGCCTGAAATATCAGCTGACCTGTGCATGTGCCTATGGGTCTGCAGAATCCCAAGGCATCAGTCACTGACCCATGAGAACAACCAGCTGTCCCAGTACATGCCCAAGGCAGGTCACGCCATCTGGTTACTAACGCCACAAACTGTGCTGGGCAGTGGGAACACAGACAGGAAAGGCTGCTCCTGCCTTCAAGGAGCTTGCTGCCCGACATGACGGGACAGCAAACCAGTAACTCTAACACAGCATCAGGGCACTGAGAGAGACTTACGCATGTATTCTGAACTTCAGGAGTCCACAGAAGGCCTTCTCTAATGCAGGGAGTGAGGCGTGTCAGAGCTCCTGGGGGGATATGACATCTAGGCTGGGTTTTAAAGGATGGGAGAGTGCAGGTTAGTGCACAGGGCTGGAAGACATCCTAAAAAATGAGAACGTGGAAGGTGTGGAGGCAAGAGAAAACATGGCCACCTCGGGAATTTAACTTGAACCTCAGGCTGAAACACAAAGGTGAGAGGGCTGATCCTGCAGGGCTCACCTGTTGGCAGAATAAGGGATGAGCAGGAGCCATCGTGCCCCTGAGAGCTCCTGTGCCCAGGCTCCTCCAAGCCCCCATTAACTCTCATCTGGTAGCACAAAGCCAGAGGTTCCCGAAGCCACTCTTTCACACTCACCCGTGACAAGAGTGTGATCAATAAAGAGCTTGTAAGCAGGTATCCCTGTGAAACTGTCAGCAGCACAGGACTTCAAACAGGCTGAAGCACTTTCTCACAAAAGATAAGTTCAACCGTGCACTACAGTGAGAAAGGCAGAGGTGAAACAGCACAGGCCACGGCAAGTTCAAGTCCGTCAGTGAATGGCCCCTCAGAGGCTGCGACTTCTGTTCAGCTGCACAAAATTCACTTTGAGGTGCCTTGAACCAGACATGGAACAACAGACTGGTTCAAAACTGGGAAGAGAGTACGTCAAGGCTGTATATGGTCACCCTGCTTATTTAACTTATATGCGGAGTACATCATGAGAAATGCCAGGCTGGAAGAAGCACAAGCTGGAATCAAGATTGCCGGGAGAAATAACAATAACCTCAGATATGGAGATGACACCACCCTTATGGCAGANATGGAACAACAGACTGGTTCAAAACTGGGAAGAGAGTACGTCAAGGCTGTATATAGTCACCCTGCTTATTTAACTTATATGCGGAATACATCATGAGAAACTCTGGGCTGGAAGAAGCACAAGCTGGAATCAAGATTGCCGGGAGAAATAACAATAACCTCAGATATGCAGATGACACCACCCTTATGGCAGAAAGCGAAGAGGAACTAAAAAGCCTCTTGATGAAAGTGAAAGAGGAGAGTGAAATAGCTGGCTTAAGACTCATTCAAAAAATGAAGATCGTGGCATCCAGTCCCATCACTTCATGGGAAACAGATGGGGAAACAGTGGAAACAGTGACAGACTTCATTTTCTTAGGCTCCAGTATCATTGCAGATGGTGACTGCAGCCATGAAATTAAAAGACGCTTGCTCCTTGGAAGAAAAACTATGACCAACCTAGACAGCATGTTAAGAAACAGAGACATCACTTTACTGACAAAGGTCCACATAGTCAAGGCTATGGTTTTTCCAGTATTCATGTATGGATGTGAGACTTGGACCATAAAGAAAGCAGAGCACTGATGAATTGATGTGTTTGAACTGTGGTGTTGGAGAAGACTCTTGAGAGTCTGCAAGGGGATCAAATCAGTCACTGCTAAAGGAAATCAGTCCTGAATATTCATTGGAAGGATTGATGCTGAAGTTCCAATACTTTGGTCACCTGATACAAAGAAATGACTCATTAGACAAGACCCTGATGCTGGGAAAGATTGAAGGCAGGAGAAGGGGATGACAGAGGATGAGATGGTTGGATGGCATCACCGATTCAATGGACATGAGTCTGAGCAAGCTCCGGGAGGTGGTGAAGGACAGGGAAGCCTGGAGTGCTGCAGACCATGGGGTCACAAAGAGTTGGACATGCTGAACAACTGAACTGAACCGAACTGAACCTGTTGTAACTACCACCATAAACAACCTAGCTGCTTCAATCCAAGTCTCCATAATTGTTCCTTCTGTAGCAAAGGGTCTCTCTGCCAAGCACCTGATTTCCAACTGGACAACTTTTCCTAACAATGCTAATGATCCTTAAATTCACAAAGTAACTTCCATTTCTACTAACTAATACCACATTTATCTCTTTCATCATCACAGGAGTCCCAGTTTGGAAACAAATGGATTTTCCAAGTCATACTCCTGGGAGGTAAGAATCTAAGAGCAGAATCCAGCTTGGTTCCTGTCCTGCACGGCACCTTCCACTTGCTGCTGCTGCTAAGTCACTTCAGTCGTGGCTGACTCTGTGCAACCCCATAGATGGCAGCCCACCAGGCTCCCCCGTCCCTGGGATTCTCCAGGCAAGAGTACTGGAGTGGG
>SJYX01013447.1:259031-288694 GCA_006410675.1 Oreotragus oreotragus
CATTCAAAAAATGAAGATCGTGGCATCCAGTCCCATCACTTCATGGGAAACAGATGGGGAAACAGTGGAAACAGTGACAGACTTCATTTTCTTAGGCTCCAGTATCATTGCAGATGGTGACTGCAGCCATGAAATTAAAAGACGCTTGCTCCTTGGAAGAAAAACTATGACCAACCTAGACAGCATGTTAAGAAACAGAGACATCACTTTACTGACAAAGGTCCACATAGTCAAGGCTATGGTTTTTCCAGTATTCATGTATGGATGTGAGAGTTGGACCATAAAGAAAGCAGAGCACTGATGAATTGATGTGTTTGAACTGTGGTGTTGGAGAAGACTCTTGAGAGTCTGCAAGGGGATCAAATCAGTCACTGCTAAAGGAAATCAGTCCTGAATATTCATTGGAAGGATTGATGCTGAAGTTCCAATACTTTGGTCACCTGATACAAAGAAATGACTCATTAGACAAGACCCTGATGCTGGGAAAGATTGAAGGCAGGAGAAGGGGATGACAGAGGATGAGATGGTTGGATGGCATCACCGATTCAATGGACATGAGTCTGAGCAAGCTCCGGGAGGTGGTGAAGGACAGGGAAGCCTGGAGTGCTGCAGACCATGGGGTCACAAAGAGTTGGACATGCTGAACAACTGAACTGAACCGAACTGAACCTGTTGTAACTACCACCATAAACAACCTAGCTGCTTCAATCCAAGTCTCCATAATTGTTCCTTCTGTAGCAAAGGGTCTCTCTGCCAAGCACCTGATTTCCAACTGGATAACTTATCCTAACAATGCTAATGATCCTTAAATTCACAAAGTAACTTCCATTTTAACTAATACCACATTTATCTCTTTCATCATCACAGGAGTCCCAGTTTGGAAACAAATGGATTTTCCAAGTCATACTCCTGGGAGGTAAGAATCTAAGAGCAGAATCCAGCTTGGTTCC
This sequence comes from Oreotragus oreotragus, assembly GCA_006410675.1. Classification (NCBI taxonomy): domain Eukaryota; kingdom Metazoa; phylum Chordata; class Mammalia; order Artiodactyla; family Bovidae; genus Oreotragus; species Oreotragus oreotragus. The sequence continues at coordinate 259,982 of SJYX01013447.1, forward strand.
TGTCCTGCACGGCACCTTCCACTTGCTGCTGCTGCTAAGTCACTTCAGTCGTGGCTGACTCTGTGCAACCCCATAGATGGCAGCCCACCAGGCTCCCCCGTCCCTGGGATTCTCCAGGCAAGAGTACTGGAGTGGGGTGCCATTGCCTTCTCCAATGCATGGAGGTGAAAAGTGAAAGTGAAGTCGCTCAGTCATGTCTGACTCTTCGCGACCCCATGGACTGCAGCCTACCAGGCTCCTCCGTCCATGGGATTTTCTAGGCAAGAGTACTGGAGTGGGGTGCCATTGCCTTCCACTTGCTACTTACACCTAAAGGCTGATACTCCTAGGTCCTGGGCAACACACTTGGCCCAGTGACCTGAGACTGCTTATTGGGCTTCTTTGCACTTAAGGTCCCTCATGGTCATGTTCCATGTTTTTATTAAAGAAAGTTATAGCAATAGATTCTCTTCCTCCATGAAAAGACAGGATGGGTTCAAGTGACTGAATCAGTCATAATTCAAATAGGTTTGGGCAAAGGCTTAATTATAAATATAAATACAAATATTAACCCACACTGACATGTTAAAAGCAACTTTTTAATAAAATGGTGCTTTCAGGACAACACAAATTAAATATGATTTTTCCAACTAATACATGAATCAAGTCAATCATATAATTATTACATATCAGTAATGCAGATAATTACACTGATGATTTACTATGTGCTAGAGTCAAGCTCTCCAGCTCCAATACTCTGGATCCCAGAGAAAAGAACCAAAAACCACCTTCCCTGCCTGCCAATTCTTTGATGGTTTCCCTATCCTTTTCAAACTTAAGAACTGCTCAGAATTCAAGGAACTTTGTACTTCATGTCCCATGAAATACTATATGTAAGTTTTCTCTTGCTGCTGTAAAAAGTTACCACTAAGCTTAGCAGCTACAAACACACCTCTATTATCTCAGAGGTCTGGTGTTGGTAGGCTTGACTGGTTTCTCTGCCCAAGTCTCACATGGCAGAAATCCAGGGGTCAGGAGGGCTGTGGGCCTTTATGAGGTTCTAGGAGGAATCTGTTTCCAGGGACACTGAGGTTGTTGGCAGAACTGAGCTCCCTGATCCCTTGCTGCTGTCTCCCACAGTTGTTCTCAGCTCCCAGAGGCTGCCCACATTTCTAGGCCCATAGCCCCCTTCCTCTGTCTTCAAATCCAGGAGCAGCAAGTTGAGTCCTGCTCCCGCTTCAAACCCTCCTGTTGCTCCTTCCCTCACATCTGAGTCTTCCACATCCCTCTTCCACCTGNTGGTGGGGGGAGGGGGGCAGGCGGGCACTAGTCTGCCAACCACAGGTTAAATGCAAAAATCTCTTCTGCTAGGAACCAATGAATAATATTGCCCACACCACACAGCGAAGAATAAGTTTAGATTAAATATCAGTGAACAGAAAGGAAGGCAGCAATTATTCTACACACACACACACACAACCTCTCACAATTAGACGTTAGTGCCTGAAACGATGAAAACTGTGTATGCTGGAAGAGGGCTAGAGCAAACAAAAATGTTACTGCCAAACTGTATTAATTGTAGAGACTAAGAAAAATGGAACAGTCCTCAACTTTGTGGAATTCTCAGTAAGCAGTGAATCACATTTCAAACTTTAATTTTAAAAGTACTATACAACATCTTGAAATCTACCATAAAGGCTCTCACACAAATCTGAATGGGGAAATGATGCTCATTATGCTGTCCCAGTACAAGTCAAATACAAGTACCAAAACTAGGCAAGCTGCCTCACTTGAACACAGCAGTAAAAATTCTCAACACTACTTTGGTGATTTGAAAGAAAATGTACTTAAACAAGAAAGCCTACTGTTGCTTACTTTGTGAACAACAGAAGTCAAAGCTAAACCAAAAACAGTAGGAGGGGAGGAGACCTTGCAAATTGCTACATGTAACACTATTTGTAGTAACTAGCAAAAACTTCAGAAAAACATCAATAAATGCACTGAGTTAAAATTTACTGAAATGTACTAGTTAATAATAACCAATTACTGATGTTAAAACGCACACTACATAAGACAAAAAATGAGATAATCACCTAATCTTAGATATTAAAATTATTCATGTCAGGAGTGACGATATTTAACAATCAGAATTATAATGAAAATGAATAAGCATATAAATCAAAAGAGTTTTAGCCTTCCATTTATTCTCTAAGTATGAACTACACACAGTTTAAAACTGCAAGTTAGAACACCAAACATTCATCAGATCATGTTAATAATTTCTAAGTCATCTGTTAATTGTTAAAAACACTGGTGTGATCCTTTATTTAATGTGCATCTGTCACAAGTAAGCAATGTCTGAGATATGATTCAGTAAAACAAACCAAGCTCCTTCAGCAACAAACCCTAGTTACTGAAAGACAACAGGTGAATTGAGTCTTGATAATGCAGGTTTTCTCCATAACATAGTACTGTTCTTGGTAAATACTGTACTATCTTATGGTGAACTAATGTCAATTAAATTCAACTTTTTTTCTAACCTTCATATTATTCACTATTTCTATCACCACTATGAAAATCACTTACTGAACCGTCATATTCAATTATCTAGCTTATTTTTACAAAATACTGTTTACCTTCAATCTATGGTACTTTGATAACAATCAACTAAATTCTAAGAACCAATATACTAAAAAGAACCAATATATTAAATACATATAACTTCTTTGAACAATTCCTCAGATTTGTCATCAAAGAAGTGTATTTTCATGTAACTTGTTGGATAATTTAATAATTTTTCTCTTGGAATACTTCATTTGAAATGTTTCTCTAATATTCTTTGCTCCTCTATCAGTTTCCTGTATTTTGTTTTATATGTTCTATTAACTATTATTTGTCAAAGAAATTTATCCATTTTAATAGTTAGAAATTTTATTTCTTCTAAAATTAAGAAATAAGAATAGTTAGAATAGCATATAATAAAGTTAAATCTTTAAAAAAAACTAATTATTCAAATGCTATCTACTGAAGTAAGCAGCCTTCTTTATATGATTTCCAAACAGAGTCCATCCAAAGGGAACTACAACTGACCCTTGAAGTTCATATCATGGGGGCTTTGGGCAAACACCCTCCATGCAGTCAAAAATCTTAGTATAACTTATAGTCAGCCCTCCATATACATGGTTCCTCTGCATCTAGGGATTCAGTCAACTGCAGATCATGCAGTACTGCAGCATTTACTATCGAAAAAAGAAAATCCATGTATAAGTGGGCCCATACAGTTCAAGCCTGTGTTGTTCAAAGGTCAACTGTACTTCTTTCAATTCCAAGTTCTTACGTATACCAAATACCAGGAAGTTAAATAACACAAGATCAATAAATCATGTTTATTTGACTCCTATCTTTTTATGCCATGATCCAGAAATAAGTAAACAACATCAAATAAAAATATCCAGAAGTTTTCCTATAATTTCAAACTTTTTTCTCCCTAGCACTATACTTGCACCACCTGAACAAAATTCATAGATTTCATGTAAATATTTCTCATTAAGACCATTTTTCTTGAGTATGACATAAAGTTGAATATATTTCAGATGCTGTTCCTCTTAGCTCTGAGAGATCAACAAAGACCATCGCCTATCTTCAAAATTCTGAACATTGCATTTTAAGTAAATTATTAAACCACTTCTATGTGAAATGGTGGGAGCTTTGTCTATAACTAAAATTTTACTGCCTAATTCTTGTTTTCCAAAAAGTTGTTCCCTTATCTCAATAGATGTGTTTTACAACAATCAGGACTATAATTCTGCCATGATATACTCATATAAGAACTATTTTTTGAAGTGTTGATAAATAATTCAAGTCAGAAAGTTTCTTTATATACTATATTGTGTCAAAGGAAAAAATACTTTTTCCTTTGCTTTAGCAATACCCTTTGATAAAATATTTTGGGAAGTTATTTTCTCATTTTTTTGAAAACTGACTTCTGTTTATTTTTTCCAGCTATAATGAGATATNGTCAATTAAATTCAACTTTTTTTCTAACCTTCATATTATTCACTATTTCTATCACCACTATGAAAATCACTTACTGAACCGTCATATTCAATTATCTAGCTTATTTTTACAAAATACTGTTTACCTTCAATCTATGGTACTTTGATAACAATCAACTAAATTCTAAGAACCAATATACTAAAAAGAACCAATATATTAAATACATATAACTTCTTTGAACAATTCCTCAGATTTGTCATCAAAGAAGTGTATTTTCATGTAACTTGTTGGATAATTTAATAATTTTTCTCTTGGAATACTTCATTTGAAATGTTTCTCTAATATTCTTTGCTCCTCTATCAGTTTCCTGTATTTTGTTTTATATGTTCTATTAACTATTATTTGTCAAAGAAATTTATCCATTTTAATAGTTAGAAATTTTATTTCTTCTAAAATTAAGAAATAAGAATAGTTAGAATAGCATATAATAAAGTTAAATCTTTAAAAAAAACTAATTATTCAAATGCTATCTACTGAAGTAAGCAGCCTTCTTTATATGATTTCCAAACAGAGTCCATCCAAAGGGAACTACAACTGACCCTTGAAGTTCATATCATGGGGGCTTTGGGCAAACACCCTCCATGCAGTCAAAAATCTTAGTATAACTTATAGTCAGCCCTCCATATACATGGTTCCTCTGCATCTAGGGATTCAGTCAACTGCAGATCATGCAGTACTGCAGCATTTACTATTGAAAAAAGAAAATCCATGTATAAGTGGGCCCATACAGTTCAAGCCTGTGTTGTTCAAAGGTCAACTGTACTTCTTTCAATTCCAAGTTCTTACGTATACCAAATACCAGGAAGTTAAATAACACAAGATCAATAAATCATGTTTATTTGACTCCTATCTTTTTATGCCATGATCCAGAAATAAGTAAACAACATCAAATAAAAATATCCAGAAGTTTTCCTATAATTTCAAACTTTTTTCTCCCTAGCACTATACTTGCACCACCTGAACAAAATTCATAGATTTCATGTAAATATTTCTCATTAAGACCATTTTTCTTGAGTATGACATAAAGTTGAATATATTTCAGATGCTGTTCCTCTTAGCTCTGAGAGATCAACAAAGACCATCGCCTATCTTCAAAATTCTGAACATTGCATTTTAAGTAAATTATTAAACCACTTCTATGTGAAATGGTGGGAGCTTTGTCTATAACTAAAATTTTACTGCCTAATTCTTGTTTTCCAAAAAGTTGTTCCCTTATCTCAATAGATGTGTTTTACAACAATCAGGACTATAATTCTGCCATGATATACTCATATAAGAACTATTTTTTGAAGTGTTGATAAATAATTCAAGTCAGAAAGTTTCTTTATATAGTATATTGTGTCAAAGGAAAAAATACTTTTTCCTTTGCTTTAGCAATACCCTTTGATAAAATATTTTGGGAAGTTATTTTCTCATTTTTTTGAAAACTGACTTCTGTTTATTTTTTCCAGCTATAATGAGATATGTTGTCAAAGTACACAACATATACCTTGTTGTCAAGATTGATTTGATATTTTCATGAAATATTTCATGACACTTCCATCATGTCACAAAATTACTATTTCTTTCATATGGTGAGAACATTCGAGATTTACTCTTAGCAGTTCTCAAATATATAAAACAGTATAATTAACTATAACCAGCATGCTATACATTAGACCCCCAGAACTTATTCAAATTGTAACTGGGGGGTTATACAGTGACTAACATCTCCACATTTCCCCCACCCCTTGGGTAGCCATCATTCTAGTCTGTTTCTAGTAAGTTTAGCTCTTTAGATTCCATGTATATATGATATACAGTATCTGAGTCTCCCTAACTTAGTTCACTTATACAATGCCCCTAAGGTCCATCCATGCTGTTGCAAATGGCAAGATGTTCTCCTTTCTCATGGCTAAACGATATTCCATTGTATATACATATATGTCACACCTTTATGCACTCAACTGTTGATGAACACAGGTTGTTTCCATATCTTGGCTAATGCAAATAATACAGCAATGAACATGGGATATCCATTCAAGGAGATACTTCTTCAAGATTTTCTTTTTCATTTCCTTTCCCCATGTAGGAGTTACACTGCTGGATCACATGGTCATTGTGATTTCAGTTATGTGAAAAAAAACTCCAAACTGTTTTTCACAGTGGCTACACCAACTTGTAATCCCACCAACAGTATACAAGGGTTCCCTCCAACGCTTGTTATTTCTTGTCTTTATGATTGCACCCATCCTAATAGGCATGAGGTGATATCACTCTGGTTCTAACTTGCATTTCACTGATGATTAGTAACGTTGAACACTTTTTCATGTATCTGTTGGTTGTCTGGATGCCTTCTTTGGAAAATCTTTTAAGATCTTTTGCCCATTTTTAAATCATATCGTTACAGTTTCTTTGCTTTGCTATTGAGTTATATGAGTTATTTATATATTTTGGATATTAACCCCTATCGGACACAGATTTACAAATGTTTTCCCCCATTCAGTAGGTTGCCTCTTCATTCTGTGGACAGTTTCCTTTGCTGTGCCAGCGTCTTTTAGTTTAGTATAGACACACTTGTTTATTTTTGCTTTTGTTGCCTTTGCTTTTGGTGTCAAGTCCAAGAAATCATCAGTAAGACCAATGTCAAAAAGCTACGTTTTCTTCTAGGAATTGTATGGTTTCAAGCCTTTCATTCAAATCCTTAATCCATTTTGAGTTGATTTTTGTGTAAGTGGTCCAGTTTCATTCTTTTGCATGTGGATGTCCGATTTTTCCAACAGCATTTATCTTTTCCCCATTGAGTATTCTTGGCTCCATCATAAACTGACCATATATGTGTGGGTTTATTTCTGGGTTCTCTGTTCTGCTACATTGCTCTATATCTGTTTTTGTGCCAATACCATATTGCTCTGATTATGATGCAATTACTTTGAAATATCGAATGAAGGCAGGAGTATGATATCTCTACCTTTGTTCTTCATCCTTATGGTTGCTTGGGCTATTTAGAGTCTTGTGTGGTTCCATGAGAATTTCAGGATGATCTGTTCTGTTTCTGTGAAAAATGGTACTGGAATTTTGATAGAGATTACACTGAATCTGTAGATTGCTTTGAGTACTACGGACATTTTAACAGTATTAATTCTTCTAATCCATTTCCATTTATTTGTGTCTTTTTCAATTTCTTTCATCAATGACTTTTGTTTTTAGTGTACAGATCTTTCACTTCCTTGATTAAATTTATTCTGAGCAATTTTATTCTTTTTCATACAACTGTAAGTGGGATTATTTTCTTCATTACTCTTATAATTCATTACTGAATTCTGTACTCTACAGCATTAATGAATTTATTAGTTCTAAAGTTTTTTGGTGGAATCTCTAGGGTTTTCGATATGCAATTCCAAGTTATCAGCAAACAGACAATCCTACTTCTTCCCTTACAATCTGGACACTTGCTCATTCTTTCCTTGCCTAATTGCTTTGGCTAGGGCAGCAGCAGCAGCAGCAGCAGGGCTTCAGTACTATGTTGAATACAAGTGGCCATAATGGGCATCCTTGTCTTATTCCTGATCTTAAAGAAAAAGCTTGTAGTTTTTCACTGCTGATTATGATGTTAGCTGTGGGCTATCATATATGGTCTTCATTATGTTGAGGTACATGCCCTCTGTGCTCAGTGTGCTGAGGTCTTTTTTTAATCATAAATGGATTTTTTTGTCAAATGCTTTTTTGCACTTAGTGAGATGAACACATAGTTTTTATCCTTTATATTGTTTGTGTGCGTATCACACTCATTGATCTGCCATTGTTCAATCACTCTTGCTTCCCTGGAATAAATCCCTCTTGATCAAAGTGTATGATGTACACTTTTAATGTACTATTAAATTTGATTTGTTAAACTTTTACTGAGAATTTTTGCTTCTATGTTCATCAGGAATACTGGCATGTATTTTTTCTTTTCTTGTAGTGTTCTTGTCTGGTTTTGGTATTAGGGTAACGCTGGCCTTATAAAAATTAGTTTAAAACTGTTCTCTCATCTTCAACTTTTTGGAAGAATTTGAAAAGGATTAGTATTGGTATTATTTCTTCATTAAACATTCGAAAGAATTCATCAAAGTCTGGGCTTGGACTTTTTGATTATTGATCCAATCTCCTTACTAGTAATCGATCTGTCAGATTTTCTGTTTCTCCATGATTCAGTCTTATTAGAGTGTATGATTTTAGGAATTTATTTCTTCTATGTTAACCAATTTATTGGCATATAGTTGTTCATATCAGTCTCCTGTGATCTTTTGACTTCTACAATATAGCTGTAACATCTATTTCATTTCGAATTTTGAGTCCTCTTTTATTCTTGCTGAATCCAGCTAAAGACTTGTCTCTTTTGTTTATATTTTATAAAAACCCAGCTCTTAGTTTCACTAATCTTTTCTATAATCTCCTTGGGCTCATTCATTTATTTCTGCTCTTACCTTTATTATTATCATTGCCTTCCTTCTACTAATTTTGGGCTTAAGTTTGTTCTTTCGCTAGTCCCTTGAGGTATAAAGATAGGTTGTTCATTTGCTGTACAGCAGTGATTAACACAACACTGTAATTCAACTATCAGCTCAGTTCAGTAGCTCAGTTGTGTCCGACTCTTTGCGACCCCATGAATCGCAGCATGCCAGGCCTCCCTGTTCATCACCTCAATAAAAAATAAATTTTAAAAAAGATAGGCTGCTCATGTTTATGTTTTTTGTTGAAATAATCAAACTGTGTTTCACNCAGTTCAGTAGCTCAGTTGTGTCCGACTCTTTGCGACCCCATGAATCGCAGCATGCCAGGCCTCCCTGTTCATCACCTCAATAAAAAATAAATTTTAAAAAAGATAGGCTGCTCATGTTTATGTTTTTTGTTGAAATAATCAAACTGTGTTTCACCCTAGACATACAAATCATTTGTTTTAGGTTTGTATTCCTGTGGACTATCAAGAGATATTCTGGATTTCAGCTTACTACTACTATTTCTTTTTTATCGCCTCTGACAGATTCAGAATATTCATGTTTATGATGTCTGAGACAATAAAATTTTGCTGCCTCTTCATTTATAATAATATAATAAAATTAGTTCTTGCACTTATAAATATCAAAACAACAGACACTACTAACTCAAGAATTATAGTGCAGTAACAATGAAAGGAACCAAAATAAAAACTATTTAAAACTCAACTATTTAAAAAGCCGTAGCAATTTAAAAAAATCTGAGGATAATGATAAACAGATGATTCTTTGAAAGCACAGAAGGCTCCAGCTTCACAAGGAATGTGCAGTGGAGATATGCCACTACTGCCACTAATCCCAGGCTGGAGAGACCCTGAGTGCTGCAGAAACAGACCCCACTAAAGCCCAGAAAGCTAGCTGAACTAATGAGTTCACATTCAGATGGTAATTGTTAGCTTTTACCACTTCTCACATTTACTATTACATCATTCACTGACTGATAAGGAAGAGTTTAACTATCTTATCAACCAGTAGAGCCATCCCAGTGTAAACAGCTTAAAAGCAGTCCTGGTTGTACACTCACACTAAACAGCCCTAGTTTTTCTCTAAGCTGTCACTCTTAGGACCACTGATACTTTCCATTCTGAAATAATGCCAACTGGAACACAGTGCTACTCGCTTTCTTTTTTAAAGTAAAAATCTCCAAAAAAGGAGATTTCAATAAAACACAATCTAAGAATGGGAAACCATGATGAAGAGTTTTCCACAGTAATGCTGTTAAATTTAAACCACATTGCCAGCAAAATATTTACCCATCAGGCATCATCACCAACCCCACCACAACCATCTACTACTTACAGGTTAAGCAAGAGTAAAATCATTGCTCACCCCCATCAATGAAAAGTAAATGAACAAACATAAATCGACCTAAATTCTAAGTCATATTATGCCACACTCTTTGCTGAACACCCTTCAGTGTTTCTCCTTGGGGAAAAAAAAAATTTTTTTTTTTTCCAACCAGAACCCTAAGAGTTCCAGACCTCTCTGCTCGCCTGACTAACTCCTCTATTCTTCAGCTCAAGGCTGACAGGACACTTCCTCAGAGATCCTTCCCCATCCACCCAGACTAAACTCTGCACCCCCTCTTCTCACAGCCCCTTATTCTTTTTCTGCACCATGCTCTTCAAAACGTGCAGTTAAATATGTATCCACATGATAACTTATTGTTTGCCTACTCGCAAGACAAATAGCTCCATGCAGACATGCTTTGGTCCCTATAGTACATCCAATACCTAGCATGATGCCTGGCCACAGAAAAGGGCTAGATAAATATCCGTTGAACACAAATGGAAATAAATTGCTAAATGCCCTATATCTATGTAATAGACCTGCTAAAAGTAAAACAGGGCTTCAGGTTTTGTTTTGTTTTGTTTTTTTTTTAAACACATTACATAACAGGAGAAATATCTTTGAGTATTACTATTTCAAGAGCAAATATGTACACAAATGAAGATTATAAAACTAGTGATTATACAAATAGCAATGAGACAACAGTGGCACACACTTGCCATCCTCACTTGACTTAGCTTGGATACTGGGATGCATAGAAGATTAAGAGGGCCCATTTTCCAGCTGCCACTACCATCAGCAAAGGGGTCTCCCTGGTCTCTCCTCAGACTGTGGGGCAGAAGGAATGATTGTGGCAGAGGGAAGGAACAACCTAGTCAAGAGACCAAGGCCTCACGTTCTAAGAACAGTAACCACCCCCACCCTAATAGACCTCAGCTGTACAACTCCACTCAAAGATGATCCTTTCATTACCAATATTGCAGCATTAGAAATTTCACAGCAAAGCATGTGCTGGTTCAGGTCAAGCAGCTTTTGCCAAGACCACCACATACCCAGGCCTTCTGATGGGAAACAGGATGAGTGGGAAGGAAGACTAGAAACACACTAGCAATCATGGCAAGTAAGGACAGGCTAAAGGACTGTAAGCCCGGATGAAAGCAGATAAGCAAAGTACATGCATACACGAGTAGAATGAACTCAAGGTTATGGTAACAGTAGAGGTTAAGTGACAGTGGGCTCTCAAGTCCATCATATTAGCAGGGGAAGTGGAACAGAAGCGACAGTCTCTAAAAAGTTACAATTTTTCAATTTATGCCTTGGATGTGGTTTTTTTTTTTTTTTTATTTTAATAAAGTTACACCATGGATGCTCCTATATGGCTGAATGGGGCCTGGAGAGTCAGGGAGACTGCGCTTGGGCCTGGGTCATGGAAACATGCAGAAGAGTGGGCTATAGATCAGTGAGGTCCGAAGGAGGAGGGGAAGAGGGAACTTAGAGGAAAAACGTAGGGTTACAAAGAAGAGACCGAAATGAAAGCAAAATGAAATCATTTCTAGTGTCATGAACTAAAGAAATGGAAAAAGAGCACCCTGGGGAAAAATCGGGACTCAGTTAAGGTGAGGCAGAGGAGCAGCATTTGAGAAAAAGGTTTAACACGTAAGAGACTTTGTCTAGGGCCAACAGAGCAGGTGGCAACAGAAGCAGCTGGGCAATGCCAACTGGGGGTGGGAGTTCAAAAGGGAACAGAAAAACAGAGGGATTTATAACTAAGGTACCATTTCAGCTACCTTAGTCAGTTACCAGAATGAAGTACTGTGCATGAGGCCCTGGACAAACAGGTCCCAAGATGAATAAGGGAAAGGCAATATGGGCAGGTGATCAGCTCACAATAAATACGTCCACTCATCTCCCTTGGTCATTCTTGACTGACCCTGTGCACACCTATCAGATTCTCTTTCCTGAAAATTAAAAAAGTGGAGCCACTTTATAACACCCTGGAAAGAATATCTTTGTTAAATCCTGTGGACACTCTGGTTCATTTTTCTCACAAAACCTGGTTACTCAAAATTTCCCCCAATTCAGAGAGCTATCTGTATCCAAACCTTTAATAATGTCTCCACATATGCTTTTTTTGGCATGGTTTAGCCAGAATCATTTCTGCTGCTTGTAACCAAAGTACCTTCCCTGAATTCACATGGCTCCTGACCATCACAAACTCATTTTATAAATGAGAAACTGAGGCCCTGAGAATGCATTTTTTTTCCAGGTTGTAACACCAAAACACAATTTCCCCTATTAGTATTCTCAATGATATTTTTAAATAGATTTAGGCAGCTTCCAAAAGATTTACAATCTAAATATCATCAGATAAAATCTAGATACAAAGGTAAATAGAAAAAGCTAAAACTGGAGCAGATGGAGGCGGGTAAGGAGTAAGGAAGACCCATGATATTCTAAGAGTAGCTATGGAAAGTATATTTCATATCCTACCATAATATGAAGCCTAAGTAACCGAAGATTTCTATGATTTTTTTAAATATCTGAAGCCATTGTATCAATATAAAATCTGAGATTTAAAAAAGGAGACATAAAAAGGTACAGAACCAAAAGAAGAAAAGATAAATATCGACACATAGACAAAATTATAAAGACCATGTCTATAATATCAGAGTATTTTTGGCACTCATCATATGCTTAAAAACATTTGTCTTGGTATCCTTCCCCTCCAAATATTTTTGGACTACAAAATATCTCTCATAATTCTTTGACTTTCCAAGATTCTGTTGCCATTTCGCTTCCTCCTTTTCTCTGAATCAGTAAGGCTGATTTCCTCTGTTTACCCTAGCGAGTGTCCTTCCCTTCCTAAAACTTGCACCTTATTTCCCTTTCTCTAGCCAAAAATATGGCCACTACGTATTAATCTTTCCTGTTTCCTTGGTATTTGATATATTCTGATCTAACCATTCCCTCCCTAATACAAGAGATTCTTAATTGGCACAACCTTGCAAACTTCTTCCATGGCACTGCTTCAGAAATAAGAACTTTTAAATAAAAAGGTTAACAGAGGTGACATGTTTCTGAGTATAAACACCACATATGCTTCCATGAAGCTGTTCATTTCTCTTTGAACCACTGGTTTTCAGCAAAAAAAAAAAAAAAAAAAAAAANAATACAAGAGATTCTTAATTGGCACAACCTTGCAAACTTCTTCCATGGCACTGCTTCAGAAATAAGAACTTTTAAATAAAAAGGTTAACAGAGGTGACATGTTTCTGAGTATAAACACCACATATGCTTCCATGAAGCTGTTCATTTCTCTTTGAACCATGATTTTTCAGCCAAAAAAAAAAAAGTCTCTTATTTATTCCAGATGGTTCAAACCCATTATGATAAATATATACAGCCAGTGCCCCATATAAAATAACTTCATGTAGACATAATTATTTTCTAAAAAGTAAACTATACACATTAAGTAACGTTTAATTAAAAGAAAAATTGTTATAAAATCTAATAGGTAGACTATATAAACCAGAATGGAAATTCAGGTTTCCTCTACACTTACAGATCAGAAAACAAATGAAATATTCATAAAAAATGAACATTTTATATACTTCACACTTACAAGAAGTATGTATCATAGACTTCTTATTGCACTTAGCTCTGTTTACTTCCAATCTAATAATTATACAAATTCAATTCCATGTACATGCATTTTATGTGAAAACACCCACTACTCAAGTAACAGAGGAAAACAGCAAATTTTAATGAGGTTTATACCAAAATTTAATACAGAACATTCTTCAGGAAAAGGAACATCGTTTCTCTCTCAACCACAACTATCCTCCATTGATATATGCTGATGCCACGACATCCTAAAGCAGTGGTTCATTACGGGATGGGGGTAGGGGACAGAGGGGAAGGTGTGCCCACCCTCCTAGCCCCCAGAGGACACATTCCAAGTTTGGGAGACAGCTTTGGTTGTCCCAAAAGTGGGTGGGGGCATGGGGATGGATGTGCTACTGGCCTCTAGTGGGTAGAGGTCAGGGATGCTGTGAAACACACAATGGGCTGTGTACACGACAGCTTTTCACAACCAAGATTACCCAGCTTAAATGGCTGAGACACTGGCCCACAGAGAAATGAGGCTGAAAGGAAACAGCAGCTGACAAGAACACCCATGATTCCCTGTCGGCCCTCCCCACTCCAAGGAGTCCCCTACCTTGGATGCCTGTGGAGTGGATATCACATGGACTGTGCTGGGTTTGACTCCATTAGCCTTTGGCCGCTTGTAGAGAGCAAATCTGCTTTTCCTCCGGCCTCTGTCTCCATTAGGTAAAGCACCATTGTACCTATAAACAGAGATGAAAGAGTTCATTTATTTGTAGATTTTTAAAGGCATTCAGAATAAAAGTCTGATGGAATTAAGGGAAAAGACAGGAAAGCTCATAAAGACTTGTCCACTAAACACTCCACAAAAAGGATACAAAACAGACTTAGAGACTTTGGCTGTAATGAAATTCAAATCACTTCCAGAAACTTAAGAGTGATATACAAAGTAATTATAGGTCCCTTATTCTATAAAGTCAGACTCTTCAAATCTTTTCAGAAGAGACGAAGTATAAATAAGCAAATGAGAATTCTGCAGAGGCTCTATTAGCACCAGCTCAATTCAACAAACGTCATCCTAATGGACCCTGGAGAAACACTTCAGAAATATTTTTAAATGACTTGGTTAGAAAAGAGCATACTAATTAAACCTCATCTCTCACTCTCAAATCATCTTAATGTCTGCAGGATCTTTATTTGTAAGAAAATCAAATTTAGTTGCTTGCACTCTTAACAGTTCTGAATTGTATACCTCCATTCCAATTGCTATTTGAACCCTATACTGTCAGGTTAGTGAAAGCTAGCCTTCAAAACTTAACGTATGCCTCTATAAGGTTGCCCATTAAAAAGCCCAAAGGAAGAAGAGTTTTAGTCCACAAACTATCAAATATCTTAAAAAGTCACCGGGGAAATAGTACTTGTCCTTAAGCAGATTCCCCTAAATTAATACCTTAAACCAGTGGTCCCCAACCTTTTTGGCACCAGGGATAGATTTTGTAGAAAACAATTTCTCCACAGACCAGGGGGTAGGCTGGGGGGATGGTCTGGGGATGATTGTCATAAGGAGCACACAACCTAGACCCCTGGCATGAGCACCTCGCAGTAGGGTTCACTCTCTTATGAGAATCTAAGAAAGAAAGTGAAGTTGCTCCGTCGTGTCCGACTCTTTGCGACCCCATGGACTGTAGCCTACCAGGTTCCTCTGTCCATGGGATTTTCCAAGCAAGAATACTGGAGTGGGTTGCCATTTCCTTCTCCAGGAGATCTTCCTGACCCAGGAATTGAACCCAGGTCTCCCGCATTGTAGGCAGATGCTCTACCATCTGAGCCATGAGGGAAGAATCTAATGTCATCTCAAATCTGATGGGAGGTGGAGCTCAGGCTGTAATGTGAGCAATGGGGAGCTTCACCTGCTCACCTCCTGCTGTGCAGTCCCCAGATTTTTGCAGGGGGGGGGGTGGTGGTGCTGGGGACCCCTGCCTGAAAGCCAATATCAGTGTTTAAAAAGAGTGCAGTCTTGCAAGAGCGTTTCCGTTTTCACCTGTATTTTCTAATCTAGATTACAGGTCCCTGTACATTCTGACTTCTGTCTCACGCCATGTTTACTCTCAGCTCCCTCTTGGCAGAAGTTCTTTTGAAGAGAACCAAAAGAGGAATTGTTTCAAAATTGTGTGGATAAACACGACAACTCTGAGGCTCCCTCCAAGCACCAAAGTCAGGGGTGACATGGGTGGTGGCTCCAGGAAGTCCTGCCTTTGCCACTCGCCCATCTCACCCAGAGAGCACGGTGGGCCGGTGGGCCAGTAGGCCGTATGGCAAAGGGGACGCGAGGCCCAAGGGGAACAGCAAAAGTCGGAACAAGGGTTTGTGGTGTTTGATTTACTATTCTGTAGCTGCAGTATGATAATGGATTTAAATTACCAGAAGTTATTCCTGCTGTGTTTTTAATCTGTTTCCATCTCCATCATAAAGGAACGTCAACCACAGAAAATGTCTCCAGAGTATAGAAATCATTTGTTTCAAGACTTACTCCTCTCCTTTTTTGGAGCCAAAATCAGAATAACGGGCATGATTTTCTTAAACATACCTGTGATCGCTACTCTAATGAACATATCCCTGATTAAACAACCATTATAAATCAATTGTGTCTTAATATATTTGCAGATCACTTACACCAGGATGAGAACCTTGTATTAAGAGAAACATATGTGAATCAAAGGTAGGGCCTAAACAATTTAAAGGAATATTTTCATCACTGTGGCCTAGAACAACTGGTACAAGATCTGGCAAGGGGTCCTGTGCCCCTCCTATTTGCCCAGCTCTCTGCTGCACCTTTCTCTCAACTACACACTGCTAGTCAATGAAACTAGTCAAAGAATGTGGAGATGCTTTTTAAGAGATCTGCTCACTATGACATCCCTTCTAGGGAATCCAGCCCTGAACACCCTAAGGTAAGCCCAGTACTACATCTGAATGAAATAGCCAGGCCAGCACCCTCCCCACTGAGTGGCTGGTGGCAGACATTTGGTCCAAATTGGCCAATGACAGTCTCATCTCTGAAAACACAAAGCCGGGACCCAGAGACAACCCACCAGTCTGTGTGGATGGCCAGAGCTGCAAACGGTAGGCATGGGAGCTGTGAGGATGTCAGAGTCTGTTCTATGATGAAGCAGCAGAGAAGTGAGGAGCAAAGCAGATGAACAGGGGCAAGCAATGAAAAGAGATGGAAAGAGGATCCTTAAGGGCATCTCTTGACCCAGATGTACTCGGACCCCTGTTCATGAAATCCTTTCTGGTTTTAGCTAACTCAGATTGGTTTCTTCTACTCGCAACCCCAAAGCCATACATATCTAATATAAAGACGAAAACACAAAAACCAGGAATGTCAACATATACAGAAACATTTTAATTTCAATCGCGGAGCAGAGACGCACAGATACGGCAAGAAATACCTTTTATATCTTCAAATAAATAAGTAAACCCTTCTTAGTCACAGGCCAAAGAATCAGGACCAGGAGAAAGTTGTATTGCCAAAGACAGAAGAGAGACTTTCAATGGCATATCATCAGTTAAGAGGCCAGTGTGATTTGGAAAAGAATGGGTCTTTGATGACCTCACCCATCTTCAGAGCAAACCAGCCAAGTAAAAACAAGCAAGCCTCTCCAACAGGGAGCCTCACTCAGAGCCTCCTCTCTCTTTCTAATCTCCTCAGAGCCGAGAACCTTGAAACAGGACTCCACCCGCACCACCTCAATTCCAACCTTGAGCACACATCATCTGCCTCCAAATCTAAAAGTACATTTGATGATGTCATCTACCCATCCTCCAACTTGCTGCCTTACGTCTCTCAATGGCTCTCCTATCAAGGTATACAACATGGTCAATTAAAAACAGCCAGAAGTTCCCATTACTTCTCCCAGGGACCATGAGTCTAACTCCATCTCCCCACACCTGGGCTGGCCTTAGTGGCTTATTTGCCAACAGGATGGGAAGGAAGTGACATGCTGAGACTTGCAAAGCAAGGTCTTGTAAAAGCCTTAGAACTTCTGTCTCTTGGGAGCTCAGAGCTGAATTGTAAGGAAGCTGGGACCCTCCCCGCCACACCCCCGCCCCATGCCAAGGAGGCTACATGGAGGTGGCTCCAGTCAGCAGTCCCAGCTGAGCCCAGCCTTCTGAAGCTTGCTAGGTTACCACACGTGTGATTGAAGCTGCCGTGGACCCTCCAGACCAGCCCATTCATCAGCTGCCTATACCAGGTGACCTAGGTTGATCCCACACGGGACAGAATTGCCTGGTTGAGTACTGCCCAGATTCCTGCCTCACAGAAACGTTGCAGGAAGGGGGACCCCTTCCAGGGTCCAAGAGTGGGCTCTTGTCTAACACCCGGAAATGAACTGTCCGAGGAGACACGCATGCTGACAAAGTAAGAGGTTTTTATGGGGAAGGGGCACCCTGGAGAAGAGCAGCAGGGTGAGCTTACCTCTCCAGAACAGGAGAGCTGCTCTGCTTACCTCTCCAGAACAGGAGAGCTGCTCTGCCACCTGGCTTGTAGTCTCACGCTCTATGGTGATGGGTTAGCTTCTGGTCATCTCTGACCATCCATTCCGACTCAGAGTCCTTCCTGGTGGTGCATCCACTGCTTAGCCAAGAAGGATGCCAGCGAGAAGGACTCTGGGAGGTGGTCGGACACATGGTGTCTCCTTTTGACCTTTCCCGAATTCTTCTCGTTGGTGGTAGCTTATTAGTTCTGTGTTCCTTACCAGGACCTCTTGTCATAAAACAACTCATGCGTATGGTTACTATGGTGCCTGGACAGGGTGGGCGGTTTCAGTGTGTTTCGCCTAAGAGAATCATGTGGTAAGTACGATGGTGGATGTGTTCATCCCCTAGGTCTGGCATAGACAACGACTGGTAACAGAAGCCTGGGATAAGCCCCACCCTTCGGCATGGTCTCCTTCTCCTGCTTTCACAGCCTCCCCTTTGACCTCTGATCTAATGCAAGGCAAGCACTGTCATCAAATCTTCCCCATGCCCTTCTCACCTCCCTGCCTGGTCCCTTCCCCACACCACCCTCCCACCCCCGGAATGTGAATCCATCCTTAAGTGCCTGGGCATGCAACAGGCACTGACACCTGCCAAGTCAACCACATGACAGACGGTCTGTCTTTTGTACAGCAGAGCAGAACCCAGAAAGACAGATGAGATCCTGCTCATAGAGGCAAAAAATTAATATTCTATGAAAGAAAGTTAGAATGCTCTCTGGCCTGGCAAGGTTTCCAGCCAGCGACTTTGTAAAAACAAGATTTCCAAGCGCTGCGGGCACATCTGTTTCGGCTGCTAAACAGGGCTATTCTTATTCAAACCCACAAGTTGCCTTTCAAGCTTCACGTTAAAAAAAAAAAATCTGGAGACTTAAAAAAAATTCCACTTATTGAATAAACGTGTGATGAAAATGTAGCTCATCATATGCAGGGCAAATGATTTGTATTTATTTAGAAGCTGCAGAGGACAATGAAACACACTTGTAAGAAACCTCGCAAAGTAACATATGGTTTCTTTTGGTTTAAAATCCAGAGTTCACACATTCATTCTTTTTATTGGCATTTGCTGTGCACTTACTATGTGCCAAGAAGCCTTGTGAGGGAGGCTCCTAAAGGGCAGGTAAGAGGCTCGAATGACTGGACCACACATGAATCACATGGCTGGAAACGGGCAGTACGTGAACATGTGCTCAGCCATGTCCGACTCTGTGTCCCTATGGACTGTAGCCCGCCAGGCTTCTCTGTCCATGGGATTTTCCTGGTAAGAATACTGGAGTGGGTTGCCATTTTCTACTCCAGGGGATCTTTCTGACCCAGGCATCGGATCCGTATCTCTTGAGTCGCCTGCATTGGCAGGCAGCTTCTTGACCACTGTGTTACCTGAGAAATCGAGAAGCGGCAGGCAGCACGCAAATCTATACCCAGTTTTGCCTGACTCCAAACTGTGCAGCTTCCAGTAGCCAATACTGACAACTTTTAAATTCAAGGCATCTCCTGGCAAATAACACAAAGATACATTCTTGAGAAGACACCGGCCACCTAAAAAAATGCATTTGTCAAAAAGACTTTTCTATAGGAAATAACAGCAAGAGAGGGCATGCCAAGGGCTTCCAGAATACTGCAGAGGCATCACAGAGGCATCACAGAGCACCACCTGTGAGGACAGGAATGAGAACGTAGGCTACAGGAGAGGAGGCGCCGTCAGCACCAAATGGCCACGTTCCAGAGGCAGCCTCGCTTCCTGTTACAGACTGAAGGCACTGCCCTCCCTCGAAAGCAACATCTCTGTCATGAGCACAGATAAACCATAAGCAACTACTGTAACTGAGACGCTGCGGATGAACAGGCCAGGGAGACTAGAGACAACACATGTGAAAATGAAGCGTGGAGTCTGATAAACCCCATACCTTGATCCCTGTCTCCAGGCGTGCATGTCAATTCACCACAATAGTGAACACACTAACCCACTGCTGCAACTGTGCATAGGAAGGTACACGTAAACCAGTAGGTAAGTGCCTGACACTGGCTTTACATCATTCAGTTCAGTTCAGGGCAGTCGCTCAGTCGTGTCCGACTCTTTGCGACCCCATGAACCGCAGTACGCCAGGCCTCCCTGTCCATCACCAATCCCAGGGCTTACCCAAACTCATGTCCATTGAGTCGGTGATGCCATCCAACCATCTCATCTTCTGTCGTCCCCTTCTCCTCCTGCCTCAATCTTTCCCAGCATCAGGGTCTTTTCAAATGAGTCAGCTCTTCACATCAGATGGGCAAAGTACTGGAGTTTCACCTTCAACATCAGTCCTTCCAGTGAATACCCAGGACTGATCTCCTTTAGGATGTACTGGTTGGATCTCCTTACAGACCAAGAGACTCTTAAGAGTCTCCTCCAACACCACAGTTCAAAAGCATCAATTTTTTGGTGCTCAGCTTTGTTTATAGTCCACTCTCACATCCATATACGATTACTGGAAAAATCATAGTCTTGCCTAGACGGACATTTCTTGGCAAAGTAACGTCTCTGCTTTTTAATGTGCGGTCTAGGTTGGTCATAACTTTCCTTCTAAGGAGTAAGTGTCTTTTATTTTCACGGCTGCAGTCACCATCTGCAGTGATTTTGGAGCCCAGAAAAATAAAAGTCAGCCACTTTTCCCCATCTATTTCCCATGAAGTGATGGGACCGGATGCCATGATCTTAGTTTTCTGAATGTTGAGCTTTAAGCCAACTTTTTCACTCTCCTCTTTCACTCTCATCAAGAGGCTTTTTAGTTCTTCTTCACTTTCTGCCATAAGGGAGGTGTCAACTTTCATATCTGAGGTTATTGATATTTCTCCCGGCAATCTTGTTTCCAGCTTGTGCTTCATGCAGCCCAGCGTTTCTCGTGATGTACTCTGCATATAAGTTAAATAAGCAGAGTGACCATATACAGCCTTGACATACTCCTTTTCCTATTTGGAACCAGTCTGTTGTTCCATGTCCAGTTCTAATTGTTGCTTCTGATCTACATACAGATTTCTCTAGGGGCAGGTCAGGTGGTCTGGTATTCCCATCTCCTTCAGAATTTTCCACAGTTGATTGTGATCCACACAGTCACAGGCTTTGGCGTAGTCAGTAAAGCATCAATACAGCCTCACTATTTGAGCTATCATATGTATCTGTTGGCTTCCCAGGTGGCACTAGTGGTAAAGAATCTGCCGCCAATGCGGGAGACATAACAGATCCAGGTTCGATCCCTGGCTTGTGAAGATCCCCTGGAGGAGGGCATGGCAACCCATTCCAGTATTCTTGCCTGGAGAATTCCATGGACAGAGGAGCCTGGTGGGCTACAGTCCACGGGGTCACAAAGAGTCAGACACAACTACAGAGGCTATGCACGCACACATTTGGATTGGACATTCTTTGAGGAGTTCCTCTGTCTTTGTGTACCTCACCTTCACGTCTACATGGTACCTTAAAACCAAGGGAAGTCTCAGTGAAACAGTCACCATGTTGGTATGGAAATAATGATAGTTGTTTAAGGGATTAAGAGAGGATTTCTAGCTCCAATTCTTTTCCAAGTTTATGCTGTGAACTTACCTAAGATTAGACTGTTTTCTCAGCTACAAAGATAGCAACACAGAGTCACAATTTCAATATTAAAAAGAGATTCCCAAACCTCTTTCAAACATTTCAATTCAATATGGAGAAGGCATTTCCTCCAATTCAAATACCAGGATCCTGACTCAGAAGGGTGAAGCTGTGGCTATCCAAAGACCCCTCAAGTCTTTATGGCAGTTGAGGTGCAGCCATTCATACACTTGCACGTTGCTTTTTATCTTGAGGTTTTCCAGCTTCCCTGTACCACAGCATTTCCCAAGGTGAAACATTAAAACATTCTGTGTTATCGGGAACACAGAACTGCTCCCACACACAGTAGATTTTCAGCCCTTCTTCCCGGATGTATACACCCACACATCCTCACTCAGCCTTTCTGCAGCAAAAGGTACAGCAGGAAGGCAAGACGGAGGCCCCACTCTGGCCCTGCATGGAGTTCCACATTCACACAAGTCCCTGAACATCTCAGAACCTCACTTTCCCTTCCCATAAAGTAGGAAGAAGGCCTAACATCCTACAGCTTGGATCTGGGAGCCGTTTAGGGGTGGGAGATGAGGGTAAAGCTGTCCCGAGAGGCCTTAACTCCAGCCTCATCAGCAGCACACCCCTCACTGACCCCTGTTCTCTCCACACTCATTCAACTCCTGCGACTAAAGAAGGTTTCATGCCCCCACCTGCTGCTTCTTTCAACCAGGTCACAGGAAAGAAAAGAGCATCCAAAGCAAATCCAGTCCTCAGAACTATCACGAAAAGAAAAATATTTACTATCTAATACTTAGCCATGTGCATATTATCTGAAGTCTTTCTCCTCCCTTTTTCATTTTAAACTGGTACTGCCGCTAAAAAAAAACACCAGAAAAAGATTTTGGTTTTGTTTTTATACTGTACTGAATCTTTGATTTTTTAGCATCACTGGAGGGCCAACAATAGAGATTTTTTCACTGAATATTGGCCGGTACACAAAGCATGAGACATAGAGAAGGCTGTTTATATTATTTTTAAAACACTGATGACTACATCTTTTATTCTGCCATTGGTTTCAACAGTCCAAAATAGCTCTGATTAAAGACATTAACATTAGTGTTTTATATCAAAGAACCTATTTTTTTTTAACCCTAGGGGTGAAAATTATTGTTTAAGTAATACCCTGCAATAATTTTTTATTCCTAGAAGAGAAAATGAGCCACCTGGATCAGTGGTAAAGAACCCGCCTGCAATGCAGGAGATGCAGAGGTTTGATCCCTGGTGGTCTGGGAAGATCCCCTAGAGAAGGAAATGGCAACCCACTTCAGTATGCTTGCCTGGGAAATCCCATGGACAGAGGAGCCTGCTGGGCTACAGTACATGGGGTTGCCAGAGTTGGACACGATTTAGTGACTAAAGCAACAACAAAAAGAGAAAATATGACACAAAGGGATAAGACTAAAGTATAACAAGAAATGAATTTAATACAGTAAAAGATTTGTACAATTCAAGGCCAGGTAAAGACTTATCACTTTATCTTATTCTTGAATTAGCACCGTCTTTTCTGGGAGAGAGGGCAGATTGAGTCACAGCTCTGCCATTAGTAATCATGTGCTCTTTTTAACCATTTTTAAAGCTTGAAGTATAGTTGATTTACAGTGTTGTGTTAGTTTCAAGTGTACAGCAAAGTGATTCAGTTATACATATAAATACACATATATCATTTTAAGTGATATCATATGATACTTATCTGTCTGATTTACTTCATTTAATATGGAAATCTCTAGAATTATTACCATCTTACACTCCACACTGGTCACCAATTAATAATCTTGAAAACCAAATTAAAGCCCACACATTCATTTTTTAATCACTCCAATATTTCTTTATTTTAATCTCATCACCTCAGTAAAGACAGGTGCATAAGCTGTATGTGGTAGAATGAAATACTGGTCCCAGTTCTTCACTCCTCTCTGAAAACATGCCCTTCGACATGACATTATGCTTCCGGTTAACCTCCTTGCCCTGGATTTTGGGTTGGACCAAGTGAGTTGCTTTAGCCAACTGGATGTGAACGTATGATGCAAGCAGGGATCTGAACTGTGCTTGGCAGTTAGGATTATCCTCTGTCATGGCCATAGGAAGAGTATATCCCAGTCAGCCTGCCAAAGAGGACAAGTGACACTTGGAGGAGATCCAAACCCCACAAACACAGCACAAGCAGAGCCACTCCATCACACTTAGAGCAGAGCCATCTCAACCAACCCACACTCATGAGAATGAATGATTGTTTTTTTCAAGTCACTGAGTTTGGGTATGATCTGTTACACAGCATTATACAGCAAAAAGTAAATGAATTTCAAAAGCAATTAACATAAATAGTTTCTCCAGTATCTAAAAACTTTGGGCTAAAAAAGCAAAAATATAAAATATATACCAAATGAAAGTTTTATATAAAGAATTCTCTTTCACAATGAAGAAAAAAGTCTAAAATTAGAGATAATTAGAAATAATTCCAAATGTGTAACTTTCTAAGACTGGTTATATTAAATGGGATTTTTAGAAAATGCATACTTAATACAGACACTGAAAATGCATTTGATAGAAGTCTTCATCTGTTTCAGATTAATATCTTTAGGAGCTGAGAATAAAACAGTATTTTCTTCTCATAATTATTTAAAGGTAAAAGAGTAAAATAAAAAGCATTTATATTAAAAATCAGGAACAAAACAAGAATGCTTCCCATTACCATTTTTATTAAACACCATTCTAAAATAAATCCTAGTCTAACCAAGAGCACTAAATTAGAAATAAGGGATATTAACTGGAGGAAAAGAAGATATAAAACTAGTATTACTGCTGTAAGAATTAAAACAATGTATTACTTGAGAACAAAAACCACACGCCAAAGGAAAAGAAACACCCCAGACACAGACCCTTGGCTACATAAAGTAATGTAAGATGATGTAAGGGTCACTAGACAATGCAAAAGAAATTGGATTATTCAATTGTGTACAGAAACCAACCATCTACTTTGAAAGAAAAAAATTTCTTAGAGCTGCATGTTACATTCTACACAAAAATTCCAAAGTTGACTATTTATCATATAAGTGCTCAGTCATGTCCAACTCTTTGTGGCTCCATGGACTGTAGCCCACAGGCTCCTCTGCCCATGGGATTCTCCAGGCAAGAATACTGGAGTGGGGCGCCATTTCCTACTCCGGGGGATCTTCCAGATCCAGGGATCAAACCAGTATCTCTTGCGTCTCCTGTACCAGTAGGTGGATTCTTGACCACTGAGCCACCGGGAAAGCCCTGCTGCTGCTGCTAAGTCGCTTCAACTGTGTCCGACTCTGTGCGACCCCATAGACGGCAGCCCACCAGGCTCCCCCGTCCCTGGGATTCTCCAGGCAAGAACACTGGAGTGGGTTGCCATTTCCTTCTCCAATGCATGAAAGTGAAAAGTGAAACTGAAGTCGCTCAGTCGTGTCCGACTCCTAGTGACCCCATCGTCTGCAGCCCACCAGGCTCCTCCGTCCATGGAATTTGCCAGGCAAGAGTACTGGAGTGGGGTGTCATTGTCTTCTCCGTGGAAAGCCCTACTTAAGTCAATAATCATGTTCTAAACATAAACACAGTTTAAAAAAAACTATAAACATAAATATTGGTACATTCAAATATGTAAAAATGTGAAACTTTTGCATATCAAGAACTCTAAAATTATATGTCCAACAAAACTAGAAAAACCACTGGTAATAATATGAAAAAGCTTAATAACATTAATAGGTAAATGCTGCTACAAGTAAAAGGAAAAACAGACATCCTCACAGATATACTACAGAAAAATAAGCAAAGAACATGAGTAGAAAATTCACAGAGAAGAAATAATGGCTAATGGACATTTCTTTAATGTTCAATCTCATCAGTACTCAGAAAATGAAATTAAATCAGGATTGTTATTTGCCAATAAAATTATCAAACTGTTGAAATGACACAGAACTCAAGGATATCACTGGTAAGACTCTGAATTGACACAACCTCACTGTAAAATAATTAGTAACATGTATCAACAGCCTTAATAAATGTACTTATGTTCTTTGAGTTAGTAATTCTAATTTGAAGGAATCTATCCTCACAACATAGTTTTGAAATACAAGTAGAGTTTTATGCACAAAAATGTTAACTACGTCATTATTTATAATGGCAAAGGACTGAAAATAACCTAAATGTTCAATAATAATGGATTAAGTTGATAATTATAATTCTATATGATGAAATTATATTTACTGCAAATTCTTAATAGCAATGAAAAAGGATTTTGAAAACCAGAGAATAAAAAATATGCATATGGTATCATCTCTAACATGTTCAAAATACTTAACAGGGAAGACTGAAATAAGCACACTAAAATATTAAGTGATTATTGTTAGAAACTACTGTATGATTTAGTTCTTATATTTTCAGTATCTTTTTAAAAAATCTATGTTGAGTGTATTTTTAAAACAAATTAAATGTTTTAAAAGTATATATTTCATTAAATAAAGGTGGACTTATAAGAGTACAGTATTAATCAATTTAGATCTGAAACAAGTTATAGAAATAAAAACAACCCTGAGGACCGGAAGAAGATTTAAATTTATACTCAAAAGAAGGCCACAATGTGTCTAAATTGTTAAATGGCCACATTGAAAAGACAGTTCATGCACAGATTTTCTCAGGCACACAAGGAGAACTTGGTTTTTCACAGCTGTGAAAGCTGTTAATTTCATTAAATAAAGGTGGACTTATAAGAGTACAGTATTAATCAATTTAGATCTGAAACAAGTTATAGAAATAAAAACAACCCTAAGGACCGGAAGAAGATTTAAATTTATACTCAAAAGAAGGCCACAATGTGTCTAAATTGTTAAATGGCCACATTGAAAAGACGATTCATGCAGATTTTCTCAGGCACACAAGGAGAACTTGGTTTTTCACAGCTGTGAAAGCTGTTACTCTACAAAAACCTCTTCGCACCTATCATTCTTGAACTTTTAAAACTTGTAAAGACTCCCAAGTTTTCCATTTCTACCAGAGATATTCTTGACACAGATATACTTATTTATTTTATGTACAATCCTAGTCAAACTTCCAACCCCTGTAATTTATCATTAGAGTAGGAAAATGATTTCTAGGGTCTAAAGACAGAGACTGTTGAAAATTTTAAGTCTGAAATTCCTGTTACCTAAAAGAAGAGATTAATTGCTAAAAAAAAAAAAAAAGAGAGAGAGTTCTCAGCACCACTAATCAGGCAACGTCAAACTTCCATGTCTTTCTGGCGGTTTCCCTCCAGATGAATAGGGTATTGGGCCTTATGTTCACAACTTGACTCGAATGCAGTTAAGATCAGGAACTGCAGGCAGCTCATACAATTAGCAGCCTGATCTGCATTAAATTTGGGAGGCAGACTGGGATTTTTCATACTGTCCAAGCCAGTACATATAGAATCCTGTTCACCAGAAATAGTTATAGCATCACTACTCAAATCAATAAACCAAAAAATTCATTTTGAAGTCAGTCTGTCAAGTGAAGCCATGAAATTAAAAGACGCTTACTCCTTGGAAGAAAAGTTATGACCAACCTAGATAGTCTATTCAAAAGCAGAGACATTACTTTGCCAACAAAGGTCCGTCTAGTCAAGGCTATGGTTTTTCCTGTGGTCATGTATGGATGTGAGAGCTGGACTGTGAAGAAGGCTGAGTGCCGAAGAATTGATGCTTTTGAACTCTGGTGTTGGAGAAGACTCTTGAGAGTCCCTTGGACTGCAAGGAGATCCAACCAGTCCATTCTGAAGGAGATCAGCCCTGGGATTTGTTTGGAAGGAATGATGCTAAAGCTGAAACTCCAGTACTTTGGCCACCTCATGCGAAGAGTTGACTCATTGGAAAAGACTCTGATGCTGGGAGGGATTGGGGGCAGGAGGAGAAGGGGACAACCGAGGATGAGATGGCTGGATCGCATCACGGACTCGATGGACACGAGTCTGAGTGAACTCCGGGAGTTGGTGATGGACCGGGAGGCCTGGCGTGCTGCGATTCATGGGGTTGCAAAGAGTCGGACACGACTGAGTGACTGAACTGAACTGAAGCAGGTTTATCTGCTCACATCCATAATATGCTAATATGTCCCATGAGTCACCAAGCGGAAGACATGGCAGACAGTATTTCCCACTGACTTGGTCTAACATCCCACTCTCATGGCACATGCAGAGCCAACAATTTCCTGGAGCAAGCAGCCAAGTTTGGGAACTGCAAAGGGAAGTATGCACTTCACCATGCAGCCCATTGTTACTATAGACGCAGGGGTAATGTCTTGAGGCAAAAACAGAAGTTAGAAACAGCTGGATGGCATATTGCAATTCCATTTCCCATTTATACACATTTTCTGATTAACACCAACTGGAAATGGACTTCACTTTACAGTCATCTTTTTACTACTATAATGAAGAATCAATGTTATAAACTAATATAGAATGTTTCCTTTAATTTACTTCCTTGGTACATTAATGACAAGCCACAGTGAAGGAAAAGCTAGAAATGAGAAACTAAGAGGTCAAAGCTGTAAACACAGCTCATAAACCTTTCTCATACTGACCCAAGGGAGGCCTAAACAAGACCTGTGCAAGAAAACAGGCACAGAGAGGTGAAGCAACTTCCCCAAAGTCTCACAGCCATTCAGTGGCAGAGCTGGCATTCTAACCAGTCCAACTGGGGGAACCCTCTCAGTTTCCCTGCGGGTAACGGTGGTCATGTGACTGTCTGGGACACAGGAATAGGACCATAAATGATATAGGCAACTTCTGGCTCCTCTCCTTCAGGCTAAGAGCACTTCTCCTGACGTTTCTCTTCCCTGAGGTCTGGAATACGGATGGGAGACAGGACCCTTGTACTCTGTGAGACCAGCTCCCTGAGAGTAATAACATGAATGGAGATGGGTTTTCGAAGGACCCTGTGGAATGCAGCAACGACGGACTGCTCCATGCTAGGCTTCTTCATGAGAGTGGGAACATCTACTACAATTCAGCTCTATTATTTAGGTGTATTTTGGGAGTATCTTTATTAAGAGAAACTTAGCCTCATTTTTGTTTTAGCTCAGAATATGCTTTGTTTTCTTTAAAAAAAAAAAA
>SJYX01013447.1:297430-328048 GCA_006410675.1 Oreotragus oreotragus
CCACAGGAAAAACCATAGCCTTGACTAGACGGACCTTAGTTGGCAAAGTAATGTCTCTGCTTTTGAATATACTATCTAGGTTGGTCATAACTTTTCTTCCAAGGAGTAAGTGTCTTCTAATTTCATGGCTGCAGTCACCATCTGCAGTGATTTTGGAGCCCCCCAAAATAAAGTCTGACACTGTTTCCACTGTTTCCCCATCTATTTCCCATGAAGTGATGGGACCGGATGCCATGATCTTCGTTTTCTGAATGTTGAGCTTTAAGCCAACTTTTTCGCTCTTCTCTTTCACTTTCATTAAGAGGCTTTTTAGCTCCTCTTCACTTTCTGTCATAAGGGTGGTGTCATCTGCATATCTGAGGTTATTGATATATATGGTTTAAAGCCTATCTAATAAGTTCACACATCTTGGTATCTAACTTCCCAACTCTTGTTTCAGTGCTATGAATTATTACAATTCTGGCTTATATGTTTTGTTTACTTTCACAGAAGGATCCAGATATACTAAGGCTAGAAAAGAAGGCGTAAGCCCTAGTGCAAAGGATCTGGGTAAAACACAAATTTCCATTTTCTGAGCATGAGGGTGTTCATTACTGAAACAGTATGAAGAGGAGGCACTTCTCATGAAGTCCTTTCAACAGCAGGGGGTTGAGGGGGGGCAGGCGGTTGGATCTAAAGCTGCATGAAGATGCAGTGACCGAGCAGTTGCTGCTCCCACCACCTTTAGCCCAGACCCCTCAGCTCTCTCACCTGCAAATCCGTACTGAGTGCACACTTGGTACCATGTGCTGCACTAGATGCCACGGTCACAAACGTATAAGAAAAGCATTTCCACCAGTGGGTACACAACCCAGAGAGGGGGCAGAGCAGCACAGCGTGACAGTACTCTGGGACAAGATCAAATAAACAGAGGGGTCTGTGAAAAGCCCTGCAAGGCAAGAGAACCAGAGGGCAGAGTATGGCATCTGGGAAGGTTTCAGGCAGCCTGGGCACCCATGCTAACTCGCAGAAGGCTGAAGTTATGTGTTAAGAATGAACACAGGTGGGGAAGGACAGGGTCTCCTAGACATCAGAGCAGGATCTGCAGAGGCTGGAAGCCCCAGAGAGGGGCAGGAGGCTGAGAGCAGTGCACTCAGACTGGAGGTAACCTAGGAGGGCAGGCTGCCCGTGTCAAGCTCTCTACCCCACGCAGAGTTTACACTTTATCCTGTAGTTAATCACACACGCACACACACGTTTTTACACAAATCCTAACAGGGTCACACAAATTGCTCTCCATTGAGAACAGACCCCTCCAGTAGATCAGTGAAGGGCGAACTAGAAATGGGGGAGAAAATGAAAAAGAATCAGGAGGCAACAGACACGGCAGGGATGGGAAAGAGGAGGCAGGTGGGATGTAAGGAAGAGAATGTTTTAAAACACCATGATGTGAGACGTGAAAGAAGGATCTCGGCTGACTTCCAGGTAAGGTCTGCATAGCCCGCAGTGCCAATTACACAGGGACTTCAGGAAAGGAGGCAGGTTGAAGAGACAGTGATCTGGGTGCTGGACTCCACGTCATGACCAAAAGGTATGACATCATCTGTACATCCCACCTGATGCTCTTAACACTTTAAGCCTCAGCCAGTCTGTCCCTGGGCTAGTTACAAACAGAATATTCAGTCTTGTACCAAATCTGATTCAGAGACAATGCCAGAGTAATGACGCTGTGGTCAACATACCGCATGGGTAATGACATTAAGGATACTCCAGCGTTCCTTCTCAACACATAACCCAAACCATACACTTAAAAATACTTGCTCATCCTCCTACAACACTGCTGGCTTTTCCCTTACTTCCTAAAAGATGGGCCAGAGTAGTTTATTAAAGGATAAGACAGCTATGAGGGTATCGTTTTAGTCCAGTTGGAGATTACTCTTGGGGTATTTTTGCGGATTCTAGTGTCTGAAAAATAGTACACATAAAACCAGAGTTCATAAAGAGAAAAAGAAATTAACATCAAACAGAAAGTGGACACGGCATGGAAAGAGTGGGAGAGACAAACTGGGAGAGTAGCACTGAGATATATACAATACTATGTGTAAAACATACACTAGTGGGAGGCTGCTGTATAGCATGGGAAGCTCGGCTCATCCTCTGTGATGACCTAGAAGGGTGGGCTGGGGGAGGGAGGGAGGCCTAAGAGAGAGACACCATATGCATATACATAGCTGATTCATTTCGTTGTACAGCAGAAACATATACAACACTGTAAAGCAATTATACTCCAATAAAAGAAAAAAAGAAAGCAACACCATCAGCATACCATCCTGTGCAATTTGGTGCTGGTGTAGGAATCCAGGACATCAAGTGAGAAGTCAAAGAAGTAACCCAGCCCACGACAGTGACTTTGAGCTCTTCTCCTTCCCTCTGCCCCAGATACAAAATGACGTGTTGCCAATAAGACTATACACTCAGTGAGATGGTACACTGTCTTTAGAAAAGTTTGGCAGTTTCTTAAAAAGTTAAACAGACACTTATCATGAGACCAGTAATTCTACAACCCCCAAAAAACTGAAACATATGTCCATACAAAGACTTGCCAGCAGCAAATGACTACAACAGCATTATTCACAATGGCCAAAAACTGGAAACAGTCCAAGGGGTCTGTCCATCAACTGGTGAATGAATACGACGTGGTACATCCACATAATGGGATATCATGTGGTCATCAAAAGGAATGATGGACTGATACATGCGACAACATGGATGAAGCTCAAAAACATTATGCTGAATGAATTAAGCCAGACAGAAAGACTACATATAGTATGATCCAATGATATCACCGCTGCTGCTGCTGCTAAGTCACTTTAGTCATGTCCGACTCTGTGTGACCCCATAGATGGCAGCCCACCAGGCTCTCCCGTCCCTGGGATTCTCCAGGCAAGGATACTGGAGTGGGTTGCCATTTCCTTCTCCAATGCGTGAAAGTGAAGTCACTCAGTCATATCCGACTCTTCACGACCCTATGGACCGCAGCCCAGCAGGCTCCTCCATCCATGGGATTTTCCAGGCAAGAGTACTGGAGTGGGGTGCCATTGCCTTCTCCAATGATATCACTAGAAAAGGTAAAATTACAGGGACAGAAAGCAGATCAGTGGTTGTTTAGAGCCAAGGGAGAGAACGAATTCACTATGGACTGGCATGAGGGAACACTATGGGCTAATGAAAGTGTTCTAAAACTGCACTGGGGTGATGAATGCATAAATGAATACATAAATTACTGAACCACTGAAATACATGCTGAAACAGGTAAATGGAATGGTATATAAATTATATATCAATAAAGCTGTAAAAAAGAAAAACAGACTGCTCGTCAACAGAAAAAAAAATATGAAGACTCTAAGATGAATGTTATAACACAAGCAAAATTTATCTGTCAGCATGTAGACACCAGAATTTCACAATGAGAATATGTTAGAATGCTACCATCAACTTCAAAAGTTCTCCTTTGTAGTAGGTATACTCCAACAACACTACTGAATTCCCTGTGTTACAAGGCCCCACATCCTTCAAGCTTCCCCTGTGAACACTAACATTTTCGCCTACCATCCCAATCCACCTTACATATAACTCCAGCACAGCACTGGGTTCATGTGGGAACTATGTTTGCACATCTCTATCCTGAACAAATGTTTCTCCAGGAGGGATTCATGGACGTACTCTTGGGTGCTCTATAATATATTTAGAGGCATATTTTCTGTCTTCTTTTTCAGCGGCCCAGTTTGTTCTGCATTTAGAATCGAGATGATCCAAACTATTCCCATTTTCATCGTCTAACAAGAAACCAATGGAGGCAGACCTACTATGCCGATGAAGCATCTGGGTCAAGAGAAGGCCCAGTGAAATTACACTGCACCGAACAAGAACAAAGACTTCAGTCCCTGAAGGGAACTGATGATAGTGAGAAACAGAAGCATTAAAACTTCAACCCAGAGATGGTATAGGGAGGGAGGTGGGAGGGGGTTCAAGATGGGGAACATGTGTACACCCATGGCGGATTCATGTTGATGGATGGAAAAACCAATACAATATTGTAAAGTAATCAGCCTCCAATTAAAACAGATAAATTTATATTTAAAAAAAACTTCAACCTTTATGAGTCAATGCAAAATTCTGTATCAAAAATGTTTGATACAAACATTTTTGCTTTTGACCTGGCAAAACAACATCATCTACCACATTGATTTTGGTTAATTTGGATTTACATGACTTCCAAATTGGCTTTGGTTTCTAGTAGTAAAATAGATATAAGCATAATGTGTAACGTGGTTGTACATACCTAAATAACATCATTACAAAAGTAATGTAAGTCAACACTGAGGATGCAATATATGTTTCTCCCTTTGAAACAGAACTATGTATTACTTAAGTTAGAAACAGTGCACTAAAATATATATACATTAATAGCAGAGTCCGCATCTTTTCCTCTCTGTAGCCCAAATGCACAGCATAGGAGAAATACTCATAAAATATGGTTCAATAAATGACAGTTACATTATGCTACTACTCCTAAACTGCAAAAATGTGAATTGCTACTGTCTGGTAATGCCCTCAACTAAACTACTCTGAATCTTTAAACCATGGAAGTTATTCTTTTCTCAAAGACAGAAAACTGACAGTTGTGGGAGGCGGGGGTAGGAGTGGGAGGAGCAGGGAGGGACAGGGCGGACTTCCGCCTTGTAGTGACTATTCGCTATTAACCCAATTAGAGAACACTTGTAAAACATTTCCCTGGAAACCAGGATTTACTAACCTAACACCCATCTTTTAGTCTCTTTTAAATCCCCTTCCAAACTGCGTCCTTTATTTCACTATTCACTCTTGAACGCCAGGAAAGG
Organism: Oreotragus oreotragus; assembly: GCA_006410675.1. NCBI lineage: Eukaryota > Metazoa > Chordata > Mammalia > Artiodactyla > Bovidae > Oreotragus > Oreotragus oreotragus. Next base: position 302,311 of record SJYX01013447.1, read on the forward strand.
AGAAAGTTGGCAGAAAAGAAATATTAGGATACGGGCGGTCTTACTCATTTTGCTCATTCAACACTCAGTCACTGTGCGGGGCACCAGACCCAGTCTTGGGGATACAGGGCAAAAATTAATAGGGGTTCAGCGAAGAAGACAAACAATAAACAAGATTACAAACAGCAGGGGTAATTGGAGATTATGACAAATGTCATTCTGTATTCACCATTGTGTCTGTAAATTTTACACAGCAAACAGAGTGCTTAAAAGCCAAGCTGCACTACTATACCTGCTTCTCATAGAGTTACGGGTTAGCAATGCTGTCACCATTTCGTTCACATGCAAGGTGTGATGGTCAGTATCATAAGCCAATGTGGTTAGACTACAGTTTCCACCTATTCAATAAAATATTCACCTAGGGGTTGCTGTGAAGGTATCTCGTAAATGTAATCAAAGCACATAACCAGGTGATTATGGTTATCCCAGATAATCTGCATGGGACTGATTCAATGAGTTGAAAGGCCTCAACAGCAAAGCCAAGGCTTCCTTAGAAATCCAGCTTGTGACATGAAGAACAGACTTTTGGACTCAGTGGGAGATGGAGAGGGTAGGATGATTTCAGAAAATAGCATTGAAACATATACATTATCATACGTAAAACAGATGACCAGTGCAAGTTCAATGCATGAAGCAGGGCATGCAAGCTGGTACTCTGACAACATAGAGGGATAGGGTGGGGAGGGAGGTGGGAGCGGGGTTCAGGATGGGAGGGACACATGGATAGCCATGGCCAATTCATGTTGGTGTATGGCAAAAACCATCACAATATTGTAAAGTAATTACCTTCCAATTAAAATTAATTAATTTAAAAAATCCCACCTGTGGACACAGCTTCAGCTCACACCCAAGAGTCCGATTCTGCCCTTTCTGATGGCCTGCTCTATGATTTCAGCCTTGCCGAGCCAGCCCACACAATCACGTAAGACAATTCCTTGCAATAAGTCTTTTAATATATCTTCTAATGGTTCTGTTTCTCTAGCTGAAACCTCAATGATACAGTAGGATTGAACTAAAACTTAAATACACTATAGATCATGAGAATCAGGTTTCTCCTTGTCTAAGAAATATGTTAGAAATGAGAGAAGGCTAGAAAGAAATGTGTGATGTTGGACTGGAATGAGAGGGATCAGTATAGACCAATGGCTCTTAATAAATATATTTTTACAGATACAAAGATACATAAAAAATATAGATGTACATGGAAGCACAGGTTAGTGTGTATACACAGACACATGTATATATGGGCTTCCCAAGTAGCGCTATTGGTAAAGAAACCGTCTACCGATGCAGGAGACCGAAGTCCGATTCCTGGGTCAGGAAGATCCATGGCAACCCACTCCAGTGCTCTTGCCTGGAGAATCCCATGGACAGAGGAGCCTGGTGGGCTACAGTCCACAGGGTCGCACAGAGTCAGACGTGTGACATAGCACATACATAAATATGTGTGTGTGTGTGTGTGTGTATGTGTTTTCCTAGCTCTGTCCACTGAGAGAGCAAAGAACCAGTAATACCCCAGTAGCAATGAGCTCACTTAACACTAAGACCTTGGTTTCAAAATATCATTCTCCAACAGAAGGAACCAAGGCTCCTTGGAAAAATGGTTGATTCCAGGGCTAGTGCAGGAAAAATACAAGATAAGCCTGAAACATCTTGTGGTGCCAGAAAGCAAAGAAGCGTTTGACAAAGGTTGAGGTATATGACAAAAAGACAAGCAAGACAACCCGAAGGCGCTCCCAGTGGAGACGGAACAACTGGAGCAATAAAATGAACAGTGATACTTTCAGAGATAACCCATAAAATGCAACATCCACAACGTCATCTCGATATGAGTAATACATACATAAAAGAAGAAGGGACCACCTTTCTTCCCAGAAGAATTCCGATTAATAAATATAAGCAGAATGAAGAAAACACAAAATCACCACCAGGCAGACATCACAGTGCCAGTTGCTACAGGCAAGACGGATGCGGGATGTTTACAGAAAACACGAAAATCAGTTTCAAAGTGTCTCCCCGCCAAGATACTGATCCAAAGGAAAAACAGTTACCAGTACAGAGGAAAAATCATGCAGCTATCACCTTAGCCAAATGCTCAAGGTGAGACATTTCACCTTCACATAGTCCTGACAGGCTATCCTGAGTAGAGCATGTTACTTCTCGACAAAACTGCTTAGCCTCCATCTACTCGTGAGAACACATTAGACCAACCCACTGAGAGACAATCCACAAACAGCTGACCAGTACCCATGAGAAGAGTCAGGTCATCAACACTGACGAACCGTCACAGACTGGAGGAGACTAAACGTGAGATCCTGGCCTGGGTCCCAGAACGGGAATGAGGAGCAGGGGACCATCTAGGGAATGCACGTCCGTAAGCTGGTAGTTTAGCTTCTAGGACTGTACCAGTGTCAATTTCCCGATCTTAATTGTTGCTCCACGGTTATAAAAGTTTATAAACATTAGAGGAAGTGGGGCAAAGAGTATTCATGAACTCTGTGCCATTTTTGTGATTTTTATGTAAGACTAAAATTATTCAAAAGAAAAAAAAAAGTACAGGTTAAAAAGAGAGATCTAAATCCAGCCTAGATTTTTTTTTTCTTAAGTTTTAAATATAGTGCAGTAGTCTGGATCTTTTTAATTTTAAATAGAAAGACTATATATTTCTATTTTTTACTACAAGTACTAATCTTTAGTGCCTTTAAAAAAAAGTATGCCATTGTAATCTCATGTTCTTCACTTAAAATGAAAAAAAACTACTAATATGGGTTGGGGGGGGGACCAAACAGAATTTTGTAAAGGACAAATGTGTATATATAATTGTGTATATTCATTCATTCACTCATTGCATCATAAACTTCTAAGCCCCCACAATATTCCAGGCACTTGCCAGCCCTAGGGATTCTACGGTGACATGGCCCTTGTGCTTCACAGAGCTCACATTCCACTGTGAGAGACAGACCAAAGCCAAATAAACAAATATATAAAATACAAAATAGGAAGTGGTCCATAAAGATGGTCTATGAAGGACACAAATGCTGTGACAGAGACTGCAGGAGGAGAAAAGAACACAGAAGCATGAGCCAGATGCCAGGGCCTTGGGAGCCACTGAGAAGTATAGGCAGACCCAGGACGGGGTCCGATTCTAGCTGGTTCTGCACGTGCTGAGTGAGTGTGCTGGGCAGAGGAGCAGGTGGGATCTGCGGATGGCCAGGGGACACGGCAGCAGCTGTCTCCTCCCGTGCTGGGACCTGTGAGCACTTGATGTCCCCCTTCATACGTTTCTGTATTTTCCCTATCTTCAATGACAAACACGTGACAGCTTCCTTAAGAAAAGGCAATTATTTGTTAAAAAGAAAAAAGAAACGAGAAGCTATGTCAATTTGCCACTGCTGGGACTGCAGATTTCTAGTAACCTTGAGATTTCCTCTAGTAACCCTTTCTTCCAAGAATAGTGCTCAGGGAAATGACAGGACAGGAAATGATTTCCTTTTCACATTTGGGAAGAAATGGCTCTAAATGAAACAGACTCCAAGAGTTAGTGGAAAAGCTCTCACTTCTAAGCACAAGGTCCCTAATTTTGACACTCGGCTGTGAGCACTGGAGGACAGTCACTGGTCAGTGGAGCAGATTCGAGTGTGAGCTCCACAGGGTCTCAGCTCAGTGGGGACACAAAGACCCATCAGAGGTTATCACATTCAAGATGCGGTATGTCCCAATTTTATACCACAGATTTTTAAATGGATAATATATTTATTGTTTATTTACTTCAAGAAAACTTGAGTTTAAGAGGATGAGCAGCAATGTAAAAGGCTGAACTCTTGTCAGTATGTGAAATTCTGCTCATGGGCTCACAGCTACGTTTTATTTCAAAGGTCACTAAAGAGGGACGGACGGGTTCAAGTCACAGTAAATTAGAGATCACTGTTCCTGAAAGAACTCTCTAGAACTGGAAAAGATCAGAACACACCGATACTGCACTGAATGGCTCATTTGTTTAAGCCCGTGCCTTTGTACAATGCTACAAGGCACTTTCCTTGTAATAAAATACCTCAAATCCATGAATACGGCCCATGAAACAAATCACCTCCTAACAGCTGGGAAACAAATTCCACCTCAGAAAAATCTTAGCAGACAGAAGAGGAGTAGGTATGTATTTGCCAGCCCGTTCTCCACAGAAGCTCCCGAGGCAAGGGTCCTGAAGCTTCCTGCGAGATTCTGGTCTAACAACATCTATGTCGCATTTAATTTTCCAGAGCTAGACACACAGGAAACATAATAACACCTGAAAAGTCTTAAACATTTCAGTTTTTTAATCATATCACTGTCTTAAATTGACTAAAACAAGTCACACTTTTATACAAACAATGGATGGTAACTAAACTCACTGTAGTAATCATTTTGCAAGGAATATAAGCCAAGGGACTACGCTATACACCTTAAGCATACACAGTGTTATACGCCAACTCTATCTCAAAACTAAAAGAAAACAAAATAAAAAAAAAAAAACAAATTATACTTTTGTCTCATCCATGGGAACCCCAGGTTTACAAGGAAACAATTCAGAACTAGGCACCGGCCATCACAGCCTAACGGTCCAAGCTTTGCCGCCAGCCTCTTGGGTTCCAACCAACCAGACAAGACTACTGTTCTTTTATTAATGAATGAACACTCTCTTTGGGTGACAGGACAACTAGACAAACTACAAGAGTAATGAGGATAGAAATAAACACTCAGCTGCTGTGTCAACTTCCACAAGCTCTGGCCAGCAATCTTCCAAGCTCCCTGCATCTGCACATTCTACTGGCCTTCCTCCTTCACCCACGGAAAAACCAGCATCTCCTGAAAAGTCAGCCCCTAACTCGTCCACAGACCCCATCAGCTCTAGCGCATGTCTATCATCAATTTTTCCCTGTCTTACCATTGAACCAAAATTTCAAACTGAAAACACTGAGTCCTCAGCATAAAGTTAAAAACTAAAAATAATTTTAAGCCTTCAACATTTTCTTTTCCTGCTCATTCCATGGGGAGGGCTTGACAAAGACCCTCCTAAAGAGGGTTGGCTTCTCCTTTGTCCTTGGCATCTGGGAGTGTGAAATGGGCCTTAGGAAACATCACTATGAACAAAGTTAGTAAAGGTGATAGAATTCCAGATGAGCTATTTCAAATCCTAAAAGATGATGCCGTTAAAGTGCTGCACTCAGTATGCCAGTAAATATGGAAAACTCAGCAGTGGCCACAGGACAGGAAAAGGTCAGTTTTCATTTCAATATCAAAGAAGGGCAAAGCCAAAGAATGTTCAAACTACCACACAATTGTGTGCTCATTTCACATGCTAGCAAGGTAATGCTCAAAACCCTTCAAGCTAGGCTTTTTGAAGTACGTGAACCAAGAACTTCCAGATGTACAAGCTAGAATTAGGAAAGGCAAAGGAACCAGAGATCAAATTCCCAACATTTGTTGGAACATAGAAAAAGCAAGAGAGTTCCAGGAAAAAAACATCTGCTTCACTGACTATGCTAAGTCTTTTACTGTGCGGATCACAACAAACTGTAGAAAATTCTTAAAGAGAGGGAAATACCAGATCACCTGGCCTGCCTCCTGAGAAATCTGTATGCAGGTTAAGAAGCTACAGTCAGAACTGGACATGGAACAACAGACTGGTTCCAAATGGGTAAGGAGTATGTCAAGGCTGTTTATTGTCACCCTACTTACTTAAGTTATATGCAGAGTACATCATGCGAAATGCTGGGCTGAATGAATTCCAAGCTGGAATCAAGATTGCCAGGAGAAATATCAACAACCTCAGATATGCAGATGACACCACCTTTATGGCAGAAAGCAAAGAGGAATTAAAGAGCCTCTTGATCAAAGTGAAAGAGGAGAGTGAAAAAGCTGGCTTAAAACTCAACATTCAAAAAACTAAGATCATGGCATCCAGTCCCTTCACTTCATGGCAAACAGATGGGGAAAAAAATTAAAACAATGACAGACTTTATTTTCTTGGAATCCAAAATCACTGCGGACAGTGACTGCAGCCATGAAATTAAGAGACATTTGCTTCTTAGAAAAAAAGTTATGACCAACCTAGACAGTATATTAAAAAGCACAGACATTACTTTGCTGACAAAGGTCCGTATAGCCAAAGCTATACTGGTTTTTCCAGCAGTCAAGTACAGATGTGAGAGTTGGACTATGGAGGCTGAGCACCAAAGAATTGATGCTTTTGAACTGTTGTGCTGGAAAAGATGCTTGAGAGTCCCTTGGACCACAAAAAGATCAAACCAGTCCATCCTAAAGGAAATCAACCCTGTATATTCATTGGAAAGACTGATGCTGAAGCTGAAACTCCAATACTTTGGCCACCTGATGCAAAGAGCTGACTCAATGGAAAAGACCCTGATGCTGGGCAAGATTGAAGACAGAAGGAGAAGGGGACAACAGAGGATGAGATGGTTGGATAACATCACTGATTCAATGGACATGAGTTTGAGCAGACTGCAGGAGATGGTGAAGGACAGGGAAGCCTGGTGTCCTGCAGTTCACGGGGTCACAGTCAGACACGATTTAGCAACTGAACAACAACAGAGAAGGTTGGGATCTCGCTAAGGGCTGTGTGGCCTCTGCACATAACCCTTTAAAGTAACATTTTATCCAGAAACTCAAAAGTTGCTTCTTCCCAAAGAAAGAGTCATTTTTAAAGATTTGCTTAAAATTAATGTCCTTTTCTTTGTCGTCTTCACCGTAAAAGTGAAATTCAAATTAAGGATCCATTACTGTTCTATCGACTCTGGTTTTTGCTACTTTAAAAAAGTTCAATTAATTTGCACCTAACAAGAATATATTCAAATAATTCATTTTAAGCAACCACTAGTAACATGGGATCGTGAAGATTCAGACACAACTGAGTGACTTCACTTTCACTTTTCACTTTCATGCACTGGAGAAGGAAATGGCAACCCACTCCAGTGTCCTTACCTGGAGAATCCCAGGGATGGCGGAGCCTTGGTGGGCTGCCGTCTATGGGGTTGCACAGAGTTGGACACGATTGAAGTGACTTAGCAGCAGCAGCAGTACCATTTAAAATCATTTAAAATCGGCACCCGGGATTGGAAAGAGTTTGTTTTTATTTGGGGGGAAGAGGTTGTTATTACCTATTCTTTACAAATCCTAAAGATATTAATGGGAAAGATGCAGCGGTTCTGTAAAATTACAAATTTTTCAGATATAAGTACAATCAACTTAGATCTGTGGGTGAAAGAGATACCTGCTCTGAACGACACGCTTGACGCACGACTCGGTCATATGCAACAGGACTGCAGCATTGTTTCACAGGTGTGCACTAAGATTTCAACAAGGAAGAAATGAGAGAAGGGGGGGAGGAAGAAAAATTCTTTTTCAGACAGTTACTCATTTCTGATGAAAGCAAATTTAAGCAGCAGTGACATGCCTCACCAATAACAAGCTTCAAATACTAAAATCCCACCTCTCCTTTTTAATAGGGAAGCTGGTGGGCACCACTCTCTCCAAAGACAGGAGCTTGATTTACCAACTAGAAAGCTGGCTAATCAAATGGGAGGAGTGCATGATGTGATTATTGTCAGGGCTTCTCCTGGCTCCAGCTTTTCTGTTTTTCATCTGTGCTAGGGGAGTCTCCCTGGTTACCAGAATTATATTTTTAGAAACTTAACTTTAAATTAAAAAAAAAAAAAAAACTTGCAACATGGAAGAACCACGACAACAAGGCAAGCAGAAACCCCAAAACAGGCATAAGTGAAAAAGGCCCTTGGGCACTTGACTCAGAAGTCAATCTAAGATTTAAAACACAGACCAAAATACAAAGGAACCCAAAGGAAAGGAACGCAGGAAAGGAAACAACGGGAAGAGGAGGAACAGAGCAGGAAAAAGGAATTGGTTCAAGAAAAGATAATACAGCGATAAACCAAAAATTACATTTTACTCTGCTTAAACTCAACTGCTCACACAAAACACAGACCACTAGTTTTCATTACAGTTTCATAACCAGTCTAAGACAATTAAACCTTGAAACCACCAAATACAGAGAAAACCCAGCATTTTTCAGTCCCTCTCTGTTCAACCTCACAAGCCCTGCCTCGCCCTCTGCCCCTCCTCCGGCCAGCGCCACACCAAGGCCGAGGATTGGGTAGGTTATGCCCTATGATGCAGGGCATCTGAGAAGCCAGGCCTACAGTTAGGTAATTAAGGATTCTGTGGCTTATCCAGTGAGTCCACCTCCACCCAGCTGTCCCTGCAACTGTGTTGCCTACATCCTGAAAATCCCTTCAGCTCCCGTCGGCTGGACCAGTGTGAATCCCTTGTAACCCCCATCCTTTCCCACAGCCTCCCTACATGTTTATCAATTTTGTCAGCAGGAAAGAAGAGAAAGCTAAGCTGAGAAAAGGCACCTGAAAAAACAAACACACCAACAGCACAGGAGAAATAATCGTTTCAACATGAACTGAGTATTTCCATAATCATGCTATTGGGACTTCAAACAAGCTGTGTGCATGTACAATAGACATTACTAGATTGACAAGATATTGAAAACAATTCACTCCCCGTATCTTTCCGTTATGCCACAAATCAAGTACAGTTGGGAATAAAATGAATACTGTTTTAACTTGATGGATCAAATCTTTACAACTTTAATACTTCATCATTGCTCACACATCTCTGACAATGACTCCACTTTTTCTGAAATGTGCCAAATAGATCATTTTATGAAGTTTCCAAAGTCAGAACTTTACAAATTCAAATTTGTCAATACCCTATTATACAATATTTCTGTAAAATAGTTGTCATTTCTTTTTCTCTAGACAAATAATAATTCATGAATATTTTTCAGTCTTTGAAAGACAAAACAAAAACAAAAAACAAAAAACCCTCAGAACCACCTGTACTTTGATTTGATTTAAAAGTTATAGGGAATTTCAAAGAGAAGATAAGCTCAAATTCTGAAAGTTGCTTTGCTAATTCCACGGTGGAACTAAAACTCTGAACAGAAGATGCTTTGTGTAAAATACAGTTTGGGGTTTCAGCACTTTCCGCTATGTGTACAATTTCCAAAGAACGCTCCTGAACTTACTTTTACCTACTCATGAAAATGACTACTCTAAACAAAAACAGCCAGTTCATGGAGAAAGTAATTTTCTGAGTACTGTGATGCTCTGATGAGCACAGAACAGACACAGGCTGCTGGATGAGAGGGGCAGACTGTATCCTTTGGAAGCCTCAAGAGCAGAGAGCAGAGCTCAGGGAGCACCCTCCCCCAGCGGACACTGCCCAAGGGATGCAAACATCCTGGGGCCCCCCAGAATCCAGAGAGGTAAGGAAGTGATGGTCAGAAAGGAACTGCAGCCCAGAGCAGATCAGCGGGCCCTCACTTCAAATTGAAATGTCTGCAATCGTGTAACATTGCTACAAGAATAATCCAATCATCCCTCTAACAGGTTTCTGAACTCTTCTGCAAAGATGAATCTGTGTTTACTTCTCTAAATAAAGCATCTTGGCAACTTAAAACTCGGAACAGTTTAAAATCTTAAATCCAAACCACCAGCCTCAAATCTGATCACACGGACAACTGTGATTTTTAAACAACTGATCGTAGAGTTAAAGATCACACAGGAAGGTGAGTAGCAGTTTTTCACACACAAACAATCCTGCTAAATACCCCCAGGAATGTAAACAAGCACAAAACCATCTTTTCTACACGTGTACATCATCTTCAGCAGAAGAATCAATCCTAACATGCTCAGATCACAATATTCTGGAGACAGCGGGCCTGGGGAAAAGTGTGCTATCTTGGCNAATGTAAACAAGCACAAAACCATCTTTTCTACACGTGTACATCATCTTCAGCAGAAGAATCAATCCTAACATGCTCAGATCACAATATTCTGGAGACAGCGGGCCTGGGGAAAAGTGTGCTATCTTGGCCACAGAACAGGATCCAATGGTTCCCTAAGTTTCAGGCAGCCTAGGTTTTCATTCTTTTCCTCCACGTTAATCCAGATACAAGGCAATTACTTGTTACACAGCTGAAACTGCTCTTTTTTCTATTACTCAGTCCAATGACTGAAAAGAAATTTCTGAAATTTCATCTGAGAAAACCATCTTATTATGCACAGTCAACAGCCTCTCCCAAGGAAAGAAAAGTTATGGTGGGATTCTTAGGCTAATGAAAGCCATAAATCACCTTCTGGAAGAGGTTATAGACCCCATCTTAGGCTCCTGGCTGTAAACTTGATGCCCACATCTCCCCTGCAGTAAGTAGTAGATGAAAATTAGTTTTCACTGAGTGGGGGAAATTCACTTTGTTATCACCCAACCAAAGCTTCCCAGCAGATGTAGGACCAGCCCCACAAAACCATCGTCACCTTTATTCACAGGGTAGGGAAGCGCAAAACGGCTTTTCAAGGGGGAGCTGGGACACAGACTGACTACACGGGCGGGCTCTTCACAGGAGACTCCTAGAGGAAGTGGCCAAAGGCAAACTGCCAAGGTCTCCCTGGAAAGGAATGATCTCAGAGCGCACACCTATGAAAAGAGGGGGAGGAGGGGAGGAAAGGGAAGAGAAAAAGAAAGAGTAAAAGGAAGACAGGCATTCAACTTCAGAGTGAGGCCACTGGCAGGCATCCCATACAAATTCCATGCTTTATCCATCAATTAAAAACACTTGGCACTCAATAAATTACATCAGAGGCTGTCACAATCACCAAGGTCAGTGAGCTGGAGTACTCAATTATTTTTATTGTTGTTTCAACAAAAGGCATCCCTCTAACTGAACAGCCCTGGAGAATGATCTATCACATATGATATCTCGAGCTTTCCTTGCTGGTCCCAGTCCTTCTCAGTTGAAACCCAGATTTAATCTCATCTTCAACAACCCAACAGATTAAGTGAAACCACCAGTTTAAAAGGTTAAAAATATAATCCGGCAGTTAGTAGTGATGCTTCTAAATTATATGCTCTACAGAAGCAAATGTGTTTATTTTGTTGCCACACGATCTAAATCCAGAACCTAAGGGTTCTGATCAAAGAAGCTGAGGACCTCAACGCTCCACCCCACCTCCTGGGAGATGCTGGAAAACCCAAATATGCAGAATGTAAGAGCACCAATGAAGCCCTTGGCCAACAGAAATGCTGTCCCGTCAGTCGGGTCTTTATAGAGAGCTCAGCTACCTTTAACATTATTTTTATTTCAAAAATCTAACTTACAAAAAGTTTGAGAAGCACTGCAGAGGATTCCCTTGAGTTCCAGTTTTCTGCCTTTTAAATTTACAGTGTATTCAATAATTGCTAATGTTAAGAAGGATCAACAAGGCAAGCCTAACTCATCAAAAACAGACTCAAGCAGACTCATACTGGATTTGGAATAGCATCATCGTGAACTGGAGTGGTTTTTTTCTTCATCTTCTACAAATCTTAAATGTCCTCATCACAAGGAAAAAAAATGTAACTATGTATAGTGATGAATGTGAACTAGATTTACCACGGGGATCATTTCACAGTATATACAAATATCAAACCATCCTGTTGTACAACAGAAACGACTATGTTATATATACATGTCAGTTAGATATCACTTTTTAAAAATTTCCTCTACAGGGACTTCTGCTTAATCATCAGTTAATGTAAAACTTCAATGGTCCTTAAGTATGCCGCTCCTGAAGCTCTATTTCAGTGAGCTCTGTACTGTATAAGGCTGAGGTTACACGGTTAAAACTACTTAGCAAGCAGAAAATGCAGCACATTGTCAGTCGTTTTTTAACCCAGTTACTTCTGGTACAGAAGGGACAAGAGTTCCAGCCTTTGAAATATATCCTATCAAAAAAATAAAGGCTGTTTTCAACTTAATAATAGTCACCATGTATAGCTAATTTATTCATAACAAAAAGCCAAAAATGTCAATTCCTGGAGAAACTGCACTTGAAACAGACCTTCAGTAATAAACTGACTCATCAACCAGCATTTCACCCAAAACCACTGAGCTACCGGCTCTAAACATCATTTCTCATTCTGAGAAAACATGTGCAATTTTTAGATCATAGTTTTATTGAGAGCAGGTGCCAAATAATACACCAGAAAGAAAATCAACAAGGCAAAAATAATAAGCCAAATACCATAAAACAGTCTCTTGTTCTAACCCAATCAAAACTAAATGAACAAATTCATTAAGCCATTTTATAGAACCACAATTCACAAATCATACGGACTGCAGCTTACTGCCAAAGATCTGTGCACACGCTGAGCAGCAGACCATTTCCTTTCTCCTTGCTGGTAAGTCATGAGTCAGCACACTGCTCACAGAGCCAGGCTTGTGTATGTTTGATACTTAGAATATAGCTTAGGGGTTGCAGAGGTATCACAAAGAAGGTTCTTAATACAGATAATAATAATGTATATCGCCAAGCTGCTCTCCAATGGGTAGGTAATTTTTAAAAAATATCACCTGATTTCCCTTTTTATTTGTTATAAATCTCACGAATAACCTGAATTTTAGACATTTCATTATCTATTATGGTTCTGCTAAGAACTGGAGTTGGAATGGAGAAAGGAGGCAAATATTCATTGGAGAATTCTAACTTCTAAACAGCAGGCAGGGTGGGAAACTGGAGTGGGACGGGGGCAGAATAAAAGAAAACCAGGGAAGAGAGATGGCTTGTATCCCCTGCTATACACAACTCTCCTAGCAAAAGAAGCAGAGTTTAATGACAAGATTGCTGGTTCCTTGTGATAATGATTTTTTTTTAATAAAGAAAAGGAATGAAAAAATAAACTCAAGTTGATTTCCAGAGCACCCCAGCTGTCTTGCTTCAAATATATAACGAGCTGTACCCAACGTGGCAGAATGGAGGAAAAGTCAACAAACAGCAAGGATGTTTGTAGGCACATGAAAAAAGAATACACTGGGCAATTGGCTGGACAGCAAACACTATACATATGTTATAAGTATAAAGGTCTCTAAAAATCAAAAGACAGGAGTTGGAATGGAGGAGATAAAGAGTGAGAAAATACACCAACCCAACCAGCATGCAAACACAAAAACAAGCTGTGATAAATATCAGTAAAGAAATAATGGAAAGAATATTTATCTGTGACTTCAGAGTGGAAAGATAAGAAACCAGAGCATCTAATTTTAAGAAAAAAAAAAGATTTATCACCATCGAAATGTGTTTGGTTGGATTTATTGACTTTTCTCAGGAGATTAATACTACATTTAAAACTGAAAGCTGAAATTCCTGTCAGCTTCAGACCACATCTCTGCACTCAGTCACTTTAACCCCTTATCTTTACGTGTAAAAGGAAAATTTTAAATCCACCATCATTTCAGGGCTAAACAATTGCTAATGAGTGCTCACCACGTTCATGTACTGAAGAACTCTTCAATTTACCTTGGAAGATGCAAACAGGAGAATACTTTTAGGAAGCTAACTAAAGAAACATAAATGCATGAAATACCTACTGAAAAGTAAATAATCCTTCTTAAAAGCCGGATCAGGGGGCAAAGAAATGGGAAAGGAGACCATCCACATTAAAAGCTCACATTTCCAGAGCCACACTTTCTCACCCATTCGCTTGACTGATCCACCAAGTGCCAGGTTGTAGCACAACGCTGGGACCGAGTGCAGAAAAGGGAGCCCCCAGCCCTATCCTGTCCAGGATCCATAAGGAAGGACGTTTACAAGGCACAGAGAGCTCTTGAGAAATAACTGCTCTAGATGGAGGAAAAGGGAGGAGGAGTCAGGAAGGGCCCCTTGCTGGAGATAACAGCTGAGTTCAATCTCAGCAGGTGAGCAGGATGCAGCAAGGAGAGAGAACCACGTGTGTGAAAGCAATTGAGAAAAGAGAAGGAAAGTTCTATGAACACACAGTTAGAAGTTAGCGCTAGTCACTCAGTCGGGTCTGACTTTGCAATCCGATGGACTGCAGCCCACCAGGCTCCTCTGTCCGTGAATTTCTCCAGGCAAGAACACTGGAGTGGGTTGCCATTTCCTTCTCCATGAACACATAATGGGGGGCAAAATGGGGCTCAGAGAGTAGGCTCCAAGGCAAAGAAGTATGCTATCTTGGGCTTGACTGGATGTTTCTCGTGTAGAATTCAGTATTCTTCAAAGGGTCCTTTTCTCTAAGTACCTAAAAAATGTATTTTCAGAAATCATGCCTTTAGCATACACAGTAACCTTTCAGAAATCTTTTAAAGTCTTCAAACAGTGGCTAGAATAACCCTGAATAATTCTCCTCCTCCCACATATCCTGTTAGAACAGCGACCTTAGAAATCACATGGCAATTCTGATTCTGCAAACCGACCCCCCCAAAAAAGCAGAATTTGTGTTAATCTTTAAAAATGTATACACATTTGGCTTACTTTAAATGTCTTTCTAACATTAATTAAATTCTCTTAAAATCAGGGTCAGTTAACTAACACTTCAAAAAACAGCCCATAAACCATGTATAAAACGAAGTACATAAAATATTTTTGTGCAGAGACAATGTTAAAAGTGAATGTGCAAAAAGTGAAAACAACATTAGCATCATGGATGATTTGTCTTCCTTTTTCCAAAACTGTCATTAATATTCCCTATACAATATTTTCAACATACAGCTTTCTGAAATTAATTCCATGTTACCTGAATATAAATGGTCTGCCTAAAAAAAAAAAATCCATTTACGAACTTCTCAGTGGAGAAAAGCTAAATGATTAGTATTAATGATTAGTGTTAACCTCTAAAAGTTACAAGAATTGGACACAAACTTAAAACTGGTTTAACCCTGGGAGAAATTGGGGTGAAATAAGTACACAGGCAAAATCGAAGAGTATATGGTTTATGGTAAACTAACATGGTGAGTAGTCAAGTGGATTTTTAAAAAACGCAATTAGATCAGAGAAAGATGCATTTCAGCTGAGAGTAAAGGGCCACAGGAGAACCTATCTCCTGAGGGAGGGCAAGCTCTATTGTCTGAATCTAATCTGAACAGAGGCAACAGGAAAAACAGGGGCAGGCATCCTCTGACCCTTTCATGGCCCTGAAGGAGAGGAACAAAGGGAAGTGTCAGAGGACAGGCAGACACACTGTGAGGAGGGGCCGGCTCCCCTCGGAGCTGTCGCCCATACCATTGTGTACCCCAGCCTGGCTGGTGCAGAGGGCAACTGCCCGCCTTTCTACTGTCATAATCACAACTTCAGAATCTAATGCCAAACATGAAGCATTCCACCCTTAAGATCGTAAACAAAAGGTATTACCAATAATGACATAAGATGTACAGCTTTGAGAAGCCCAATATCAAGCCTTAGAATCTGAGACCTGGGTTCAACTTCCTGAGCTTCCAATCCTTTACTGTTAATAACTGTGCAGGATCCTAGGTGAAGCTTGATCTCCAGGCATCTCTGCTTCCCCATTTCTCCAATGGAGGTGGTGACATCACCTCCTCTGAGGGCCCAGGAAACTCAGCACCACCTGGCTGGCGGCAGGGACTGGGGCTCCCTAACAGGCACCTCACACTGTGCAAGGGACCTGGAGTGCTGCCTCCTGCAGTCAGTAGATGGTACAGCAGCTGAGAAATGGCAGGAAAGGGAAAGCCCTGCTGGGACCCCCATGCTCCCTACAGAAAGAAAAGCCACTCCATCCAGCCGCCCCTGAAGATAGGGTGAAGGGGAGAACTTCTCCTCCTCCAGGGGATCCCCTCGGAGCGCAAGAAGCCAGCAGGCTCACCACCCTGGCTGCACTTTCCCAGCATACTCAGAGGAGCAGTGCTATTTCTTATCCAACATGGAGGCTGTATGCTTAATCATCAGGGACAGGATTTCTCAACTAGTAAACCCAAAATAGGGGCTTTGACAGTCATGGGAAGTGAAGGTGGTGGGTAGAAGGAGGGCACACAAATTATTAAGGTGATGAAGATTTGTGTCTTTTCCCTCCACTCTGGGGGAAAACATGAGTTGTGCTATTGTTTAACATTTAAAACAGTAGTACCTGGGCAGATAACTATTATAAGACAATAATTCAATCGAAGGACATTCTAGTGTGTAAACCACTCAAGTTTCGCCCTTGTGTAGTTTATTACATTATCAGAACCTCCTGATTTAATTACTTCCCTGCAGAGCGTCCAAGTCTCTGCTTTTCACCCATACAACATCCAACATTGCTTATCAAGGGGCTATATTTGTCCTTCAGTATTTTACCATCTGATATCTTAGGATGTCTATTTAAGGATTTTTTTTTAGAAATCCTGGGTCATGTGCACCTCACATCTGTAATGGAAAAGGCTTAACTGTCCTCACAGGAAGGTTGAAATTGAACAGCATAAAGCCACACCAGCTTCCAGAAGGGTCTAAGTCAATAGTTTCATCCCAGTCTTCACTGGCATCTGGTCTAAGTTAACACACTTAGAATAAGCATTAAAAGGCACTACACCTTTCCTGGCCTACTGCTGGCCCTGTGCTTTTCAGATTAGCTAAACCAGTGCTGCTGCTGTAACTAGTTGTACTGAGGACCATCAGGGAGGCAATGGAGGGAGTGGGGAGGTTCTTCCCCTTAGTCAATACTAACAGGAAGATCAAGAGACAGAAAAGGGAAAAAAAATCAATACACAGGGACGTGCGAATCCAGGCAAATTCAGAGAGGAGAAAGGCCTGAAGCCCCCTTTCCAAGCTGTAAACAAAATACGCATGTGAGCCTAAGTCATCACAGACAATGGCAAAAGAAGAAGGATTTCACCGGCCCAGGCTTAATCTGTGTAAAGCCCCTCTTTTCTGATGGACGATAAGCTCCAAGAAGGCAGGGACCACTCTGTTATCACCCCCTGTATCCCCAGCGTGAGAAGATGCCAACCAACTGATGATGCTCCAACTCTACTTTCTTCCCCAAGGACTTCAATCTCCAGCCAAATCCTTCAAGGTTCCTAAACCCCACCCCGTTACTATTACTGCTTTATAAAAATCCAGGCCAACTTTCAAAACTCTGCTCAAAGGCTGCCTTTTCCAGGATTTTTCCCCCAGTTCCCAGCAATTCCCATGCCTTTAACCTTCACCCTGTGGAGAGAATCAGGCCTCACAGTAATTCAAACCTACCTTCCAGTCATGTCCTGCCACTGATAAGGTGAGTTACCTGAACAGAAGCCTCACTTTCCAAATAATGCAGTCTAACTCCTGGGACTGATTAAGAAAAACACAAAAGAATCTGGCACACAGCACACCTGAAATAACGGCTCCCTCCATCCATCTCTCCTCGACACCACGTATAGTTTGTTGCTTAGTTATTTGTCTTGCCCTTAGACTGTAGGCCCCTGGAGGGCATTTCCTTATGTGGGTTCCTAAACGTTAGATCATCAGCATTGCCAAAACAGCAACCATAACAGCATCACCTCACACAAACTGAGTGGGTAATGTTTACTGCATACGCTTAGATACTGCCCAATTTCTAGTATGTTCTGTAAATTCCACATTTAATTCAATAAATCCACACATGTGCAATAAAATATAAAATACATCTACCTATACATTTGTATAGGGTTTAGTGTAGTTTTAGTATAGTTTTTTTTCTTCTTTTTTTAGTACTATTTGGCCACGTCAGGTCCGAGCTGTGGCATTAGGGGTCTTCCTTGCTTCATGCGGACTCTTTCGTTGCAGTCCACAGATTCTCTAGTTGTGGTGCTTGGGCTTAGTTGCTCAGCCATGTGTGGGATCTTAGTTCCCCCACCAGGGATTGAACCCATGTCCCCTACATGGGGCATATCCTTAACCACTGGACCATTAGGGAAGTTCCTTTAGTGTAGTTTTAAGCTTTACAATCTACAAAATTACAAAAGCTACAAAACACACCATTTGGGCATTTATTTAAACTTTTTTTACACTTAGTTGATAGATTTTAAATGCAAAAGTTTTCATTTTATATGTATCAGTACTTCTGATTACAAATGACAAATGTTAAAACTTTTTAAACAGAATTTGGGGGAATTTTAAGATATTCCATCCATTTCAGCTACTACAGGAATCCTTTTTCCTCTTTTTATGTCAAGATGCTTGCTCACTTGGAAGGCAGTCACTTGCAGAGTCTGAGCCTGTAGTTCTTTCTCTCCATCCTGAGGACCACGTTCATGGCTGGCAGCTCAGCTGTCACACTGTCCGCTTCTGAAGGGAGAACACTAGCCCAGCCCACACTGCACCATGCCAGGCCACCTTCTGACGTTGCTTGTCCCCAAGCCAGCACACAGCCCATGGGGAAAATGAGACCCAGAACTATACTTCCTTCGTACCACTGACAGTCACAGGTACAACTCATACAAATGAGCTCTTCATTGCCCTGTACCTGTAGGATGCTAGGATAGATGACCTCCCCACCTCAAATCTCTGTTAGCTCTGTTATTTCAGTTGGGTGGCCTTTAAATGCCTGAAAGTCCATCATCCACTAGCTGTCCTGGGGTGAAAGCTGCTTACGCTCCAATCTTCCAGAAGCATGGTTTTCAGCTCTTCTGGGTCATTCTTCAACTGCCTGCTCTCAAAGAATTTCAGGAGATAATATTGATTACGGAGATTAATGAACGCAGAGAGACTCACAGATGACTTACACATAATAAACTTATTCCACAAACACTTTTGTTAGCTAAGCTTTTCAGGCCATGCGGTACTTAATGTTTGGAATAACTCATCTAAAAGGCTGAAACTGTGCTTATTAAAATAATCAATAACCTGAAAGAAACAAAAACTCAGTGAATTAATTTCCATTAGTCTGTTTGATGTGACAGCTGAATCACATGCCAGTGTAATACTGTGGTGTTTCACTTGTCTATTGCTGTGTAACAAACCACCCCCAAACACAACAGCTTCTAAGGACAACCAGCACTTGGAACTCATTGATTTAGCAGAATGAGAAGGAAATTGCTCATCTTTGCTCCATGTGGTGTGGCCTGGGCAGCTTGATGGGCCCAAGGAGCCAAGATGGCTTTACTCAAGGTCAGTTGCCTCAGCAGAGTGGTTGCAGTGGCTGGGGGCTGGCCAGGCCTCTCTCCTTTGGTAATCCTGCCAGGGCCACCCTCTCCAGCAGGGCAGTCGAGACTTCTTTACATGGCAACTGCCTTCTAAGAACATGCTGTAGACTGAATTTATATGTTGAAGTCCTCAGCCTCAGTACATTTCAGAATGTGAATGTATTAGGAGACAAGGCCTTTAAAGAGGTGTGTGCATGCATGCTAAGTTGCTTCAGTCATGTCCAGCTTTTTGTGACCCTGGACTAGAGTCCACCAGGCTGTGCTGTCCATGGGATTCTCTGGGCAAGAATACTGGAATGGGTTGCCATGCCCTTTTCCAGGGGATCTTCCCAACCCAGGGATCGAACCCATGTCTCCTACATTGCAGGCAGAATTTTTTTTACCACTGAGGCACTGGGGAAGCCCCTTTAAAGAGATTAAAATCACGGTTAAGTTAGGTCACATAAGTGGGCCCTAATCCAACATGACTGGTGTCCTCATATGAGGGGCAGGGCCACCAAGGATGGGCACCTACACAAGAAAAAGCCACATGAGGACACAGCAAGAGACAGTCATCTGCAAGCCAAGGAGGGAGGCCTCGGGAGAAACCCGACTTGCTGACCCCTTATCTCAGGCTTCCAGCTTGCAAAACTATGAGCAAGTTTCTGCTGTTTAAGCCACCCAGCCTATGGTGTTTTGTTATATAGCAGCCTGGCAGATTAGTATAGAGAACAAAAACCGAAGCTAGAATACCCCTTAAGGCAGCATCCAAAAGTCACAGATCTCCATCACAAAGATGGTTCAGAACAGCACATCACAAAACCAGCCCAGATGCATGGGGAGGGGAGTCGCCACCTCAGAGAGGTCCAGCACGCAGGCCTGATCTGAAGATACTTGGGGAAAAACATGGGTCTAAGTTAAAGCCCCAGTTTCTCTTATCTGATCTCCAGCTGGTTGCAAGTCCTACTGGGAAAGTCGGGTAATGTCCACCTCAACACACGGCCTTTAAATACAGTTCTTTCACTGAATGGTTTACAGAGTCAAACAACTGAATGCTTATTATGTGGAAATAGTTCAAGAATGCAAAAACCCTGTTGAGAAGCATACACAGTACAGTCCTCTGTTCTCTCCAGTAGCTCTCCTGCATACCTTAGACAAACAGCTATGCAACAAAACAACAGATTCCATTCTGCATTCTATCCGAGAGCATGTTATAATAAAAGCACCCAAACTCTAATGCAGTCTCATGTACCACAGAAAGGACCCAGTCTGTACGTTTCTGGGGGTCTGGCAAGAAGCACACTTCTTTGTGTTTGCAGTCCTTGCGCAAAAAGGGCCGGGTTTCCTCAAGGTAATCAGTTCATCAATCAAGCACTCCAGAAACCCCTCCTTGCTCACCCATCACAAGTTCTGAAGATAGAGAGAGGCCCCACAACCCTGCAGCAGGAGGCACAAGAAGGCCAGGTACAAACTGAAGGAGGCGGGGGTGGGGGGGTGGCAGGCTTCGAAGGCGCCTGGAAGGTGCTTGGAAATAGTAAACAGCCGTTCCATACCAACAGCCTGGAAGCCAAACACAAAACTGCCCACTTGGGTTGGATTCTGCTAAACCAGTACTAATTAGAATGGGAGCACAAGGCTAGAGATTATTATCCTAAACACAGAGCAAAAAAGCAGGGTATGAATGGAGTTAAGTGTTTGCAAGTGAGAAGCATTATGCAGATGGCTGGACATAAAACCTCAATCAAGAATGACTTGCAGTAGTCTTAAATCTGCTGCTGAGAATACCCCCAATGCATACTTATTAGGTCTATCATCCAGGAGGAGGCTTGCACCCCAGCCATTGTTAGCCAGCACTAATGACCGCAGCCTTTCGGCACCACCCCTGTGCACCGCAGTGCAGCTCCGGCAGCTGGTGGAACGGGAACAGATGGCCGGCTTCCCTTCAAGGCAGAACTTTCTGCAGGTGACAAAATGACTGTTAGGTGACTGACAAAAAGAAAAACAAACCAAAGTTGAAACAGGAGTATCTGATGTCAGTAAAGTACATGTTTAGTATCGCAGGAAGCCTTTAACTTGAGCCCTTCAGGTGGGGAGGGCTGTTTAAAAACTGCAGCTGTGTTCGGGAATCCGTGTTCCTTCCCAAGTGAGGAAACAGTCCCTGAGCCCCAGAGATGAGGCTGAGTTGAGCAGGGTGCTGCAGTGTGCCAGAGAAATCCCACCTCCTGAGCTCCTGAAAAGGTGTACTCCATACCCTAAGGGAGGAACCCTGTCCTCTAGGAAGGAAGAGCAAATCGTCTCAAGGAGCCCTGCTCCTGCTGCTACTGCTAAGTCGCTTCAGTTGTGTCCGACTCTGTGCGACCCCACTGATGGCAGCCCACCAGGCTCCCCCGTCCCTGGGATTCTCCAGGCAAGAACACTGGAGCGGGTTGCCATTTCCTTCTCCAATGCATGAAAGTGAAAAGTGAAAGTGAAGTCGCTCAGTCGTGTCTAACTCTTTGCGACCCCATGGACTGCAGCCTACCAGGCTCCTCTGCCCATGGGATTTTCCAGGCAAGAGTACTGGAGTGGGGTGCCATTGCCTTCTCCATCAAGGAGCCCTAGAGAATGCAATTACCACCCTGAGCATGTGACATTGATAGACTACTCAGAATCCTTTGGCCCATAAGAGTGGAACCCACCCAGCATGGCTTAGACAGGATTGAAAGTAAAGAAAAAACTGGAAAAAGGTGGGAGCTCTCAGAGGATACAGAGTTAATTTCTGAGAAACACTGCCCCTGATTTTTGTATTTCCCAGGGCCCCACTACCTTATCCCTTGCACTTGACCCAACTAGTTGCCCCTGCCCTGTCACCCAAGCACTCTCTTGCCCCATGTCCTGTGTGAGATTTCCCGGGGCCCCCTGAATTAAAGCTGTATCTACCAAGGTGCTGGCTTGTCTGCACCGCCCACCTCTTGCACTGAAAGGTGAGCTCTCTGCAGGGCTGTCTACCTCACTCCTACTGTATGCAGCCCGGTGCCCAGGGCAGTGCTGCTCCTCAGTCAGTATTTCTGAGTCGGTGAACGAGTGGCAGCCCACTCACAACCTGGGACAGTGGTGTGACTGGACGTCTTGAGGGACAGGAATCAGATCCTGGCTCCCACACGCCTCGGCCTGAGCTTCTCCTTGCACCCGCCGCTGCTGCAGCCGGCTCTGCAGAAGTGCTTTCTCTGCTACCAGTTTCCGAGCTGACAGTTCAGCTACCGTCTCCCAGGCCCGTAGGATAAAGTCCCAAATCCTGCAGGCCTTGCCCTCCCACCCTCCTGGCTCACGATTCATTTCAACCTTCCAGCCATTTGGGACTTTTCTCCATTCCTCAAAGGAGCATGTGCGCTCATCTTGGATCTTAGAATACTGTGGGCCGTCCTCTTAGAGCAATTGTTCCCTCTAACCTCCGCCTGGCTAGCCTCTTCTTGTCCCGGCACAGGGTTAGGTGACCCATCGTGCTCCCCCATCACAGCCTATGCTCTAAACTGCTTTCTCTGTAGGCTCCACGGCAGCAGAGATGATACCTGTCTTGTTCACTGCATCCCTTAGTGCCAAGGACAGCATCTGACGTCTGGCAGATGCTCAAATATTGGTGGAATAAATAAATGAACTGAATATTTGTAAGAGTCATTCCCTAAAGGGTTGTGACAAGAATAAGACAGTAATTCACACGTCCGCCTTGCCTAGCTATATCCCCCCGTGCCTGGAAGAGTACAATCCCATTAAATATTTGTTGAATGAATAAATTCCTGGCTTGCCTGATGTAACCCCACCCCTTTCTCTCCTATTTGGGAGAACACAGCAGAATGCAAGTGGGTAAAGTCACATTATTACCGAGACATCTTGGAATCATTTGAAAGATCCACACTTTATTACATGTCATAAATTACTGGCCACATACCTCAAAACTGATCATCACATGTAAGGTGGCTGAGACAGTGGTTGAGAACAGTTGATTTAGACAAAGCTAAGAACTATGAAGCACTTTTTGCTCTCCTTATTTTTATTCTCCAGAAGATGAAGGTAACAGTAAGCTCAATAAGAACCATTAACAGAATCATTCTTACCTTTCATTTTCTTCTTATGAAATAGATTCTGCTCACCCTAGGAGAAACCCTTAGTTAAATCAGATGATGTTAGAAATTCCTGTTCAGTTATTTTACTCCCACACCAAGGAGCTCCATCAAGGGCTACACTGTCTCTGTTTCAAAGCCAATCCATGTCTCATATGTTTCATCCTTTTGCCAATTTTACTGATATGTTTTGGTAAAGCTGCTGGAGGGCTTCCCAGGTGGTAAAGAATTCAACTGCCAATGCAGGAGACTTAAGAGACGTGGGTGTGATCCCTGGGTCAGAAAGATTCTCTGGAAAAGGGCATGGCAACCCACTTCAGTATTCTTGCCTGGAGAATCTCATAGAGGAGTCTGGCGGGCTACAGTCCATAGGGTCACACAGAATCAGACAGGACTGACGCAACTTAGCATGCACACATGCAAAGTTACTAAAACCTGAAGCAAGCTGGTTTTGCTTTTGTTTACCGAAAGCATCCCCAAATATGGATCACCTGATGAAATACAACTGAAAATGAAAAGTCCTAATGAAGGTTTCAGGCTTGGTGTGTTAAAGAGAGAAACAAACAAATCTGAGAGACCCAGACAAGAAACCACACAGACAGCCACATACTCCAAACAAGGCTAAAGTTAGTAAAGGAAAATATAGCAACCCAAAGCCCGTCGCATCACAACCCTTTATAGCCTACAAAAGTAGACACTCCATCCACACAAACAGATCTGTGCTCTTCAGATCACCACAAACGCCGAGAGATAGCAAAGATTTTGTTTTGTTTTGCTTTAAATTCAAAGACCTTTCAGTCTGTAAAGGATACTAGCTTTTGATGTTTGGGCCCAAATTAAAGAGGAGGACAAGAAAAGGAAAAGTGATAGGGTATATTTTAAGGTTTCTTATTACTACCAAGGGGAGGGGCCAAGGCACGGTGCCAAGGTTACGACAAAACTGGCATCTAGAAACTGGAGCTGCTTGTTTCAAAAAATAAAGACCAATAACTCTCCTAGCAACAGCCCTCTTTGTCTTACCTGATAAAATGCTGCACAACCCAAAGGGAAAACCACACGTACCCCCTGATCTTCCCCCTTTTGTAGATTTTGAGCAGTTTCAACTACAACATGTTATTTTTGAGTCCTATCTGCAGAAATTCTTAACCTTTTTTTGTGTGCAAAGGATCCTTCTGGCAGTCTTTAAAGTATACTGAGCCCTTTGCAGAAAAATAATTTTACAGGTATAAAATACAATACAAAGGATTAAAAATGAAGTCAATCAGACTTGATTATCTAAGATCAGCTGTGATACAATAACATATGCATTTCTGGATTAATGCATTAAATAGCAAATCCAGCAGCAGGTCTATTTGTTGCCTATACACATAATGGAGTAAAACATTAAATCTCAGTTTGAATCCAGTAAAAGCAAAGATATATTTTCCCACCATCCCAGTTCAAGGGCTCCCTGGATTCCATCTGTGAACTCTAGGTTAAAAACCTTTGGTTGAGAGATCCAACAAAAATACATTTTGTGAAGCATCAGATGAAAAAGAAAGCTTTGCAAAAGGCATTATCCATTCAGCAGTGAGGTGAGGGGAACTAAGAGTAAAGCAATATGTTTCCAAAACTCATGATGGGCCATTAGTCAGCGAGAGAGCTGCATGCTTCAAATTGAATCCAGAAAGAGATTCCGCTTCCCTCATGCAAGTTACAAAAATCCTGCAGCTTTGGGGAACTGACAGAACTGCTGGAATCTGCCCTGAAGTGGGGAACCTGTGACCTGGCAGTGCAGTGATCCAGTTCAACTATGAACTTGGACAAACCTCCTTCCTTCTGGGAGTCTCGCGTTCCTCATCAGTAAAATTAAAGAGTGAAGTATGTACCATGGCCTCTTAGGGCCCTTTCAGTTCTAAAATTTCATCATCAGATTATCTCTTCCTTGTGCTGGTTATTTTAGCCTACTGAGCTTAATTCTGAAACATCACTGCCCTCCTAAAACCTGGAACAGAAAGTTTTATCAAATTTTGAACACGCTCATGTACAATCTAACACCAATGTGTCAGATATATGTATACCATTACAACTTTTAAAAATGCCTGTTTTGCACATACCAACTTCCAAAAAAGTAATCACAGCATCAATCTTTTCCACTATTAAACCACAATTCCCATTCAAACTCTAACACCACCACCTTCAGTTCAGTTGCTCAGTCGTGTCCAACTCTTTGCGACCCCATGAATCGCAGCACGCCAGGCCTCCCTGTCCATCACCAATTTCCGGAGTTCACTCAAACTCATGTCCATCGAGTCGGTGATGCCATCCAGCCATCTCATCCTCTGTCATCCCCTTCTCCTCCTGCCCCTAATCCCTCCCAGCATCAGAGTCTTCCAATGAGTCAACTCTTCGCATGAGGTGGCCAAAGTACTGGAGTTTTAGCTTTAGTATCAGTCCTTCCAATGAACACGCAGGACAGATCTCCTTCAGAATGGACTGGTTGGATCTCCTTGCAGTCTAAGGGACTCTCAAGAGTCTTCGCCAACACCACAGTTCGAAAGCATCAATTCTTCAGCGCTCAGTTTTCTTCATATTGCAACTCTCACATCCATACATGACCACTGGAAAAACCATA
>SJYX01013447.1:328080-340760 GCA_006410675.1 Oreotragus oreotragus
CTCCTTGCAGTCCAAGGGACTCTCAAGAGTCTTCTCCAACACCACAGTTCAAAAGCATCGATTCTTCGGTGCTCAGCTTTCTTCACAGTCCAACTTTCACATCCATACATGACCACAGGAAAAACCATAGCCTTGACTAGACGGACCTTAGTCGGCAAAATAACGTCTCTGCTTTTGAATATGCTATCCAGGTTGGTCATAACTTTTCTTCCAAGGAGTAAGCATCTTTTAATTTCATGGCTGCAGTCACCATCTGCAGTGATTTTGGAGCCCCCAAAAATAAAGTCTGACACTGTTTCCACTGTTTCCCCATCTATTTCCCATGAAGTGATGGGACCAGATGCCATGATCTTCGTTTTCTGAATGTTGAGCTTTAAGCCAACTTTTTCACTCTCCTCTTTCACTTTCATCAAGAGGCTTTTTAGTTCCTCTTCACTTTCTGCCATAAGGGTGGTGTCATCTGCATATCTGAGATGATATCTTAATATTTAGAAATTAGAAATATTTAGAAATAATAGAAATATCTTAATATTTCTCCCGGCAAAGAATACACAAAATCAATGCAGCGGAATTACTGAGATTATGTTAACTATGTTTTCCACATTTGAGCCACTGACTAACATTACAGGGTATAAACTAGAAAGGTTCTTGACAACTACACAGTCCAATCATATTTCATTATTGCTAAAGAAACAGGAAGAAAATGAGGGTTGGGTGCATGTACTCAGTCATGTCCGATTCTTTGTGACCCCATGGACTGTAGCCCACCAGGCTCCTCTGTCCGTGGAACTTTCCAGGCAAGAATACAGGAGCAGGTTTCCTACTCCAGGAGATCTTCCTGACCCAAACAGCCTCTGCAGCATCTCCTGTACTGGCAGGCGGATTCTTTACCACTGGGCCAGCTGGGAAGCCAGAGAGTGAGGACTAAGCCACTCCCACAAAGCCAGTGGGCAAGAAAGGAGAAATTCAGTCCAGGTCTTCTGAATGCTGATTCATACTCTTACCAACAAACTACATCGAACTACCTCTCAAATCCGGACACGCTTCCCCAAGTTTAACATTTTAGCCAGGTTTAAAATGAACAGCAAAAAAGACCTGACAGGTAGACAGTCATTTCTCTATCTTTCATTATGCAATGGGCACAGGAAAAAGTGGTGGCTCCGATGCATTCACTGGCTGGAATCATGAAAAGACTAAATTCTGCCAGGCTGCTAAGAAAATGATGACCCTACTAAAATCCTAACCGGGATCCTCTTAACACTGTGTAATTCATGAAAAGACACAGAAGTGTTTGCGTATGAATATAGACATATACGTGTATAGCTCCTCAACCTGCACTCCAGGATTTCTTAGCAACATTTTACTACAAAATTCAGAAGAGAAAAAAAGGGCAATCACACAACAGTTTTTTTTTTTTAATGAAAAAATGCACTGTATTTTATAAGCAAAAAGCTTTTTATGAATACTAATATGGGGCATTTTTAGATTTCAAGATTAATTTCATCAATAAAAAAACCTACTAGAAATTTTTACATTATGTTATAGATGATCAGACATGCAACACTGATAATAATTTTTATTTGATCATTGCTGGTGATTTAAGAGGGAGGGTGCTACCTCAAGTCCTAAGGGTACGATAATGATTAATCAGGGTTGCCTTAGAGTCTACCTACCTTTTCACTATTTCCCCACATTCTTCAGTGTGTTCAATATTGTTAAAGAGTCAGAGAACTACTCTCAAAAACAGAAAATGGCCCCAATTCTTCTCAAGTATAGAAAAACCAAACTTAGCATCTTCTCAGAGCCTGGTCTCAACTCACCTCTCACCTCCTCAGAGAAACCTTCCCTGCCTTCCCAGCTACAGAAGACAAGACCTGCCTATTGCAAACGTCTCCTAAGCTAACCCATTTCTGTTGAAAATCTGGCAGCACCCAAACTGCCATTTATTATTCATTTGTTTACATGTTTCCTTCTGTTTATATCTGCCACTCCACACTACAGTGAAATAGCTCCCTGTGTACTTCTGGATCTTCCGTGCCTAAACAGTGCTGGCACACAGTAGGTGCCCACAAACTGCTGAGTGGCCTAAAATATTAATATAAGTGCTAATTCCGTCATGGACTTCCCTTATAGCTCAGTTTCTAAAGAATCTGCCTGCAGTGCAGGAGACCCGGGTTTGATCCCTGGGTTGGGAAGATCCCCTGGAGAAAGAAATGGCAAACCANACTGCTGAGTGGCCTAAAATATTAATATAAGTGCTAATTCCGTCATGGACTTCCCTTATAGCTCAGTTTCTAAAGAATCTGCCTGCAGTGCAGGAGACCCGGGTTTGATCCCTGGGTTGGGAAGATCCCCTGGAGAAAGAAATGGCAAACCACTCCAGTATCCTTGCCTGGAAAGTCTCATGGACACAGGAGCCTGGTGGGCTGCAGTTCATGGGGTTGCAAAGAGTCCCGCACCACTGAGCAACTAACACTTAATTTCATCACACTAAGTGTCTCCTGGAAAAACATTTGTAAATAACAGAGCACATGCAACTGGCAAAGTATTTACATAGCCTGCTTTAGTATAAGCCTGATCGGAGGACAATTCAGGGTAAAAATCCTTTTCGGGGCTTTGGAATGTCCTGCACTTCCAGCTATGAACACAAACCCTCTCCAGACCCACTCACACCCTGCTTTCATGAAACATCTCAACGACTATTTCCTCAAAAGGAAATAATGAAATAAAGCCCTGGCCTAAGTTAATCTTTCGTGTCAGGTTCACAACGTTAAGCATACTTTGAAGCCAGCCACACAAACAAAACCAAACTGCACAAAATTAGGCTGGGCTGAGGTTACATAAGACAAGCTAAACTCTAGCTTTTTGCCTGCCAGTCCTCTCTCCTTCCATTGAATCTTGATGTTTGTCTTTTAAGTGCAATTAGATGCAGGTGAGAAAAATGCTTATCTGAAACAGCTTCCAAATAGGTAAATGAGCTTTCCAATGATACTCCACCTAACACTGTAGCTACAAAGTACGCCAAACTGGACAACTTTGAGCTGGGCTGTGTCTGGAAGCTTCTCTTAAAAATTCGTCGCTTTAAAATTATCTTTAAGCCGGCACTTACTTCAAGGTATTCAGTTATCAAAACACATTTTTCAGAGTGCCCTGAGTTCTTCCATACCCATGACTCTTCACATGTGTGCTAAGCCTACCTTTCAGCACCCATAATGTTCAGAACACAAGTCTTTCAGGAGAGGAGGACAAAAGCGCGGGTTTCCGAGAGTGACAGATCCAAAGGGAAAAATAATCACTTCTCTTTTCTCCTCCAAGGCTAAACCCAAGTTGCTCCTTCTCCCGAATTTACCGCACTTCCCCCACCCCATTCCGCTCCCCTTTCACTGCCCACTTTATCCTGCTTTAATCCCAGCGAAGCCTTCTCCAGGCTTATTAAGGGTAAACAATAGAAATGTCACAAGGAAACTCAGGAAGTAGATGAAGTCTCTAATTGCTGCCGTTTAAAGATTGTAGATAATTACTATCTTCAGAATGTGGTTTTCACAGGCCGAGAGGGAGCAGAGGCAGGCGAGGCTGGCGAGCTCCCCGCCGCCCGGAGGACATCTGCGAGGCCGAATCCCTGAACCGAGGGACAGAGAGGATGCAGCCCCGCGCGCCCCGGAGCCCGGGCGGGCGCAGCGGCTTTCCTGCCCGCTCCACGACACTCCCGGCGGAGAGAGCCGAGGGCCGGCCCGGCCACCCGGGTCGCAGACAGTTCGCTGCCCTGGGGCTGCGGCTGCCGCGGCGGTCACCATAACAATATGCATGGCGCTGCCCGCGGACGCCCCTCGCTCGGATCCCACTGCCCGCAGCGCCGAGCCGCCGGGAGTTCCGGACCCGGGGCTCACAGTAAGAGGGAGCAGAGGGACCCTGGGGGCCTCTCAGTTTCGCCAAGGTGGAGGGGTAGTCCTCGGACACCGCGAGGTGCCCACGACNCAGTTCAATCCCTGGGTCTGGAAGATCCTCTTAAGAAGGAAATACACTCAGTATTCCTGTCTGAAGAATTCCATGGGCAGAGGAGCCTGGCAGACTACAGTTCATGGAGTTGCAAAGAGTCAGACACGACTGAGCATGCACGAATGCAAAGCCTATCAAAATTTATACTGAGAGGTTCTTAGTTTCTCTAGTCAAAAAAATGTAAATCTGTTCATCAAAAAACACATTTCTGAAAGTGTTATTCTGCTCTATTTTTCAAATACTCTCAATAGAGAGTGTATTTCATTGTGCAGTTTTTCATACAGTATCATCCTGCGTCCTGGTAATACTGTCATCTGTTATAGCAGTAAGCAACGGGCAATAATAATGCCCTGAGTGTAATGTTCATTAGACACATTAAACTCAGAAAAAATCAATCAAATTTCATCAATTTCAATAATTTACTACCACATATTCTCGTCTAGTTATAGATAAACAATTTAATTTTGAATGAAGTATTTGGAGAAATTCCTGCTTGAGAATGAAGGTAAAGATGAGAACAGATTTCTTGTGTGCAATTCAAATGGAAAGATAACTGTGTTGTGTGCTCCTTGCTCAACCACGTCCAACTCTTTGGGACCCCATGGACTGTAGCTACCAGGCTCCTCTGTCCATGTGGATTCTCTAGGGAAGAAAACTGGAGTGGGTTGCCATGCCCTCCTCCAGGGGATCTTCCCAACCCAGGGAATGAACCCAGGTCTTCTGCAATGCAGGTGTATTCTTTACCATCTGAGCCATGAGGGAAGTCCAAGAATACTGGAGTGGGTAGCTTATCCCTTCTCCACGGTATCCTTCAGACCTAGGAATTGAACTTGGGTCTTGTATTTCAGGCAGATTCTTTACCAGCTGAGATACCAGGGAAAGATAACTACATATTCCTAAAAAGTTATCGCTTAACCTAACTATACAGAGAAGGACATAGCAACCCACTCCAGTATTCTTGCCTAGAGAATCCCGTGGACAGAGGAACCTGCTGGACTGCTGTCCATGGGGTCACATAGAGTTAGACACCACTGAAGCGACTTAGCAAGCATGCATGCATTGTGGAAGGGAATGGCAACCCACTCCAGTATTCTTGCCTGGAGAATCCCAGAGATGGGGGAGCCTGGTGGGCTGNGAGAATCCCGTGGACAGAGGAACCTGCTGGACTGCTGTCCATGGGGTCACATAGAGTTAGACACCACTGAAGCGACTTAGCAAGCATGCATGCATTGTGGAAGGGAATGGCAACCCACTCCAGTATTCTTGCCTGGAGAATCCCAGAGATGGGGGAGCCTGGTGGGCTGCTGTCTGTGGGGTTGCACAGAGTCAGACATGACTGTAGCGACTTAGCTGCAGCAGCAGCAGCAGCAGCCTAATTATAAGACTTCCCTGGTAAAGTAATCTGCCTGCAATGTAGGAGATCTGGGTCCAATCCCTGGGTTGGGAAGATTCCCTGGAGCAGGACAGGGCAACCCACTCCAGTATTCCTGCCTTAAGAATCCCCATGGAAAGAGAAGTCTGGTGGGCTGCAGTTCATGGGGTCACAAAGAGTTGGACACGACTGAGCGACTAAGCAATAAGCACACAATTACAAGACTAATAGTTTAAAAAAATTAAGTCTAAGGAAATTCCATTTGATTTTCCACTTTCATTTATGGCCTTGATACACAGAAAAAGAGGAAAGGGTATGATAGTACTCCTAGAAAAGATAATTTCGCAAAGGGAGAAATTATCAAGAATTCGTGTGACTCCTCTACTAACCCTTGAGATCAAAGCAGGTGATGGAATTAATAAAGGCAGCTAAGAATAACGATAAACCCAGTCCCTCTCCTTGGAGCTTAACTAACTTTGGCTTTCACAGACAAGAAGTTTGCAAGATTTTAGGAAGAAATAGTTAAGCTTCTTTAATCCATTCCTGAATGCTTATTTGCTGTGTTTACTATCAGGATGAAGAGGAGGGTCAACTGGATGCCCCTGAAGCAGACGTTTTAATTTTACATTGTTAATAGTGGACAGACAGGACACACATCCCCTTACCTGACTACTCTAACACATACACATCTTGTGTGCCCAACACTTAGCAACCTGTAAGAATTTAGAGATCAAATTTCTGATACTCTAGATTTTTCCCTGACTGGCTTCTTTATATTTTCCTGCTCCTAGTTCAAGCATTATTTCCACAGGAAATCCATCAATGACACTCTCCACTTCCCCAGCCATTCTTTTTTTTTTTTTTTTTCTGTTGTACTTCCTAAATAGCCTATAGTGTTTTCTGTTCAGTCATTCAGTGATGTCCAACTCTTTGTGATGCTATGGATTATAGCCCAGCAGGCTCCTCTGTCCATGAAATTCTCCAGGTAAGAATACTGGAATGAGTTGTGCCCTTCGGGAGATCTTTCAAACCCAGGGATCGAACCTGCATCTCTTGCATCTCCTGAATTGGCAGGCAGATGGTTTATCTCTGCTCCAGCTGGGAAGCCCCTCAACTTCTAGTACCAATTCTAAAATTTTACTATATGCCCATTGTATTACTAAAAAACCATGAAATCCTTGTATTATCAGTAGATCCTGAAAAATTCATACTGCATTCTTGAAGAGGCAGAATTTCATTTACAAGAGGGCCATCTAGTAATTCCACCCTGGAAGGAATAGCTGCTTTCTAGACATATCTTATTAATTTCTTTTTGTTTCCTCCCATACACACATAATAGTCAGGCAAGAGTAAACATTGACAGTTTAGGAATCAGTGAAATAAAATGGACTGGAATGGGTGAACTTAATTCAGATGACCATTATATCTACTACTGTGGGAAAGAATCACTTAGAAGAAATTGAGTAGCTCTCATTGTCAACAAAAGAGTCTGAAATGAAGTAGTTGGGTGCAATCTCAAAAACAACAGAATGACCTCTGTTCATTTCCAAGGCAAAACATTCACTATCACAGTAATCCAATCTATGCTCCAATCATTAATGCTGAAGAAACTTACATTGAATGGTTCTATGAAGACCTACAAGACCTTCTAGAATTAACAGCAAAAAACATGCCCTTTTCATCATAGGGAACTGGAATGCAAATTAGGAAGTCAAGAGATACCTGGAGTAACAGTCAAGTTTGGCGTTGGAGTACAAAATGAAACAGGCCAAAGGCTAACAGTTTTGCCAAGAGAATGCACTGGTCAAGAGAAGACTCTACCCATGGACATTACCAGATGGTCAATACCAAAATCAGATTCATTATATTCTTTGCATCCAAAGATGGAGACGCTCTATGGAGTCAGCAAAAACAAGACCAGGAACTGACTATGCTCAGATCACAAATTCCTTATTGCCAAATTCAGGCTTAAATTGAAGAAAGTAGGGAAAACCACTAGACCACTCAGGTATGACCTNATATTCTTTGCATCCAAAGATGGAGACGCTCTATGGAGTCAGCAAAAACAAGACCAGGAACTGACTATGCTCAGATCACAAATTCCTTATTGCCAAATTCAGGCTTAAATTGAAGAAAGTAGGGAAAACCACTAGACCACTCAGGTATGACCTATATCAACCTATATCAAATCTCTTGCGATTATACAGTGGAAGTGACAAATATTCAAGGGATTAGATCTGATAGACAGAATGCCTGAAGAACTATGGACAGAGGTTCATGACATCATAGAGGAGGCAGTGATCAAGACCATCCCCAAGAAAAAGAAATGTAAAAAGGCAAAACGGTTGTCAGAGGAGGCCTTACAAATAGCTGAGAAAAGAAGATAAACAAAAGGCAAAGGAGAAAAGGAAACATATATCCATCTGAATTCAGGGTTCCAAAGAATAGCAAGGCAAGATAAGAAAGCCTTGCTAAGTGATTGATGTAAAGAAATAGTGGAAAACAATAGAAAGGGAAAGACTAGAGATCTCTTCAGGACAATCAACAAGGGAACATTTCATGCAAAGATGGGCGCAATAAAGGACAGATAATTAACTGTGGAAAATTCTGAAAGAGATGGGAATACCAGACCACCTGACCTGCCTCTTGAGAAATCTGTACCCTGATGCTGGGAAAGATTGAAGGCAGGAGGAAAAGGGGACAACAGAGGATGAGATGGTTGGATAGCATCACCAACACAAGGACATGGGTTTGGGTAGACTCCAGGAGTTGCTGATGGACAGGAAGGCCTGGCGTGCTGCGGTTCATGGGGTCACACACAGTTGGACAGGACTGAACTGTACTGACTGCAAAATCATAGCTGCTATTTCATGACTCAGTAGCTTCCCAAAGGGTGACCTTCTCAAGGACAGGGGCTGCATTTCTATCACTCTTTCTTAAATCTAACACATAGTTGGCACTTAAATAAATTCGCTTGAAATACTGAGCTTTTATAGGAAAAAGAGTAGAATATTAAAGGCATTATAACAGTCATTTTCAGAAGGAGGGAGAGGCTTGCTTTCAAATTTTGACAAACAAACTAGACAACTTGGGTTGCCAAGGCAATAAAGGAACGTGTTGGTGAAAGAGAATTAGGAATAAATATTAACATCATTAGGGTTATGTATTACATAAAGCAACCCTAAAGATAAACAGTGAGAAAAGATCAAAATAAAATTAATGATGATAAATTTTTGTAATGAACTGCTTATTTTAAATATTTATCTCTTTTTTACTGAAATATAGTTGATATATAATATTTTATGTTACAGGTATACAATATGATGATTCACAGTTTTTTGAGGGTTATACTCCATTTAGAGTAATTTATAAATATTGGCTATATTCCTTATGTTGTACAATATATCATGGTAGTTTATTTTATACATAATAGTTTGTACCTCTTATCCCCCTACCCCTATATTGCCTCTCCCCACTTTCCTTTCCTGATAACCACTAACTTAGTCTCTGAATTTATGAGTCTGCTTTTTTTGTTGTTGTTATAGTCATTAGTTTGTGGTATTTTTTAGGTTCCACATGTGAGTGAGATCATATAGTATTTGTTTTTCTCTGTCTGACTTATTTCATTTTCATAATACCCTCCATGTCCATCCATGTTGCTTCTAATGGCAAAATCCCATAAGTCTTTTTTATGATGAATTCCTTGAAATGCGATTGCTAAGGGAAGAGATACTAACTGAAAATGCATTGCCAAATTGCCCTCCATAAAGAAGTGTATGCTTCTACTCACCTCATAGTGTATAAAAACACCTGTTTCTTTACACTTTCACCAAGGAAATATAAAATAAAATTTTAAGCATTGCCAGTCTAATAACTGAAAATGGCATATCTGTATAGAATGCTTTATTTTAACATAAAATTTATTTTTTATTATAGTTTTAGATCTACAGAAAAATTGTGAAGATAGTTTTCATATACCCTCTGCCCAATTTCCCTTATTATTAATCAGTATCTTACACTGGCACAGTACATTTATTATAATTAATGAAGCAGTGTTGATACATTATTATTAACTCAGTTCCATACTTTATTCAGACATCCTTAGGTTTTTCTGAAGCCCTTTTCCTGTTCCTGGATTCCATCTAGGATACCACTTCACATTTAATTTTCATATCTCTTTAGACTTATTTTGACTATGACAGTTTTTCACACTTCCCTTATTTTTGATCCTCTTGACTGTTTTGAGGAATACTGGTTAGGTATTTTGTTTAAAAAGTCCCTCTATTTGAATTTGTCTATTTTTTTCATGATTAGATTGGTCTTGAAGACCCTTTGGGGAGGAAGAACACAGAGGTAAATTGCTATTCTCATCACATCATATCAAGAGTGCATACTATCAACACACACACACATAAAGAGTACATACTGTCAGCACCATATCACTGTTGACGTTGACCTTGTCACCTGATTAAATTAGTGTTTGTAAGGTCTCTGCACTGTTAAGTTTAGGTTTCCCCTGCCTCTTTTCCAAATCATACTGTTTGAGAGAAGTTACCATGTACAGTTACTATGTACAGCCCATCCTTAAGGAATCGGGAATCCTGCTCCATCTCCTTAAGGAATGAGTATCAAAATACATTATTTGGAATTTTCTGCACGGGAAATTATCAGTACAGTTTTAATTGATTACTATTGAGATGGAGTATTTTTTCATAAAGAGTCATTTTTATTTCCTTTCTCCTTAAACTATTTGTTCAGATTTGTTGTCTGTTTTTTCCATCAGGTTATTTGGGCTTTTTGTTTTGTTTGCCATGCCAGACCATTTTGTTTTTATGTATTTTAGTTTATCTATTTTTTTTTTTCTGAATGATTTCAGGATTTCTTCTTACTTAGAAGAATGCTTTTCCTCATTCCTAGATATTACATGTGTGCACATATAAATAGACAAATTTTGGGGATTTATTCTGATTACATTTAGAGATTTGTTTCAAATATTTAAGTTTTTATGTCTACTTGGAATTATATATGGTGTAAGGTGTGAGCTATGGACTCACCTTTTTCACTGTGAATTGAAATGCTACCTTTATATTTGTTGTTGAAAAGCAATAAATAAATGCATCTGTGTATTTGAGTCTATATCTGGGCTTTGTATTTTGTTCTGTTGATTTGTAAGAATATTCATAGGTTAGCATTTATAACATAATTTACTTTTATTTTTGGTTGCATTGGGTCTTCATTGCTGTGCTTGGGCTTGGTGAGCAGGGCTTGCTCTTCATTACAGCGTTGTGGTGTATGGGCTTCTCATTTCAATGGCTTTTCTAACTGCAAAACACCGGCTCTAGGTGCGCCTGTCTCAGTAGCTGCAGTGTGCGGGCCCTAGGGTACACAGGCTTTGGTAGTTGTGGCACACGGGCTTAATTGCGCCACGGCATGTGGAATCTTCCTGGACCAGGGACTGAACCCACATCCCCTGCACTGGCAGGTTGAGTCTTAACTAATGGACCACCAGGGAAGTCGTAGGTTGGTATTTTTAAATGTAGATTTATAATTAATATAGTAGGAGAGGAAAAAAAACCTCAATCTACCTTTCTGAGTTCTTGACTGAGACTCATATAATAAGGGATAGATTAAAAAGATAAAAATAAACAAGTTTATTAACATATATCTCATGTACGCATGCATGCTAAGTCACTTCAGTTGTGTCCGACTCTACGACCTTGTGGGCTGCCAGCTCTTCTGCTGTGGGATCCTCCAGGCAACAATACTGGAGTGGGCTGCCATTTCCTCCTCCAAGGGATCTTCCCAACGCAGAGATAGAACCTGAATCTCTTACATTTTCTGCGTTGGTGGGTAGGTTCTTTACTACTAGTACCACCTGGGAAGCCCAATATTTCATGTATACGTGGGAGATATACACAAATGAGTAACTCAAATAAGTGGCTTAGAATTTAGGTTTACATATCTTAAGAGGGCAAAGGGAGGGGAGATGTAGGCCTCTGAGGGGAGAGAAACTGATTTTTAGAAAAGATGAACGAGCCCTTGGAAGAATAGATGAGAGGTTCTTCCAGTAGTCATATATGGATGTGAGAGTTGGACTATAAAGAAAGCTGAGCACTGAAGAATTGGTGCTTTTGAACTGTGGTGTTGGAGAGTTGAAAAAGTTGGCTTAAAGCTCAACATTCAGAAAACTAAGATCATGGCATCTGGTCCCATCACTCCATAGCAAACAGATAGGGAAATAGTGGAAACAGTGACAGATTTAATTTTCTTGGGCTCCAAAAGCAATGCAGATGTTGACTGCAGACTTTTTAAATTAAAAGATGTTTGCTCCTTGGAAGAAAAGCTATGATAAATCTAGACAGCATATTAAAAAGTAAAGACATTACTTTGCTAACAAAGGTCCATCTAACCATAGCTATGGTTTTTCCAGTAGAAATGTATGTATGTGAGAGTTGGACCATAAATAAAGCTGAGGACTGAAAAACTGATGCCTTTGACCTCTGGTATTGTAGAAGACTCTTGAGAGTCTCTTAGACTTCAAGGAGACCAAACCAGGCAATCCACAAAGGAAATCAGTCCTGAATATTCACTGGAAGAACTGATGCTGAAGCTGAAACTTCAATACTTTGGCCGCCTGATGTGAATTACTGACTCATTGGTAAAGACCCTAATGCTGGAAAAGATTTGAGGGCAGG
Organism: Oreotragus oreotragus; assembly: GCA_006410675.1. Classification (NCBI taxonomy): domain Eukaryota; kingdom Metazoa; phylum Chordata; class Mammalia; order Artiodactyla; family Bovidae; genus Oreotragus; species Oreotragus oreotragus. The sequence goes on from SJYX01013447.1 coordinate 340,144, forward strand.
AGGAAAAGGGGATGACAGAGGATGAGATGGTTGGATGGCGTCACTAACTTGAGTTTGAGCAAGCTCTAGGAGTTGGTGATGGACAGGGAATCCTGGCATGCTATATGTCATGGGATCACAAAGAGCTGGACACAAAGAGCAGCTGCACTGACTGATACACACGTACTGCCATCCTCCTGCCATCTTAACTCATGAGTTACAGCATCGTGGTCTTCTTGCTCAGAGCTGTATTTCTAGTGCCCCAAACTGGGTCTGACGTTAACCACCTTAGAAGCTTGACCCATACCAAAAAGTAATCTGCAATTTAGCAGAAAGATACTTTTTTCTCTTTGGTTCTTATAGCAATAGGAACAAGACAAATTCAGTTCAGTTCAGTTCAGTAACTCAGTCGTGTCTGACTCTTTGCAACCCCATGAATCACAGCACGCCAGGCCTCCCTGTCCATCACCATCCCCCGGAGTTCACTCAGACTCACGTCCATCGAGTCTGTGATGCCATCCAGCCATCTCATCCTCGGTTGTCCCCTTCTCCTCCTGCCCCAAATCCCTCCCAGCATCAGAGTCTTTTCCAATGAGTCAACTCTTCGCATGAGGTGGCCAAAGTACTGGAGTTTCAGC
>SJYX01013447.1:342406-354168 GCA_006410675.1 Oreotragus oreotragus
CATTCTTTGGCATTGCCTTTCTTTGGGATTGGAATGAAAACTGACCTTTTCCTCTCCTGTGGCCACTGCTGAGTTTTCCAAATTTGCTGGCATATTGAGTGCAGCACTTTCACAGCATCATCTTTCAGGATTTGAAACAGCTCAACTGGAATTCCATCACCTACACTAGCTTTGTTTGTAGTGATGCTTTCTAAGGCCCACTTGACTTCACATTCACACAAATTAGAAGAGTTAATTCAATTAATATATTTTGGAAGCAAATCATAATTTTATATATCAAAATCACTTTGATATTTAACTGTTACTATTTCAGAGATTACTTTTCATTTCTATTTAATCTTTATTTTTTTCTGGCAGGGATATCTAGTACCTACTTTTAATTCTGTCCTTTGAGCATACAATTGTATTATCCAGAACAGAAGTACAGCAGAGAGCTCCAACTTATAAGAACTGTTCAGTAGATGAGACATAATTATATATTTTTAAAAATACAAATTGTTGGCCTATTGAGTATTTATAAAGAAAACACACCTGTAATATCACACAATCATGAGTTGGAAAGGACCAACAAATGTTTCCAATTCTATTGCAATTCTCTCAGGACTGGCTTTACTTTCTGCTCCCTCTATTTACTCTTATCTAATGATATTTCTTACTTACATTTTCAGCATAAAAATATTTCAGCCCTTCGGAAACTAACTTGGGAGAGGTATAAAGAATGCAGGTTTTTCACTTGAATAGAGTTTAGTTTAAATTCTGTCTCAGTCACTTACTGGCTCTATAAGGTTAGATATTAACCTCTCTGAGTTGAGTCTTGCTTTCTCAGTTCAGTTCTGGATGCTCATGACTTTCAGTTATTACTTAATGGAGGTGTATTTTTATACAGCCAGATTCATAACACTCTAATAAAGATCTTGTCTATGATAAATATAAAGATTATATTATCTCATTGCTACAATAAGCTGTTATTTAGTGCAATGTTCTTCATTACTCTATGACACTAAATTTTAGGTGCATACTTGGCCTATAATATCTTGATATCACTATGAAAAAATCTTGTGACTAATAATTTATGTCACGAGTAAAGAGGCTTTATATATAGATATTACAAGAAGAAAAGCAAAAATCAAAGGAGAAAAGGAAAGATATACCCATTTGAATGCAGAGTTCCAAAGAACAGCAAGGAGAGATAAGAAAGCCTTCCTCAGTGATAAGTGCAAAGAAATAGAGGAAAACAATCGAATGGTAAAGACTAGAGACCTCTTCAAGAAAATTAGAGATACCAAGGGGACATTTCATGCAAAGATGGGCTCAATAAAGGACAGAAATGGTATGGACCTAACAGAAGCAGAAGAGATTAAAAAGAGGTGTCAAGAATACACAGAAGAATTGTACAAAAAAAATCTTCATGACCCAGTTAATTACGATGGTGTATCCTGGAATATGAAGAGAAGGTGATGGCACCCCACTCCAGTACTCTTGCCTGGAAAATCCCATGGATGGAGGAGCCTGGTAGGCTGCAGTCCATGGGGTCGCTACAAGTCAGCTACTGAGCAACTTCACTTTCGCTTTTCACTTTCATGCATTGGAGAAGGAAATGGCAACCCACTCCAGTATTCTTGCCTGGAAAATCCCAGAGACAGAGGAGCCTAGTGGGCTGCTGTCTATGGGGTCGCACAGAGTCGGACACACTGAAGCAACTTAGCAGCAGCAGCAGCATCCTGGAATGTGAAGTCAAGTGGACCTTAGGAAGCATCACTATGAACAAAGCTAGTGGAGGTGATGGAATTCCAGTTGAGCTATTTCAAAACCTAAAAGATGATCCTGTGAAAGTGCTGTAGTCAATATGCCAGCAAATTTGGAAAACTCAGCAGTGGCCACAGAACTAGAAAAGGTCAGTTTTCTTTCCAATCCCAAAGAAAGGGAATGGCAAAGAATGATCAAACTACGGCATAATGCACTCATCTCACATGCTAGTAAAGTAATGCTCAAAATTCTCCAAGCCAGGCTTCAGCAATACATGAACCGTGGACTTCCAGATATTCAAGGTGGATTTAGAAAAGGCAGAGAAACCAGAGATCAAACTACCAACATCTGCTGGATCATAAGAAAGACAAAAAAGTTCCAGAAAAACATCTATTTCTGCTTTATTGACTATGCCAAAGCCTTTGACTATGTGGATCACAATAAACTGGGGAAAATTCTGAAAGAGATGGGAATACCAGACCACCTGACCTGCTTCTTGAGAAACCTGTATGCAGGTCAGGAAGCAACAGTTAGAACTGGACATGGAACAACAGACTGGTTCCAAATAGGAAAAGGAGTACGTCAAGGCTGTATATTGTCACCCTGCTTATTTAACTTCTATGCAGAGTACATCATGAGAAAAACGCTGGGCTGGATGAAGCACAAGCTGAAATCAAGATTGCTGGGAGAAATATCAATAACTTCAGATATGCAGATAACACCACCCTTAGGACAGAAAGTGAAGAAGAACTAAAGAGCCTCTTGATGAAAGTGCAAGAGGAGAGTGAAAAATCTGGCTTAAAGCTCAACATTCAGAAAACGAAGATCATGGCATCTGGTCCCATCACTTCATGGCAAATAGATGGGGAAACAGTGGAAACAGTGGCTGACTTTATTCTTTTGGGCTCCAAAATCACTGCAGATATTGACTGTAGCCATGAAATTACAAGATACTTGGTGATTGGAAGGAAAGTTATGATCAACCTAGACAGCATATTAAAAAGCAGAGACATTACTTTGCCAACAAAGGTCCATCTAGTCAAGGCTTTGTTTTTCCAATAGTCACGAATGGATGTGGGAGTAGGACTATAAAGAAATATGAAACCAGAAGAATTGATGCTTTTGAACAGTGGTGTTGGAGAAGACTCTTGAGAGTCCCTTGGACTGCAAGGAGATCCAACCAGTTCATCCTAAAGGAGATCAGTCCTGGGTGTTCATTGGAGGGACTGATGCTGAAGCTGAAACTCCAATACTCTGGCCACCTGATTAGAAGAACTGACTTATTGAAAAAGACCTTGATTCGGGGAAAGACTGAAGGTGGGAGAAGGGGATGACAGAGGACAAGATGGCTGGATGGCATTACCAGCTCAATCGACATGAGTTTGGGTAAACTCCAGGAGCTGATGATGGACAGGGAGGCCTGGTACGCTGCAGTTCATGGAGTCTCAAAGAGTCAGACATGACTGAGCGACTGAACTGAATGAACTGAAAGTTACTTGAAAATACTATGGACCTTAAAAATATATCTAGTATCTCAACACACATAGATTCACAGAAAAGTTGGACATACCAAAGTCAGTTTTTAATTCTGTACTACATTTGTGAAGGAACTATATAACTCTGTTGATTATTTCTTCTATGCCTTAAGTTCAGCATCTATAATGAAGGGGAAATTTCAGTAGTTTAAGAGTATGAAAGAGAATGTACTCACGATTCAACTACATCCATAAAAATACCAAAGTTTGAATGCAGCAAGTATTCTACAAACGCTGAACAGATATATTTCATCAACTACAGAGGAAAGAAAGAATGAATGTGTAAGTGTACAAATAAGCCTTCTGTAGTTATTTTACTACAGAAAATTTAAGTTACAGTCTGTAGTATGTTGAATATATCCTCCAAATTTTCATGTCTATCTAGAAACTCAGAATCTGACATTTCTGGAAATCAGGGTATTTGTAGATATAACTAGTTAAGGATCTTGTGATGAAATCCTCTTGGATTTAAGGTTCAAGTCATTTAATCCAGTGACTGGTGTTCTTATAAGAAGAGGAGAGAACAGAGAGATACACACAGAGGGGAGGCCACATAAAGGTGGAAGCAGAGTTTGAAGTTATGCTGCCAAATGTAGATGATTATGGTATTCATATAATCAAGTGGAAAACAAATACACTTATGTCGATAGCTAGAACTATTTGCATTGAATGAATCAATGAATAAAAAATAAAACAAAAAGGTGAAGTTGAACATGGATCAGCATGAAACCAACTATTTTATAAATTATTATTAAATCTTTGTCACAGAGGAAAGAACATTGTTACTAAGAAGCAAATGATTCAACAGTATTAGTAATGACTAGGTTATAGAGTGTTTCTTAAATCCTTATTTCTTTTTAGATAAGTATAATGTTCTAACCAAATAAATCCTACGTTTCATGTTATTTCAAGGCCTAGCTCAAATCCTGTGTTTTACTTGCAGCTCACTGAGCTCTTATTTCCACTGAAACATTTTGTACTTAATGACTTGTTCAGCGATAACAATTGGGTTTCATCTTAAATCAACTGGCATCAACTGGTAAGTTAGCTGAAGTGTTGTCCTCAGGAGAATACTTAGACCAAGTTCTGGTCTAGTGGAAGAGGAATCATGATAGATCATCGACAGATTCATTGTCCTTCATGAGCAATGAAGGGGAGTAGGGGGAAATTGGGTCCAGAGTCATATTTGACAACAAGAGTGCTAGTATTCTTACTTTTATAGCAATTATTTTTCACCAAATTCAGGTCTAGAGTATACATTTATTATTGAGTATCTTACTTTAGTTTATATCCTATATCTTCAAGTATACTATAATATTCTTATAGCCAAAAACCATATATACTTTATGTCTATAGCATAGGTTCAGTCATACCTTGCAAAATAGGCATTTGCTGATAACAAAATGACTTTTTTAGATTTTACTCATATTACTATTATTCATAAACAATATCTCAAAAGATTATTAATATTAAACCATTCTAAAGAAACTTTAGAATGCTTACTTAACTTATATGCAGAGTACATCATGAGAAATGCCCAGCTGGATGAAGCACAAGCTGGAATCAAGATTGCAGGGAGAAATAAAAATAATCTCAGGTATGCAGATAAAACCACAACTCATGGCAGGAAGCGAAGAAGAAATAAAGAGCCTCATGATGAAAGTGAATGAGGAGAGTGAAAAAGTTGGCTTAAAACTCAACATCAGAAAACTAAGATTGTGGCATCCGGTCCCATCACTTCATGGCAAATAGATGGGGAAACAGTGGAAACAGTGGCTGCCTTTATTTTGAGGGGCTCCAAAATCACTGCAGATGGTGACTGCAGTCATGAAATTAAAAGACTCTTGCTCTTTGGATGAAAAGCTATGACCAACCTAGATAGCTTATTAAAAAGCAGAGACATTACTTACCCAACAAAAGTCCATTTGTCAAAGCTATGGTTTTTCCAGTAGTCATGTGTAGATGTGAGAGTTGGACTATAAAGAAAGCTAAGCACTGAAGAATCATGCTTTTGAACTGTGGTGTTAGAGAAGACTCTTGAGAATCCCTTGAACTGCAAGGAGATCCAACCAGTCCATCCTAAAGGAGATCAGTCCTGAATATTCATTGGAGGGACTGATGCTGAATCTGGAACTCCAATACTTTGGCTACCTGATAGAGAGAACTGACTCATTTGAAAAGATCCTGATGTTGGGAAAGATTGAAGGCGGGAAGAGAAGGGGACGACAGAGGATAACATGGTTGGATGGCATCACCTACTTGATGGACAAAAGTTTGAGTAAGCTCTGGGAGTTGATGATGGACAGGGAATCGTGGCATGCTGCAGTCCACGCGGTCACAAAGAGTTAGACACAACTGAGTGACTTAACTGAACTGAAAGAAACTTTACTACATAAACTCTCAATTTTAGGTAAATGTGTTGACTTCATCAATTCCAGGTTCAAATTAAACATCAGTAAATCAATAATATTTCAAAATTAAATATATGCCTGCCAAATAATATGCTGTTACAATAATGGAACAAACAGAAGATAAAGAAAACAAGCATTCAAAAATAGATTTAAGCTTTTTAAAATTCTAAATATACATCTTTTAAAAATACATTATATATATTTAGTATGCCCTACAATTTCTATACCTTTTTCAGTAGACTGCATCTTCTTATACCTAGTAAGTGCTGAAGAAATCATGTCGATTAGTTTAGAGTTACATTAAAGAAATAGTTCCATTTTATATTCCCTCCTGCTTAGCAAATGTATTTATCATATTCCATAACAGCTCACAGTTTGTTATACATTAACTGCTCATTCTCTATGCCAATAAGACTGTGTTGGAACAGCAAATGAATTTGGTACATTCATTTAAATGATTCTGCAAACCACAGGCTACTCAGTTGTCTAATGATAAGAGAGTCTCAAAGCCACCTGATCACCATTATACTCCCTTATTTTTTTGGACTAGCATGGTCAATACTGTCAGGATCTCAACACAGAGAAGAATGAGAAGGAAAAGTTTACCTCAGACATAATCATGAAAAGGGGCTTTATTAATTCAGGCACCAATGGTGATGTGGCTAGATTGGAAGGAGAATGGAATATAGGATTTGAAGTGCTTTATCTGCTCCAAGACCAATGCTGGTTTTGGCACTTATTTCACTCTAGTGAGTTGCAAAAAAAACAAGCAGGTGCTAGCAATCTGAGAGACCACATGCCAGCTACAGCTGGTTCAAACTGATTCAATTACATCTGCCTGAATAGTCCCAGGACATCAAACCAGTTGAAGAGATCTATAGGTTGCAAGGAGACCTTGTCTATCCTGAGACAACCACCTGCAAATCTCCACGTTTGGATAAACGTGATCATTCTGTCCCCAGGCACAGGAAAACAGACTGGAATTGGGGGCGGGGGGAAAGGGGAATGTGATTTTAATTCACTTTAAAATTAAAAATTGGTTGGAGAGAGAACACAAAAGGTCCCTTTGAATTTTCATCTTTAAAATCTGAGAGTAGCTGAGGTCTTAAGGAGACTTTGAAACAGACTGATTCTGTGATAACATTTCCCAAATCACTGGGTTCAGCGCATTTACAGAACATGCTCTTGGGATCTGGACTTCGCTCCAAACCTTGTTTGTACAAAAAGGGGCCAAGCAGCTGGGAAATTCTGGAGTGGAGTGTGTCCTCATTAGTTCCCATCTGCCACCAGAACTCAGCTCATGGCAAGTTTGGCTAAGTCCTGGTGTACTCAGGTCCAAATGTGGGTCAGTTTTAATTACACTATACAGAATTCTGTGTGCAGTTTTTAAATCCTTATTATACAGCACAGAGGAATGGGCAGCTCTCCAGCTAATCAATTTTTTAAAAGTACATATATAAAAATTTTAAACCAGGCTAGACAGACAGTGGGTGGAAAAAAAATCTTATAAATGAGTACAAGGGTTACTTAAGAGAATTATTAGTGAAATTGGGTCATGAGCAAGTCTGCTTTAAGACTTCAAAGTGAGGACGAACTGTTCCAATGGTAAGATAGAAAACTTAAAATGAGGTGCACAATGCCCCTTGCTCCTCAGTGTAAATGAGTAACAACAAGGCTGTGACCAGTTTATCGTAAATACTACGGCAACACTGGCTTTCACATAAGCAGAGATATTCCTTATTTTGTTATTCTTTACACTTACTTCTTTTCAAGGAATAACTCATGGTAGATATTTAAAAAAAAGAGGGAAAAATCATAAACTACCTGTTAAGAGAGAAAACAAAGATGAAGGAGAGGGGAGAGAGAGAGACAAGGAAAGCAGAGGGCACATGTGTTGAGAAGCAGACTCTGAGCATGACTTGGCTCTCAATGCCATCCACACAAACTGGGGCCAGAATCAACCCATGCAGTCTATGTTCAGAATCCATCCCATCCAAAAGCTTCATCAGGTGCCGAAGAGCTAAAACACAGCCTTCAAAGACAACTGTCAGCAAAAAATTCAGGAGTGAAGATGCAGGCAGTCAATGCTCGACATTTATACAATAGCTTAATGCACCATTTTTGATGGATAAAATGTCCTTTGGCACAAACCCTAATGACAGAAAAAAAAATCCGTTAAATGCTCAGAGTATTGTGGGGGCTTTTGACTGAATTATTAGGAAACTGATACATTTAAATGGCAGGACTGAATTTTGAGTTCAATTACTACCATTTAACGTTTACTGGCAATAAGATCCTGGACAAATTGCTTGTTCTTTCTGTGTGTAAGGCTTTTTTTTCCCACCTGTAAAATGGGCAAAACAGCATCTACCTAACAGATTGTTCAATGAATTATCAAATATATATATATAATATATTAATATACATAATAAAATATATAAATACATAGATACATACATACATATATAACAGTTCAGTTCAGTTCAGTAGCTCAGTCGTGCCCGACTCTTTGGGACCCCATGAATCGTAGCACGCCAAGACTCCCTGTCCATCACCAACTCTCAGAGTTCACCAAGATTCACGTGCATCGAGTCAATGATGCCATCCAGCCATCTCATCCTCTGTCGTCCCCTTCTCCTCCTGCCCCTAATTCCTCCCAGCATCAGAGTCTTTTCCAATGAGTTAACTCATCGCATGAGGTGGCCAAAGTACTGGAGTTTCAGCTTTAGCATCATTCCTTCCAAGGAATCCCAGGGCTAATCTCCTTCAGAATGGACTGGTTGGATCTCCTTGCAGTCCAAGGGGCTCTCAAGAGTCTTCTCCAACACCACAGTTCAAAAGCATCGATTCTTCGGCGCTCAGCTTTCTTCACAGTCCAACTTTCACATCCATACATGACCACAGGAAAAACCATAGCCTTGACTAGGCGGACCTTAGTCGGCAAAGTAATGTCTCTGCTTTTGAATATACTATCCAGGTTGGTCATAACTTTTCTTCCAAGGAGTAAGCGTCTTTTAATTTCATGGCTGCAGTCACCATCTGCAGTGATTTTGGAGCCCAAAAAAATAAAGTCTGACACTGTTTCCACTGTTTCCCCATCTATTTCCCATGAAGTGATGGGACCGGATGCCATGATCTTCGTTTTCTGAATGTTGAGCTTTAAGCCAACTTTTTCGCTCTCCTCCTTCACTTTCATCAAGAGGCTTTTTAGCTCCTCCTCACTTTCTGCCATAAGGGTGGTGTCATCTGCATATCTGAGGTTATTGATATTTCTCCCGGCAATCTTGATTCCAGCTTGTGTTTCTTCCAGTCCAGCGTTTCTCATGATGTACTCTGCATATAAGTTAAATAAGCAGGGAGACAATATACAGCCTTGACGTACTCCTTTTCCTATTTGGAACCAGTCTGTTGTTCCATGTCCAGTTCTAACTGTTGCTTCCTGACCTGCATACAGATTTCTCAAGAGGCAGGTTAGGTGGTCTGGTATTCCCATCTCTTTCAGAATTTTCCACAGTTTATTGTGATCCACACAGTCAAAGGCTTTGGCATAGTCAATAAAGCAGAAATAGATGTTTTTCTGGAACTCTCTTGCTTTTTCCATGATCCAGCGGATGTTGGCAATTTGATCTCTGGTTCCTCTGCCTGTTCTAAAACCAGCTTGAACATCAGGGAGTTCACGGTTCACATATTGCTGAAGCCTGGCTTGGAGAATTTTGAGCATTACTTTACTAGCGTGTGAGATGAGTGCAATTGTGCGGTAGTTTGAGCATTCTTTGGCATTGCCTTTCTTTGGAATTGGAATGAAAACTGACCTTTTCCAGTCCTGTGGCCACTGCTGAGTTTTCCAAATTTGCTGGCATATTGAGTGCAGCACTTTCACAGCATCATCTTCCAGGATTTGAAACAGCTCAACGGGAATTCCATCACCTCCACTAGCTTTGTTCTTAGTGATGCTTTCTAAGGCCCACTTGACTTCACATTCCAAGATGTCTGGCTCTAGATTAGTGATCACATCCTCATGATTATCTGGGTCGTGAAGATCTTTTTTGTACAGTTCTTCTGTGTATTCTTGCCACCTCTTCTTAATATCTTCTGCTTCTGTTAGGTCCATACCATTTCTGTCCTTTATCGAGCCCATCTTTGCATGAAATGTTCCCTTGGTATCTCTAATTCTCTTGAAGAGATCTCTAGTCTTTCCCATTCTGTTGTTTTCCTCTATCTCTTTGCATTGATTGCTGAAGAAGGCTTTCTTATCTCTTCTTGCTATTCTTTGGAACTCTGCATTCAGATGCTTATATCTTTTCTTTTCTCCTTTGCTTTTCACCTCTCTTCTTTTCACAGCTATTTGTAAGTCTTCCCCAGACAGCCATTTTGCTTTTTTGCATTTCTTTTCCATGGGGATGGTCTTGATCTCTGTCTCCTGTACAATGTCACGAACCTCATTCCATAGTTCATCAGGCACTCTTATCTATCAGATCTAGGCCCTTAAATCTAGTTCTCACGTCTACTGTATAATCATAAGGGATTTGATTTAGGTCATACCTGAATGGTCTAGCGGTTTTCCCTAGTTTCTTCAGTTTAAGTCTGAATTTGGTAATAAGGAGTTCAAGATCTGAGCTACAGTCAGCTCCTGGTCTTGTTTTTGTTGACTGTATAGAGCTTCTCCATCTTTGGTTGCAAAGAATATAATCAATCTGATTTCAGTGTTGACCATCTGGTGATGTCCATGTGTAGAGTCTTCTCTTGTATTGTTGGAAGAGGGTGTTTGCTATGACCAGTGCATTTTCTTGGCAAAACTCTCTTTGCCCTGCTTCATTCCACATTCCAAGGCCAAATTTGTCTGTTACTCCAGGTGTTTCTTGACTTCCTACTTTTGCATTCCAGTCCCCCATAATGAAAAGGACATCTTTTTTGGGTGTTAGTTCTAAAAGGTCTTGTAGGTCTTCATAGAACCGTTCAGCTTCAGCTTCTTCAGCATTATATCCCTGGGTTGGAACGATTTCCCTAGAGAAAGGAATGGCTACCCACTCCAGTATTATTCTTGCCTGGAGAATTCCATGGACAGAGGAGTCTGGAGGGCTACAATCTAATGGGTCACAGACAGTCGTATGCTATAGAGCAACTAACACAGTATATCTATATATAAACATTTCTCTGGAATATAAAAATCACTCTGTATTAGTATACACTCCTTGAGTTGAGTTTCACTCCTTGGATGAAAAGCTATGACCAACCTAGACAGCATATTAAAATCAGAGACATGACTTTGCCAACAAAGTTCCATCTAGTCAAAGCTATGGTTTTTCCAGTAGTCATGTTCTGATGTGAGAGTTGGACCATAAAAAAAGCTGAGCACCAAAGAACTGATGCTTTTGAACTGTGGTGTTAGAGAAGACTCTTTAGAGTCTCTTGCACTGCAAGGAGATTAAACCAGTCAATCCTAAAGTAAATCAACCCTAAAAATTCATTGGAAGGACCGATGCTGAAGCTGAAGCTCCAATACTTTGGCCACCTGATACGAAGAGCTGACTCATTGGAAAAGACCCTGATGCTGGAAAAGATTGAAGGCAGGAGGAGAAGGGAATAACAGAGGATGAGGTGGTTGGATGGCTTCACGGATTCAATGGACATGAGTTTGAGCAAGCTCTAGGGGTTGGTGACAGACAGGGAAGCCTGGCGTGCTGCAGTCCATGGGGTCACAAAGAATTGGACATGACTGAGTAACTGAACTGAACTACCAACTATTCTATGTAACTCTGACAAGTACATGAACTTTTCTAAGCTTATTTTCTCATCATGGATATAGCAAAAATATTAAATAGATAACTATTAAAATCACTGCAGGCAGTGACTGCAGCCATGAAATTAGAAGACACTTACTTCTTGGAAGAAAAGTTATGACCAACCTAGAGAGCATATTCAAAAGCAGAGACATTACTTTGCCGACGAAGGTCCATCTAGTCAAGGCTATGGTTTTTCCAGTAGTCATGTATGGATGTGAGAGTTGGACTGTGAAGAAGGCTGAGCGCCAAAGAATTGATGCTTTTGAACTGTGGTGTTGGAGAAGACT
>SJYX01013447.1:356065-427262 GCA_006410675.1 Oreotragus oreotragus
TGCCTGTTGACTGCGAGGAGATCCAACCAGTCCATTCTGAAGGAGATCAGCCCTGGGATTTCTTTGGAAGGAATGATGCTAAAGCTGAAACTCCAGTACTTTGGCCACCTCATGCAAAGAGTTGACTCATTGGAAAAGACTCTGATGCTGGGAGGGATTGGGGGCAGGAGGAGAAGGGGATGAGAGAGGATGAGATGGCTGGATAGCATCATTGACTTGATGGATGTCAATCTGAGTGAATTCCGAGAGTTGGTGATGGACAGGGAGGCCTGGCGTGCTGCGATTCACGGGGTTGCAAAGAGTCGGACACGACTGAGCGACTGAACTGACTGAAGATCCCTTCAAGTTCTAACCCTATGTGATTTTTAGAATTTCTTCTAAAAGAAATTAGAGGTAACTAGATAGAACTTTTATAACAATCAATGTTACAATGTCCAGACCAAGATAATTGCTCTCAGGCAAATAGGTGATCTTCCTTCAGCATCTAAGTTGTAGTAGTGGTGGGGATAGTGCTGGAAATAATAGTAGTTGGGCTAAGATTTATTCAGCATTTGCTATATACCAACCCCTGAACTAAGAATTTTACATGTGTTGTTATATCTCACTCAACACAGCAATATATAATGTAGATACTACTATTTTTTCCAGTTTTCCAAAGGACTAACAAAGCAAACAAAAGAAAAATTAGGTTAACTTGACTGGGTCTATACTAGTAAGTGGTGAAGACAAAAGGAGCTCTGCTGAAATATCTCTGTATGCTCTTTGAGAGCAAGGACCCTGTTTTATCTATTTAGCCTAACTCAGTGTCTAACAAATGGTACATATTCAATTACTGTGTGGAGTAAAAGGAAGGAAGGAAATGAGTGAGGGAGGGATACAAAGAAGGGGAAAGAGAAAGAAAATATATCTAGACATGGTATGTCCTCAATAAATATTTTCTTCCTTTAACTTCTTCTTTCTTTAACCCTGAAATCATGGGGAAATCTGCAGTTATGCTCAGGAATCCTAGGGTTTAGTGATCTCTCCCTCCTGAGTATTCCAAACTGTAATTCCTAGTACAGGTCACTATAGCATCTACTATCATCTGGTTTAGAATTCTAGCTAATGCATAGTTTTGGTTTTCTCTCAATTCTAATATTAGTCTAACAAAAGAATATAGTTGATTCTACCACACTAAGTTTCTGGAAAAAAACAGTGTCTCTGATATTGGTCTCTCACCCACTGGTGTAAACTAAGATGAAAGAAAAGCTGTTCCCAGAGGAAACAGATTGTGTACTTCCAAACCTAATAGTACACATGAATATCATCAACAAGAATTTTAGATGCCTAAGAAAGATGTTTTGATGCAGATAATGGGATCACTTTGCTACCTCTGCCATTGTTATATGACTGCCTCGTGCCATACTTAATGGAACTTTAGAGAGGCGTTAACTAAAGCAGGTCATGACAAACACTATTTTGACTCTACTTCTACTTGGCTTTTTCTTCATTTATTTACAATTAGAATTCAGTGAATAACAGGAACCATAATTATAAACATGTGTACAGTAAATACAGGGCCCATTACTTATGTTTAGGAAAACACAAATTTTTAAATGTGATCTGATCTACCTGATCCTAAGAAAGCCTGCAGAGTTTGTGTTTTCATTGAGATAGTGATAGGGTCGGGGTAGGAGGGTTTGGGGGAGAAAATGATTGCTTAGGAAAGCCATAGCATTGCTCACATAATACAGATTTTTATGTATATCTATGTTGAAAACATTTTCAAGGTGACTAGTGACTTAGTCTTTGAACACCCTAGCATTCTGTGTAAAATATGGATAATGTAAAGACTTTTCTCATAGTCAGCACAATGAATGCAAAGTATATTGCAAATAGTGTTATGGCAATTCTTGACTGTGTTGAGTATCAATTCTTATATATTCATTTCTCATTTTAAGGAAAGTATTTATCAGTAGTCTCATCTCCATCTCATCCGCAGTATGGGAGCTAAAGAAAGTACATGAAGACCATCTAAAATATAAAGCAAATAACAAGTTTCTAGGCCTCTATTCTTTCAGAAATGTTTTATTTATACATGCATTCATTCAACATTTACTTACCACCTAGTATGTACAAGGCATTGTATTAAGAGACTGTGGAAACCCATACACTTAGCTCAGTACCTATGTGTCTTACTCCCAAAGAGGTCAATTAAATTCATATTTTGGTAGTTAAAAAAAAAAAACAGATTTAAACAGGTCAATAAAAGGAGAAGATACACAAGCTCTAAGATTTTATGTTACTAAATACCAATAGAAACTCATAAGCATTTTTAAAAAGACTAATGCAAGTTATTTGAATAAGTTTTCAATATCAAGAATTTGGTACTACCAAATAAATTATTTAATTAAATGCTTTGTATACTGAGTTGCCACTTTTTATATTATATTTATAGAACATTAGCTAACTAGTACAGGATATAGTTCACAATAGCTTATCTATGTTAAAAATATAGATACTTGTCAGAAAACTTGTAGAGCTGTTACCTAAAAGAAACATCACTAACAGAAATGCTTAGGAAAAAACATCAAGTGACTAGGAGTTCATAAAGGATTTCTTTTGTGGCTCAGCTGGTAAAGAATCTGCCTGCAGTGCGAGAGACCTGGCTTCGATCCCTGTGTTGGGAAGATCCCTGGAGAA
This sequence comes from Oreotragus oreotragus, assembly GCA_006410675.1. Taxonomy (NCBI): domain Eukaryota; kingdom Metazoa; phylum Chordata; class Mammalia; order Artiodactyla; family Bovidae; genus Oreotragus; species Oreotragus oreotragus. Next base: position 358,748 of record SJYX01013447.1, read on the forward strand.
GAGAAAGGCAACCCACTCCTGTATTCTGGCCTGGAGAGTTCCATGGACTGTATAGTCCATGCGGTAGCAAAGAGTCGGACACCACTGAGTGACTTTCACTTTCAATTTCAGGATTTGATAAAACTATGAGGACGATATTCCAGTCTTAAATTTTACATCTGGATTTTAGTTCCTTTTCAAAGATAATTATCTAATTTTCCCTTATTTTCTCTCTCACTTCCACTCAGCTGCAATGGAGACACATGCACAAATCAAGAAATCATCTTGAATTTTCTTAATATCACTTAAATTTTCTGAATATGCCCCATGTGTCCACTAATAGCCAAATGCTTTCAAATCTGTTCAGCTAAATGGATCAATAACTACATCCAGCCTCACATCGTGGGGTTGCCAACATAGTGAAATTGAGCCAAAAAGAAAATGTCTCTATGAGGACAAAAATTATTATCAACCCAGTTATCCTGAGAGATGTACTCTCCCCAAGTATTTGGAGAACTTAGCATACACATTATCTAGGGCAGTCAACAGTTGCTAAGAAAATATTTGACAATGAGAACAAAGAATCTGGATGAAATATTTGGGAACTAGAGTCAGTGAGTTTTATAATAAACCAGTGTAATAGCTCAAGGACTACATCAAGCAAGAATCTTTCAAACTTGGGAGGACAAAAAATATGTACCAGCACAAGCAAACTGCTAACAAGCTTCTCTGTGCGCTCAATCATACAACACAGCTGCAAACAACAATTGACCAGGTGCAACCAAGCTTTTGAGAATTTCTGCCTGTTGCCCAGAAACCACAACACCACACAGTTGAGGTTTTCAAACAGGTGCAAACATTTTTTTTTCCCCATTACTCTAGTGCTTGAGACAGTGCGGCAGACAGGAAGTACATCTGCAACTACTTCTTACCTAAAGCAGCCACTACAGAAAACAAACTCAAAAGTAACACAAAAAAAGTTTTAAAATAAAACAATAGTGTCAAAAACAGTAGTTTTGCAATAGTCTCTGATCCCACATCAGGAGCCGCTTTAATAGAACAGTTCCATAAAACAGTTTCTAAGATGAATGCTTTGTAACTAAAATTATTCTGCTTCATCAAATCTTAGAAATGTTTATTTGATTCTTACAATAGAGTGAAATGCAAGGTATATATAAAATGTAATATCCTTTGATGCTTGTCAATATTTGAAGGTACTCAAAAATTAACATTTTCACATTATGAAATCTGTAAACAATTTTAATGCCCCCCAATGTAATCACTTATCAGCTAATATGTAGAATAATATAACTATAGGTAATTCATATACATACCTGCGCAGCTATGGGGCACAGACAGACTTGTAATTTATCAGGTACTCTGAAATGTAAAACAAATATATTTTGTAAGTAAAAATAATTTTTGAAGTGGCGCCAGTATTTGTGCTGAGACAATTTCTGCAAAGACATGGAAAAGACTGTAGTCCTTAAACAAGTGGGCTATTTTATATCTGAATTTTCCCATAGGACATTTCAGTTCACCTTAAATTCATATGTGTGAGTATATGCATACACAGCTTCCTGGAGCAGTGTGATCAAAAACAAGTTCCAGCAAGGGACTAATACTCACCACGGTCTCTAAAATGAAAATATTTTTACCAGAGGGTGAAATAAACACTTAAAAATGATTTTTTCCTTTGGTATTCTTCCATGACTATTGCCTTCCTAATAGAAATATGACTGCTACTCAGATTCATCAACACTCAGTGTGGACTGGTGAGGAAGAAATGTGCTTTTGTAGAGCAGTCCACAGGAATGCATAAATCAATAAAAATAAGCTCTATGTTCATTAGCTTAAAGTTACAACAGCAAATAGGAATGAGAATTCTGTAAGAGGAAATGCTAAAGCCACATTTGATACGATGCCTCAGTGCAACACAGTGAGAAAATTGCCATCGAAGTAGTTACTGGTAAAGAAGTCAGCTTAAACAAAGTATGCAGAGTGTACAATTAGACCAAAAAAATATCTGCATGAAGGTGGAAACTGTATTGCAAAATGCAGCCTCTGAACTACTGTGACCCTTAAACATATTTCGTAATCTCTCTGAAAGCAAACTAAAATATTTAATCTCTATACTTCTAAACATAGTTGATGATAGGAGCATATTAAAGTCATTAAGACTAGTTGATAAAACTAGCTTAAAAGTGTGAAAAAAATAATCAATTTTTATGATGACAGTGAAACACCTCTTCATACACTTCTGAGGGGAGTATGAATTGCTAAAATTTTTCTGGAAAACTATTAAGTAATATGATTAAGAATTTAAAATTCAGAATCTTTAATTCTACAGTAATTTTAATTCTAAAACTCTACCTTACATAACTGAACATCAACAGAGATTTATGTTAGCAAAAAACTAAAACTAACCTAGCTAAGCTAAATTTTCAACAGTAGAAAAATAAAGTATAACACATTCATATAAAGAAATATTTTGAAACAATCTGCAGGGTAGTTTGTGGTTCTAAAGTATGTTATAAACATACAGAGTACCAATTGTATGGACATAATAGAATTTGTGTGGCTAAAAGAAAAAATAAGAACACAAAAAATTAAATGATTATATTTGGATAGTAAGATTATTCATGATTTTAATTTTTTCTTTTTACTTTCATACATAGTTAATCACTACAATAAACATTACTTTTATAATAAGAAAAACATTAGTTGTCAGAGAAGGGTAAAGGAAAAAAGTTTTAGAGTGACATATGGAAATGATAAATCTAACCTTCATATGTGAAATAAATTAACTCAGTCACACATGAAATCCACTAAGAATACCTACAGTGAAAAACACATCCTCCCTGGTTCCTCGTAGGGGTACAGCCAGGGTCTCTTTTATTCCATTGCTTTAGAATATAAACCAGTAATTTGATAACACATTTTTTAATCATCTTAGTAAAACTTCCTTAATTATGCAGAGTGAAATGATGGCAAGAACAATTTAGGACTACAAATCTGTTCAACTTATTACAAACTTATTTAATAAGTCAACAATAAGTGAGCATCTATTGCATGCAAAGTACTGTTCAGCATTATACTGTAAAAGATAAATTAGAAAACACCTTACCCTCATAGAACTAACAATTTAAAAGTACTTTTAAAATTAATGCATTTCTTTTGCTGTCTCTCATACAGGGTTATTGTTACCATCTTTCTAAATTCCATGTATATGCGTTAGTATAGTGTATTGGTGTTTTTCTTTCTGGCTTACTTCACTCTGTATAATCGGCTCCAGTTTCATCCACGTCATTAGAACTGATTCAAATGCATTCTTTTTAATGGCTGAGTAATACTCCATTGTGTATATGTACCACAGCTTTCGTATCCATTCGTCTGCTGATGAACATCTAGGTTGCTTCCAAGTCCTGGCTATTAAACAGTGCTGCGATGAACACTGGGGTACACATGTCTCTTTCAATTCTGGTTTCCTTGGTGTGTACGCCCAGCAGTGGGATTGCTGGGTCGTATGGCAGTTCTATTTCTAGGTTCGATGCATGATACAGGATGCTCGGGGCTGGTGCACTGGGATGACCCAGAGGGATGGTATGGGGAGGGAGGTGGGAGGGGGGTTCAGGATGGGGAACACGNACTGGGGTACACATGTCTCTTTCAATTCTGGTTTCCTTGGTGTGTACGCCCAGCAGTGGGATTGCTGGGTCGTATGGCAGTTCTATTTCTAGGTTCGATGCCTGATACAGGATGCTCGGGGCTGGTGCACTGGGATGACCCAGAGGGATGGTATGGGGAGGGAGGTGGGAGGGGGGTTCAGGATGGGGAACACGAGTACACCCGTGGTGGATTCATGTTGATGTATGGCACAACCAATACAATATTCTAAAGTATTTAGCCTCCAATTAAAATAAATAAATTTATATTTTTAAAAAAATTAATGTGTTTCTATTAATTTTACTGTGAATCCAAAACTGATCCAAAATAATAGTCTTTAAAAAAAAGCAACAAAAAACAAAAAAAAATTTTAAATATTTACTACAGCTCAGATAAAGACATAAACACAATACATACAGTTTATGGAATTTGTGACAGATCTGGCACACTTTAAGAAAACATATCAGGTTGACTTTTTTGTATGACTGAGCAAAAACTGATATTTATATAACATTCAAAAAGTATTAAGTACATGAATGTGTATCACTTATAAAATGCCCTAGTAAATTACTATAAGTGTGAATTTTTTATCCTTCAGACTTTATTTTTTGGGGCTCCAAAATCACTGCAGATGGTGACTGCAGCCATGAAATTAAAAGACGCTTACTCCTTGGAAGGAAAGTTATGACCAACCTAGATAGCATATTCAAAAGCAGAGACATTACTTTGCCGACTAAGGTCTGTCTAGTCAAGGCTATGGTTTTTCCAGTAGTCATGTATGGATGTGAGAGCTGGACTGTGAAGAAGGCTGAGTGCCAAAGAACTGATGCTTTTGAACTGTGGGGTTGGAGAAGACTCTTGAGAGTCCCTTGGACTGCAAGGAGATCCAACCAGTCCATTCTGAAGGAGATCATAAAGTTATGACCAACCTAGATAGCATATTCAAAAGCAGAGACATTACTTTGCCGACTAAGGTCTGTCTAGTCAAGGCTATGGTTTTTCCAGTAGTCATGTATGGATGTGAGAGTTGGACTGTGAAGAAGGCTGAGTGCCAAAGAACTGATGCTTTTGAACTGTGGGGTTGGAGAAGACTCTTGAGAGCCCCTTGGACTGCAAGGAGATCCAACCAGTCCATTCTGAAGGAGATCACCCCTGGGATTTCTTTGGAAGGAATGATGCTAAAGCTGAAACTCCAGTACTTTGGCCATCTCACACGAAGAGTTGACTCATTGGAAAAGACTCTGATGCTGGGAGGGATTGGGGGCAGGAGGAGAAGGGGACGACAGAGGATGAGATGGCTGGATAGCATCACTGACTCGATGGATGTGAGTCTGAGTGAACTCCGGGAGTTGGTGATGGACAGGGAGGCTTGGCGTGCTGCGATTCATGGGGTCACAAAGAGTCAGACATAACTGAGCGACTGAACTGAACTGAACTGAGTCTAATTTTTGTTAACAGAATTATATTTTAGGAGACCAGTATGAAAGAAAATTGATTCAATCTCAGATACCAGATGTGTAAGACTGTCTCTGATTATCTAAAGCTACATAAAACATATGCACAATTATTAACAAAAACTAGTTAATTTATTGTCACCCGAAGTAAATAAGTGAGTTATTTTCTAACTTTGCCAAAGACAATGCTGCACAATCACCTCCAGGGAAAGAAAAGAAGGTAAGGCTGGACAGACCAGGGCTGAGGGAATCCCTAGCCAAGGCGGGTGGTGGTGAGGGATGTGAAGCACTTGGCTGTGCAGATAAAAGTATCCTTGTGACTTGAAACCATAGTGGGCATTTGCCTCTCGGAAGCTAGTGCCGCGTGATGGCCCTCAGGTTCAGTCAACAGGGTCAGCCTGCGTGAGGCTGTGCCACGCAGCAACAGAAGCTATTTATGGGATCAAGGACCTGATGGTCTGGGACAACAGCAGAGTTATATGAGGCAGGATGGTGGATAGCTAATTAGCTTTTGCTACCAGAGACACCTAGAACTGCATTCTAGATCCCTCTTTTCAATTGTATGATCCTAAATTAGTTACATTTTCCCCTGTGCGTAAAATGATGATCAGGCTCTCCCGATGGTGCAGTGGCAAAGAATACACCTGCCAATGCAGGAGATGTGAGATCAATCCCTGGGTCGGGAAGATCCACTGAAGAAGGAAGTTGCCACGTCAGTATTTAGTATTCAGGAGTTCCCACTCCAGTATTCTTGCCTGAGAAATCCCATAGACAGGGGAAACTGGCAGGCTACAACCCATGGGGTCGCAAAAGAGTCAGATATGACTTAGTGACTAAATGACAACAAAAATGATGATCATGTTACCTAACCTATAAGACTGTGCCTATGTATCCCTGGAGGCTCAGCCGGTAAAGAATCCACCTGCGATGCAGAAGGCCCTGTTTCGAGTCCTGGGTCCAGAAGATCCCCTGGAGAAGGGAGAGGCTACCCACTCCACTATTCTTGGGCTTCCCTGGGTGGCTCAGATGGTAACGAATCCATCTGCAATGCGGGAGACCTGGGTTCAATATCTGGGTTGGGAAGATCCCCTGGAGGAACGGCATGGCAACCCACTCCAGTTTTCTTGCCTGGAGAATCCCCAAGGACAAAGGAGCCTGGTGGGCTACAGTCCACGGGCTCTCAAAGAGCTGGACACGACTGAGTGACTAAGCACACATTATATGCGATAGGCATGTAAAAGAACCAGCACAGTGTGAAAGTAAACATTGCTGAACAGAAGCTATTAGTATTGTCCTAGTTGCATGAGGAAAGGAGAGGATGTTTGTACCTTTAAGCTAAAGAAGCAGCAAGGCGTTACAAAGGTAGCTTGCTCAATATATCACTTCCTATTCTACAGCTCATCTAGGAGCCAGTCATGTGCTGGATGTTCACAGAACATTTCTGAGTCAGTAAGCACTCAAACAATATTAATAGCTACAATGTGCAACTCTAACCAGCATTTTAAAGCACCAATTCGATTATGCAAGAGGAAGGCAGTAATATGTGCCCATTTTTCTGAATGAAAAATGAAGGACCACTGTCTACACGTAACTGAAACAATCAGGAAATGGAACTATAATGGCAAAGGTAAACATAATTATTCAGCTGGGATCAGGACCAGGTGTTGTAGGCGCCCTAAAAGTCACACATGAACAGTATCACTTTTTTAGGTATTCTAAAGAGACTCTGCAAATGACCTGAGTTCACATATAACACAAGGTTTTGTAAATAGAAGTACAAATATTACAACTGGCTTTGCTCTCAGGGCTTCAAATACACAAATTAATACATACTGGGGTTCTAGACCTTCTGATTTGATCTGGAGGACAGCACAAAGAACTGTTACACAGTGTCTTTAGAATCCATTACAGTTTACAAAATCCCTAGAATTGTTTGGGTTTTATGAGGGTGAAGTTACTATCAGTACCATTCGTGACGGAGATATACTATAGAGGATTTGTTTTTTAAGTTCTTTCTACTTCTAGGTTGGCATAGCTGTGTTCCCCAGTGGGAACTGAATTGGGCTGCCGTCTATGGGGTCACACGGAGTCGGACACGACTGAAGTGACTTAGCAGCAGCAGCAGCAGTAAGTCACACTTCAGAATTTATTAAATAGAAAATAGTTGTTTAAAAGATGACTTTTAAAACTTAACTTTGTACATTAAAGTTTAAGGGTTAGTGAAGAAAATTAACAAAATTAAAGCTTAGAAAAATGTTAAAAATAATATTTTCAAAATATTCTCAACTTGAAGCTATGATTATGGAAAAGATTTATTTTTATGGAATGTGATAATTCTACTGACCAGCTTGTACACATTTCTGGGGTCTTAATTTAGGTGTTACCTCCTCAAGAATCTGATGTTATGTGTTTAATCTTGTCATAATAATCATCACACAACATTATAACTGTCTTTCACATAAGACTGTAAAAATGGGAAACACAGGTTTTGTCTTATTCACCATTATGTCATTAGTTCCTAGTACATAACCGAATGAATTAACAGCAGATATGGGTTAAATGGGGCTACCCTTGTGGTTCAAGCAGTAAAGAATCTACCTGCAATGCAGGAGATCTGAGTTCAGTCCCTGGGTCAGGAAGATCCTGGAGAAGGGAAAGGCTACCCACCCTAGTATTCTTGCCTGGAGAATTCTGTGGACAGAGGAGCCTGGCGGGCTACAGTCCATGAGCTCACTGAGTGACTAACACACACATGGGTTAAATATTCGGTATTTGAGTTAAATATTGGGTATAGGAATACCAAATGAATTGTGTCACATCTATTACCTAATGATTAAATAATTCACGATGCATTGAAAAATTAAAGAGCTACATCTCTAAACAAAATATTTTTCAATCTTTAAAGGCCTGATCTTGCAGCTTCTTTCTTTGACTCTTCCTTCCTAGTTTTCCTCTTAATCAGTACAAAACTAAATTATCAGAATCTGAGTCTCAAATTTAATAACAGATCACAAAGCCTGACTGGTTTGATCCGGAGGTGGACAGGTTGATCCTTATCTCCCTCTTCAGCAGAGAGCTGGTATGGTAGAATCTGACACACACACAGGTCCCTGAAAGAGTTCTGCAGTTCCTAACCAACTGTGTAGTTCTTCTCGGTCTCAGAGAGACTGGATCTGACTACTGTTCCTGAGGCAGACCCAACCAGTATTCTGGAATCCACTGCAGTTTGAATTATCCATGTGGTTACTGGTTTAGCTGTTTATACCCTCTCCCTCACTAGGTTGTACACGCTATAGAGGCCACATTATTTTGTTCAGCACTGTATACCCACGGTCTGGTTTAGTGCCTGACACACAATAAAACACTCAATAGATATTGGTCAGATGTGTAAATATAAGGTTTGGAGCAGCAGTTTTCAATCCAGAGAGACTGTAAAATTAGATAGGTAACAGCTACCCCTACTGTTGTTTTCTCTACATTCCAAGTCTATCTGCCACATGGAAGACTTGAAGCTATAGGCACTCATATTATAAATTCTTCAATCAATGCAAACTTCAAAAGCAATACTAGGTAGGCTGGAGGTACAATATCTAGGAGATGCAATGGAATTATAATAAGAACAGGCAACCTCTTCCAATAAGAAGTTTAGGATTTGAATTCCAGCTTACTAGTGTAGATCCTAGGGGAACTTACATATTCTCCCTAAATACTCAAGTCTCATCCTATTTAAAATGGGGTGGCTTTTGTCTAACATGCAGAGTTTTTAATGGTAATTGAATAAGATTATATATATGAAACCAACTCATAGTATAACTCAACGGCATTTAGGAGAAGGGGCTTACTACAAATTAGTTCTTTTGTGTTGGCCAGCCAATGTCTGAAGCAAAATAGAGAGATGATTTGACTAAAAGCCCAGGAATGGACATTTTGGGTAGAGAAAAAGAAAAGAAAAAGGATTTAAAGGCAAGAAAAAAGTAAGTAGATGTGAGGGACAATAAGTTAAAAAAAAACCATAAGATAGAGCAGTAGGAACATAAACAATAAGTTAAAAAAAAACATAAGATAGAGCAGTAGGAACAGAAAAGCCATTAGAAATGGAAAGACATTTTAACATTTAAAAAAAACTGACAAAAAATCTATTAGCTTTTTCTTAGGTGACATACCTTTCCCACATATAAATAAATTACTACAATTACAGCTGGTAGAAAAATCAACTGAAATGTATATTAAATACCTATTAAAGATTTAACAGGAGAAGGCAATGGCACCCCACTCCAGTACTCTTGCCTGGAAAATCACATGGACAGAGGAGCCTGGTAGGCTGCAGTCCATGCGGTCCTTAAGAGTTGGATACGACTGAGCGACTTCACTTTCACTTTCCTGCACTGGAGAAGGAAATGGCAACCCACTCCAGTGTTCTTGCCTGGAGAATCCCAGGGACGGCAGAGCCTGGTGGGCTGCCGTCTATGGGGTTGCACAGAGTTGGACACGACTGAAGTGACTTAGCAGCAGCAGCATGTTCTCTATAAGACTGCCATCTTCATGAGGTCTGGAATCTTGCCTATTTTACTTTCCTTTCTATCATCACCACCTAGTTCAAGGACAGGCACACAATATACAGCCAATGAATATTTTACCCATTAAGCAAATATTTATTGCATCTTTATTTTGAGCCAGTCATTATTTTAGGTGGTGAAGATATAGGGATGAACAAAACAGAGGAAAATTTCTGATCTCAAGGAAGTTATTATTTGTGTGAGCAACTGCCAATAAGCAAGGAAAGTAATTTGAATGCATAAAATGATAGACAATGGTCAATGCTAAGAATTAAAATAAAGCGAGGAAAGGAGGAATACATTCTAAGATGGGAAATTTGTGGTTGAAATTTCAGATAGGATGGGTAATGATAGTATCATTGAATGATCACATTCAGGTAAAGATCTGAATAAATACAAAAATGAGTTTGGAAGGTATCCTCGGGGGAAAAAATACAAACAAAAACATTTAAGCCAAAGGAATGGTAAAAATTCCCCTGGGAAAAGTCTGCTCTACTCTTTACTACAAAATCTTAGAAATGTTCCTGTTAAAACATATTTAAAACAGAACAAACATATATACTAAGAAAACCTTTAAAATGTTTAATCTTTCAATAAATTAAAATTCTAAAAAGACAGGAAGAAAAGGAATGTGAAGGACAAGGCCTTATGACGTTCCCACAACATCCCAGGGGTATTATCCAATTCAGTAATAATCAGGAAGACTCAGGGACAAACAGCAGTTGTACGATAATGGCAATCACAGAGAATGGCAATCAGGTAATATGCATGGACTACCTAGAAAAAGAAAGAAGAAGAAGAAGAAAAAACAACTCTCTAACAAGACACCTTCAACAACCTAGATCATGTGGGGGTCTCCCAGGTAAAGCAAACCCCAATTAAGAAGAGCTTACATATCAGAAATATCAGAGATAAAGAAAAGCTTTTCCATATGAATCAGCAGACACAAAAGTGCTTTACATCAAATATGAGCATTAAGCTAGGAAATTAATTGGGAGGACACAGCTTTAAGAACTGAAAGAAGAGAATATTAATATCAGAATTTAGTGGGATAAAACATTTAAAATGATAAAAATTTACAGAAAGAGGCAAACATAAGAAAAAACATGAAAAAGCAGATGTGATAGGAATAAAATTTATATTAAAGTTAACATTTGAAATGAGGCTACATCACATTAGATGCCAGACAAGGGAAGAATTACTGAAATTAAAGATAATTCTAAGGAATTTACCCAGAATAAAAAGATAAAAATGAAAAAATTAGGAAAAGAGATTAAGAAATATGAAGAACAGAATAAAAATATCTAACATACGTCTAAAGTTTAGTTGGGAATGAGAAAATAAAGACAAAAAGACAATATCTCAAGCAATAGTGGACCTTTTCCAAAACTGAGAAAGATATGAAACATCAGATGTATAAAGCAAGTCTTAAGAATAATAATTAAAAATAATTCAAGCCTAGAGACATTATAATGAAATCTAGAACACTGTATCACTGATGATCCAATCAAAGAAAACACAACTCACAGTGTTTAAAATGAGATAATATGAAGTATGCAGAAGAGGCTGATAAGTGAACCAAGGTATGCTGACACAACCCAGAAATTTTTTAGCAATGACAAGGGACAGAGGGGTAAAATAGGGAGTCCTGTGAACCAGCTGGGTCACCACAGAGAAGTAGCTGTACTTGGAAATGTAACCCAAGTTGACAAAGGAGAAACATTTTATTTCTTCTTTCCTCCAGTCAGTTACCAATGATTCCCATTGGATGAGCCCAGGCAGAAGAAAACTGATTTTGGAGCCCAGGAAATTCATCCTGAATTGTCAGCTACCTTCAAAAACAACCAAGAAGAAGAGAAAAGAAATGAATTTTAGAGTCAAAAAATCCACAATCTGTACAAATACCAAAGACAGAGAGTAAGGACAAATTATCTATAGAGGAAGCTCAACTAAACCGATAGTTAACACCTCACCAGCAACAACAGTGGAATAGTATCTTCAGAGTATTGAGGGAAAATAAGTACCGTAGTTTATATAGTCAAATAAAATGTCATTTTAAAAGTGAGAATATCAAAATCAAAACTGCAATGAGATATAACTTCATACCAGTCAAAATGGCCATCATCAAAAAGTCTACCAATAATAAATGATGAAGAGGGTATGAAAAAGATGGAATCCTCTCATACACTGTTGGCAGGAATGTAAATGGGTGCAGTCACTATGGAGAACAGTATGGGGGTTCCTTAAAAAATTAAAAATAGAGCTACCGTATGATCCAGCATCCCACTCATGGGCAGATGCCCAGAAAAAACAAAAGCTCTAATTCAAAAAGATACATGCACCACAATGTTCATAGCAGCATTATTTACAATAGCAAAGACAAGCAACCTAAATGTCCACTGACAGATGAATGGATAGCAATATATACAATGGTGTATATATATATATATTTTAAAAATGTATAAATATAAAAATATAAAATTTAAATTTATGGATCTATAAAGGCTTCCCTTATATGTCCATAAAGGATTCCATGGTGGCTCAGATGGTAAAGAATCTGCCTGCAATGCAGAAGACCAGGGTTCAATCCCTGCATTGGTAAAATCCCCTGGAGAAGTGAATGGCTACCCATTCCCGTGTTCTTGTCTGGGAAATCCCATGGAGAAAGGAGCCTGGCAAGCTACAGTCAGGGGGTCACCAAGAATCAGACACTTTCACACTTCCACAAGGGCTTCCCAGGTGGCTCAGTGGTAAAGAATCTCCCTGCCAATGCAAAGAGATACAGAAGACACACGTTCAGTCCCTGGGTTGGGAAGATCCCCTGGAGGAGGGCCTGGCAACCAACTTCAATATTCTTGCCTGGAGAATCCCACAGACAGAGGAGCCTGGCATGCTACAGTCCATACTGTCCCAAAGAGTCCGACACAACTGACGTTCAGGAGACTCAGGAGACATGGGTTTGATCCCTGGGTCAGGAAGATCTGGAGAAGAAGATGGCAACCCACTCCAGTATTCTTGACTGGGAAATCCCATGGACAGAGGAGCCTAGTGGGCTACAGTCACAAGGAGTCAGACATGACTTAGTGATTGAGCATGCAAGTACATGAACAAGTTTATGCTATTTATTTGAACCAATTATTAAAGCTATTTTAAAACTTAAAGGACATTTTTGTTGAAAATGAAACTAGCTTGAGAGGAATTAGAAAATCTGAGTAGATTTTTATAAATTAAAATATTACCTAAGCAGTTAGAAATCTAGATAAACACACACACACACACACACACACACAGGCACCTACACAAGTCCAAGTATATTTAAAGGCAACACAATAAACCTTCAAAAACCAGTATAGTCTGTTATAAAAACTATACTGCAAAAACTGGAAAAGCATCTTATTATACAAGACTGTTAAATATTCATACTAAATTAGAAAAAGGCATTATAAGAAAGGAAAATTATTTTCTATAATAAGGATTAAGAAGTATAACCAAGCAAAGAGTATTTAGGAAAAAACAAAAGGTAACAAGAACTATCATTTATTTAACCTCCACTAAGTGATTTGCCAAGAGTCCTGCATATATAATTTAATCTATGCATCATCCATATAAGGTAGTGTTATTTGCATCTTTATCATCATTTTAGAAAGGCAGAAAATGGTGTTTTAAGAAAAGAAACTATCTCAAGGTCATAGACTTAATAAGTGGCAGAGCTTGATTTTAGGAGATTAAAGCCTCTTACTTAAAGACTATATTCTACTGTTTCGTCATCTTTAAAAAATATATTCAAATGCAACATTGTAATATCTAAATAACACTAAATATAATTTTGAGTGCAATATTATTTTTAGCTTTCAGTAATTTTACAATGATATGCCTAGGCATTGTTTTCATCAAATTTGTTGTGTCTGGGGTTTGGTAAACTCCTTGAATATGTATGTCTTTCCTTTAGAAAGCTTTTACTTCTATTCTTAAAATACTTAAACAATTTTCCTGCCCATTTTCAACTGCATATATAGTAGATGCCTTAAAATTTTCCTTCAGGCTTCTGAGTTTCTGCTTATTCTCTCCATTCTTTTTTTTAATTACTTTTTTTCAGATTGGATGGATTCTATTTATCTATCTCAAGTTCACTCGCATCCTTCAGCCACATCCATTATACTATTAATCCTACTTGGTAATTTATTTCAGATAGTGTATTTCTCTGTTCTAAATTTTCATTCTTTAATACAGATACATACTTTAGAATTTCTCTGCTGATATTTCCCATCTTTTTATTCATATTAACCATATTTTCTTTTATTTCATTCAACTGTTATAATTAATAATTCAGCTTCTTTTCATTTCTTTTCTGATAATTTTAATATCTGAGTCATTTCAGAATTTTCATCTATTGATTTTCTTTCCCTTTGAGAAAGGATTACAATTTACCATGTTTTCTGTATTTGAACTAATTTGGGGTTGTATCTTGGACACTGTCAATGTTAACAGTAAAAATTCTGGATTCAGTTATACAGAAACAGAGAAAGCTGGTGTTTTTGTTCCAGCCAGTCATTAGCTTGGCTAGTCTCAAGCTGCAAACTCTGTCCTATTCAGATCTGTTCCAATTGCTTTCAGTCTGCCCTGTGCGTGTATGGTTCTGGGGTCAGCCAAAAAGTGGTAGGCAGAGCTTGAATATGGAATTTGAGTTTTCCCATCTCTGTCTCTTTCTTTCTTTAAGTTACCTCTCACTCTCTGGCATCCCTGTCCCTTCCCATATCCCTCCAGTCTGAAAGCATCAGGCTCTCTTTTGAAATTTAGTTCCTTTTTTTGCCACTACAACTACAGATGCTCTCAAGAAAAGCCACAAAAATGTGAAACTCACCCCACCCTCTGCTAATTGCTTAATACAAGTTTCAACTCCCTCCTAAAAAGCTTCCTTCTATTATTGTTCATTCTCCAAAATGCTAATATCATTGTATTTTGTTTTGTTTTTCTTTGGTTTTGTTTCTGGTCAGAGCTTATGGTTGTTATTTGTAGGTGGGTTACTTGATTAGAGATTTATTTCTCTACACCAGAAGTAACTCATAAATTATGCTTAATTCCTGGAATAGAAGGATCTAAATAGGTACCAAGAAGTACAGATAAGATTTGAAGTCAATGAGCTAGAAACACATCACTTGCTTTTGGAAGAGGCTTAAACAATAACACATGAAGAAAGAGGAAAATAAAGTGGATAATAAGCAAATTTAATGAAATAATGTACCACCAAATAGCTAAGAATGCAAGTCAATATATATATATATACATATGTATATATATATATATTTCCCACTGCTTAAACTTTTGAGCAATATTCCTCAAAAGTTTGGAGAGTGGGAAAAAAATAATGTCAGTCAAATGTCTCAAGACCAACACCCTTCATCAGATCCCAAAATCAAAGTAGGAAAAACAAAAGAAACTAAAAGAATCTTTGTCCAAAATTCTTTGCCAATATTTACAGTAATCCATAACATATCTCAAAGCTTGAAAAACTATCTCAAGAACTAGTAATAATTAAGTTCCCAAGTAAATCATATTTTCTAAATTAAAAACAAGCACATATTCAAATGCAAAATATTTTTTCAATTGAAGCTACAGCAAATTCACTTTATAGCTGACAATACAGCCCATATATTTCTATCATTACAAGGTCTAGTTTCAGATCTTGATGCATTATAGGATATGGTTATATCAGACAGTAAGGAAAGAAAATCCTATTTAAAATTCAGCAAGAATATAGTCTCTACAAGAGATACCTTTTTCTCCTTTGTTATGCTTCTGGATCTAATTCTATTAGGCTACAGCAAAAAACACTGCCCCTACCACCATCAACCATCAGAAGATACGGTTCCACTACTAGGCAGCTGTGGGACTTCGGAAAAGTTCCTATCAAGGCTTGAGTTTATTTATGTGAAATATGAGGCTAGAAGAGATTTTTTTTTCTACTTTCCAATTGTAGCATTCTTCAACTATACAAATAGCCTCCATCTGTTGTTGTTGTTGGCTGTAAAGCATGTAGGATCTTAGCTCCCAGTCAAGGATGGAACCTATGCCTGCTGCAGTGGCAGTATGGAGTCTCAACCACTGGATCACCAAGAAAGTCTCTAAATAGCCTTATTTCTGGAATTTTCATATTTGAAGACTTGCATTATATCTACAAAACAAGTCTGGATAATTCCTCAGATTTCAGGCCCATAGCGAATAGTCAAGAGAGACAGATAGTCCCTTGAAGAAAAGTGGGGGTAAAAATGCAGGCTCTCACATACAATCTCAAGTAAATCATCAGCTGACACCCGAAACTGTCACACCAGACAGAGATGAGAAGCTTGTTTACATTTACATCAGTACTTCAGATGAGGGGGAGAACGTCGTGAATGATGTATCAAAAATAATTTTCCGTTTGAAGATTAAACAAGTGGACACTGACCAAAAATTTCAAGAAAAGATGCTGCATATTGTTTAAGAGTCTGAAATTGTTAGATCACCTGAATTTATCTATTATTATAGGTAATAATAGATAATTATCTATTATTAATATTATCATATTAATAATATACACAATGATATAATTTATTATTAAAATTATTACATCAGCTATTATTATTATATTATTATCTATTATCTATTATTTAGAAGCAAAAACAGGATAGGTAGTACAATGTTATTTATAACTGCCTGGATTCCATTCATTCAAATAACATGAATAAGTATTTATTAAACACCTGGGACTTCCCAGGCGGCGCTAGGGGTAAAGAACCTGCCTGCAAATACAAGAGACACAAAAGAAGACATGGGTTCGACCCCTGGGTCGGGAAGATCCCCTTGGAGGAGGGCATGGCAACCCACTCCAGTATTCTTGCCTGGAGATCCCATGGACAGAGGAGCCTAGTGGGCTATTATTATTAATATTATCATATTAATAATATACACAATGATATAATTTATTATTAAAATTATTACATCTACTATTATTATTATATTATTATCTATTATCTATTATTTAGAAGCAAAAACAGGATAGGTAGTACAATGTTATTTATAACTGCCTGGATTCCATTCATTCAAATAACATGAATAAGTATTTATTAAACACCTGGGACTTCCCAGGCGGCGCTAGGGGTAAAGAACCTGCCTGCAAATACAAGAGACACAAAAGAAGACATGGGTTCGACCCCTGGGTCAGGAAGATCCCCTTGGAGGAGGGCATGGCAACCCACTCCAGTATTCTTGCCTGGAGATCCCATGGACAGAGGAGCCTAGTGGGCTATGGTCCATAGGCTTGCAAAGAGGCAGACACAAGCAACTTAACATGTATGCACACATGCATTAAGCACCTGGTTGGTACAAGGTGCTGTACTGTTCACTTTTAGACACAAACATGTAAGACAGAGTTTTGTGTCTGCCTTTAGAGTTAATAATCTGCCAGAAGAGATATACACAAGAATACATACATACAGATATACATATGTATGGAGAAGGCAATGGCACCCCACTCCAGTACTCTTTTGCCTGGAAAACCCCACGGACGGAGGAGCCTGGCAGGCTTCAGTTCATGGGGTTACACAGAGTTGGACATGAGTGAAGCAACTTAGCAGCAGCAGCATACTGATTTAAACAGTAATGGTGCATAGAAGGAAGCGGTAAACACTATGAGGAAGGAACAGAAAGCCCTGTGTCTCAGGCTTGATTCCCCATAGGGAATTATGGTATCTGGGATCATACTGCAGAAGAGGGCCAACCACACAGCATGCAGGGCAGTCAGAGCTAGTCCAGGAAGCAAGAGATGGAGGGATTGCTGGAGGAACCTAGAGAAACCACGGCAGAGCAGTGGACCTATAAGACAGTCAGTTGAAGATCTAACAGGTGCCTGTCTCCTGTCTGGATGATAGCATCTAATTTCTGGGCCAATAGCTCAGTTGGGAAAGAATCCACCTGCAATGCAGGAGACCCCGGTTCAATTCCTGGGTCAGGAAGATCCACCGGAGAAGGGATAGGCTACTCACTACAGCATTCTTGGGCTTCCCTTGTGGCTCAGCTGGTAAAGAATCTGCCTGCAATGTGGGAGACCTGGGTTCAATCCCTGGGTTGGGAAGAGCCCCTGAAGGGAAAGGCTACCCACTCCAGTATTCTGGCCTGGGGAATTCCATGGACTGTACAGTTCATAGGGTCAAAAAGAGTCGGACACCACTGAGCAACTTTCAGTTTCACTTTCTGGGCCAAAATCAGGATCCAGGGATGATTCTGTGCAGGTGAGAGTTGAAAAAGGAAAGCAAGAGAATGAGTACTCTGTTATGGAAAGAAGGATGTTCCAAGTTGGGGAAATATCAAGAATAGCAGAAGGAATTTTTTTTTCTAGTGTTCTGTCTCATGAGCATGCTATGTAAGCAGAAATTATCTGAACAAGTAACAATTTCTATCAGTTTACAAATTCTGGCAGGCTAAATTAAACCTGAAGATGAGGACAAAATTACCTTCAAGTTCCTATTTACAACTTTCTGTCCCCTAAAAGGCTATTTATATAGCTTGTATGTGCAACTGATTTGCATCCTTTCCAAATCATTCTATTCAACTGTGAAATATTTGGAATCAAATATCATTGGTTCTCATTTTTTTAAGGGGCAAAAAGAATGAACTAACCTATAATCACACCAACGGCAAGAATAAGAATTTAACTCCTTCTTTTGAAATGAAGAGACAAATAATTTAGCCAAGAGCTTCCAAGTTTAATTTACAAACCACAAAAATTATAAACATAAATTATGCAGTGAAAATTTCACTTATTCTTACTTGAATATAACTACAATCTCTTGAATATCAGTTTTAATAAAATGAGTAAGAGTGCAACAGAGTTCAGATGAAGCTTATTTCTTGCCCCAATCCATATGAATGCCAAATATCTTCCAAGCAGATTGTCCAGCCACTTAGTATAAATGAGTCCTCTTGCCTTCCATTTGAAAAACATTCTTCATATTGGGCACTTGCAACTAACTTACAGTCTCCCTCATCACTGCTTAGCAGTGAACAGAACTAAGGGAGACAGAGTGAACCCTTCAGGCCACATGAGTACTGACAGTGGACCACATGTATTATGCTTCTCTAGAGACAAGCTACAACAGTAAGAAAGATCAGGTGTATTATGTTTTACCCATGAATCCTGATTTACAAGATGGGGAAAAGGAAGATTGGGAGAAAGGGAACTAATATTTAGTTGCACCCTCTTTTGGGCTAGGCACTTAACAAATATTTTACAACTTAATCTGATCACAATCAGATGAGGTATTAATACCATGCGATACAAAAAGAAGACCATAAAGAAGGTTGAGCACTGGAGGACTGATGCTTTTGAACTGTTGTTTGGAGAAGACTCCCAAGAGTCCCTTGGATAGCAAGATCAAAACAGTCAACCCTAAAAGAAATCAACCCTGAATGATCATTGGAAGGACTGAGGCTGAAACAAGCTCTGATACTTTGGCCACCGAGATGAACCGACTCAACAGAAAAGACCCCGATGCTGGAAAATATTGAAGGGAGGAGGAGAAGAGGACGACAGAGGATGAGATGGTTGGGTGGCATCACCTATCAACAGACATGAGTTTAAGCAAGCTCCAGGAGATGGTGAAGGACAGGGAAGCCTGGAGTGCTGCAGTCCACGGGGTTGCCAAGAGTCAGACACGACTGAGCGACTGAACAAAAACAACAGTGCGAGAAGAAATGAGATTCAAAAAGGCTACGTTACTTCCATGACGTCGTGTATTACCTCATTGATGACATCATCACCTAAGTCTAATCTGACCCTGATGTTTCTTTACTTCCCTTAAATTTATTATTACGTCCCAGTTTAAAAAAAAAGAAAAAGCATACTTCATTAGGGTCACGTCTCTGACAGGCAAGAGATTCCTCTCAAGCTGTTTTGGGGTGAACTTATCTGCCAGGGGTAGTACTGTTTGTGTTGACATCCACCTCTTCTTCAGATCTAGTGTCATGGGTCACTGTAACACAAGCTGAAGTTATTCAAAAAGGCTACGTTACTTCCATGACGTCGTGTATTACCTCATTGATGACATCATCACCTAAGTCTCATCTGACCCTGATGTTTCTTTATTTCCCTTAAATTTATTATTACGTCCCAGTTTAAAAAAAAAGAAAAAGCATACTTCATTAGGGTCCCGTCTCTGACAGGCAAGAGATTCCTCTCAAGCTGTTTTGGGGTGAACTTATTTGCCAGGGGTAGCACTGTTTGTGTTGACATCCACCTCTTCTTCAGATCTAGTGTCATGGGTCACTGTAACACAAGCTGAAGTAGTATGTATCTAACACACAACCCAGAGAATCGACTTCAAAAGTGGTGAGTCTCACTTCCACAGTGATGGCAGCAGCCTGTTCAAAGACTGTTGAAATTTTGTCTTTGCCCCATTTGTTTCTGCTCCTTACAGTCACCGAGGGTCACTCTACCGTGGGTGAGCCTACAGCCATGGCATCCTTTCTTTTCAGGCTTTTCTCCCTGCCAAACAACACGTCAAGTTCTTTGACAGCATAGATTACTGTTTGTGTTGACATCCACCTCTTCTTCAGATCTAGTGTCATGGGTCACTGTAACACAAGCTGAAGTAGTATGTATCTAACACACAACCCAGAGAATCGACTTCAAAAGTGGTGAGTCTCACTTCCACAGTGATGGCAGCAGCCTGTTCAAAGACTGTTGAAATGTTGTCTTTGCCCCGTTTGTTTCTGCTCCTTACAGTCACCGAGGGTCACTCTACCGTGGGTGAGCCTACAGCCATGGCATCCTTTCTTTTCAGGCTTTTCTCCCTGCCAAACAACACGTCAAGTTCTTTGACAGCATAGATGTCATCAGGCCCTAAGTGTCTCAAGGCTTCTTTTTGAACCCCTTTAACATTTTCCTTTTCATGCAGCCCAAACCCTGTGGCTCATCACTTTATTCTTTTATTCATACTCTGTGTTCACATTCTGGCTTTCCTCTGTCTCGCTTACTTCTACTGCTTTTGGTTAAGATTCTGAGATGAGAATTCTATGTAAGTAGTTTATTGGAATCTGATCCCTGGAAACACTTTCTCAAGGCTTCTTTTTGAACCCCTTTAACATTTTCCTTTTCATGCAGCCCAAACCCTGTGGCTCATCACTTTATTCTTTTATTCATACTCTGTGTTCACATTCTGGCTTTCCTCTGTCTCGCTTACTTCTACTGCTTTTGGTTAAGATTCTGAGATGAGAATTCTATGTAAGTAGTTTATTGGAATCTGATCCCTGGAAACACTAGTGAAGGAGAAGAGTGAGACAGAAAGGGAAATGTGAGAGTCTGTAAAGATTCATCATCAGTGGTTCTAGATCCCTATTCTTACATGTTGCCCCACCCATCAAGAGAAAAAGACTGTGTTCCCCATCTTGAATCTGGGGTGGCCTTGTACCTTGTTTTGGCTATTATATTGCAGCAGAAGTCACACTGTGTCAGTTCTAAGCCAAGGTCNTTACATGTTGCCCCACCCATCAAGAGAAAAAGACTGTGTTCCCCATCTTGAATCTGGGGTGGCCTTGTACCTTGTTTTGGCTATTATATTGCAGCAGAAGTCACACTGTGTCAGTTCTAAGCCAAGGTCAGAAGAGTTCTAGCAGTCTACTTTTTTTGCTTTCTTGGGATGTAGACACCATATAAAGAAGGTCTGACTACATTAATGAATAACTAGAAAGTATGTAGATAAAAAGAGGTTCACACTCCAGCTATTTCACCCTTTACCCTGAGGCGTCAAACTTGTACATAAAGCCACCATGGACGTTCCTGTCCCAGTCAGACTCCCAGTCAAGTGCAGCTATATAACTGAATTCTGCTATTATTAGGCAAAGCAGAAGAACTCGGCTCAGCCCAGTCACCCCATAGAATTGTGAGGAAAAAATAAATCCTACTGTTTTAAGCAACTAACAAACTACCGAAAGAGGTATTTTGTTACACAGCCATAAAGGAAATAAGTTAGTCAATAAAGGGTGCATTTGTTACTCAGCTTACTACTATAATGAACTGGAGCTCAATCCTTTTGGGCTATTCTGGCAAACACTATAGAACATGCTTCACAGTCAGCCCACATAAAGGGTGGGGATGCTAGGATATTTATCCACTATCTTGCCACTAATTATTTGCTTAAAGCATCTGCTAGGGATATTAAATCTTTGACACTTTAAGCATGGCCAGAACTTGAGCCAAACTTGCTGAATACTGAGGAAAGGAAAACCCTTAGCCAGTCAGAGTATCAGTCATAAGACCTCTTCAGTGAGGAGAAATGAGTGGTGGAGAAAAAGGAAAAGAGTCACAATATCAGTGAAGACCCCATTCTGGAGCAGCCTCACGATCTGTCTTTCTCTGTCCGTATATTTCAGAAGCTAAAGATGGTCTCACGAATCACTAACTATAACCACCGCTCAGCCTTAGCCTCTCCACATAGCTGGACCCTAAATATTATTTTAAAATCCTTTCAGGTTTCCCTAATCAACTTCCTCTCTACTTCTATATACGACAGCTATTTCAGATCTTTGTTCTTTCCTGAAATCTTCTACTCTACCCCTCCTCTTTCAACAGCTGCAAAGAAATTGGCTATCTGTACCAATGAGAAAATAAAGACCATTATATCAATTTTCGGTATCTCCCTTACAAACAACTGCCTTTATACACTTCTATTTATCCTTGCCTACTATTACTACAGGAAAGGATCCACCTTACTCCAAAACTAATCCATCCACCTCTCCACCAGTGGAGCCCTCTGCCTTTGGGATTTTGCCTCTCTGATGTAACCGCCCCTACTTGTCTCTCTTAACACACAAATTCTGAAGAAATGGAAGGATATGATCTATTAAAATACTACACAGCATTCCTATTGCCTGAGATTTACTCTTTTTTTTCCCCTTCAGCCCTCCCTCAGACTCTTGCTGGGCAAACTCCTTATTATCCTTTAGGGCTCAGCTTTCTATTACAGCCTCTGGAAAGCCTTCACTAACCTTGCCACTTCCCAAATCTAAGGTTCCCTCATCACAGTGCTTTGCTCTGTATTGAAA
The DNA here is from genome assembly GCA_006410675.1 of Oreotragus oreotragus. NCBI lineage: Eukaryota > Metazoa > Chordata > Mammalia > Artiodactyla > Bovidae > Oreotragus > Oreotragus oreotragus. The sequence continues at coordinate 381,480 of SJYX01013447.1, forward strand.
TTGTACATTCCCTTTCCTGATATTTCTTCTTTCTCCCCTATTGAATGTAAGGTCCTACAGATCAGGTACTTAAAAGTTTTCAAACCACAGTATCTATGTTTAGAACACAATCGGTGTTTAATAAATAATTACTGAATAAATAAATGAACCGGGCCCTCTCATTCTCTCCTCACCATACCAGAGTAAATTTAGTGAAAGCCACAAGCAGGACATACCATACTGTGGCCCTTTCTTTGTCATCTTTGCTTCAATTTAGTCTGCTATAAAGTATGATAATGTGGTCCTTTTTAATTTGCATGCAGTTTAGTGTTGAAAAAAAAGCAAAACACACTGGCTTAGAAGCTCAGGAATCCATTGTTAACTTGGAACTTTTTGTTTTGTTATAATGCTGTGAAGAATCAGACTTCAACCCTGGATTCTAAAATGGAATTTGTACTTCTCATCAACAGAAATTTGGAACTTTTTAAGTTTTAAAAGAATGTTCAGAGGCAAAAATGCGTACTTGTATATTTACAATGAGTTGCCTAAAAAAATGTTTCTAGAAATGTAAATAACTTTCTTTTTTAGTAGTCAGATTGATGGGCCTAATTACATTAGTTTCTATAGGTATGGTTTTCACTTTCATCAAAAAATGAGCCCTCAATTTTGAAAGAAATGAAAAAAAAATCAGTTTGGGCTTATGATCACTTCTGATCCTTCCTGTTCAATTCTGTGCTGTGTGTACTAAGTCACTTCAGTCACGATCAATTCTTTGTGACACTATGGACTATAGCCTGCCAGGCTTTTTAGAGCCTTCTTAAGCCATAAACCAGATTCCCTGGGAAAGGATTTGGAACAAAGAATATATACCTCTTTTCCTCCTTCCTCCTATGTTCAAAGCAGCTGAGGAAAGTGAGTTTAGTCTTTCACATAATATTTATCCCACTGCTTTGGTATGCCTGAAATCTGTTCAGAATGAGTCTCACCTTCCCTGTTCCCTTGCATTGCCATCTTTTGGAAGAGGTAAGGGAGCTGAGGTGACTTTTAAAAGCTGGTCTTCAGGGAGATAAAGACATTGAAATTCTGCTCCAATTATTTTTTATTTCTTACCATTTCAAAACCTGAATATATACTATATTATGAATTATTTGTGTTCTTCATTAAAAACAACCTTCTAATTAAATGTTTAAGTTTAGATTAAAGCAAAATGCAGAAAAGAAGGATGCAATCAGATTACCAAATCATCTGAAAAGCTCTGTCATTTACAAAAGTTGGTAGGATGGAGGAAGATGCATGTTTCCCAGTCTGCTTTCTTGGTCTATGGATACCTGGGATATAATTTGGTTTTTCATCTCCTGTTCCCAGAGCAGCTCACTCTGTTCAGCTCCATCTTCAGTCTGGCATATAATTAATTCTTCAGTTTCTGTGCTATTTGGTTTTAAGCACCTCTTACCCCCAAGGCCTCATCGCTCTAAGGGCTTGTTGAATTTAAACAAGCACATTTAAATCTTTGTCTTTAAATGAGTAAAATAAAAGTCTTAACACCTAACACAGAGTACTCTTCTATCCACCTACACTCTAAATGTGCATGTTATAATTGTCTACCAGATCATAATGAGTATCTATCCATACTCAAAATCAGAGAAAGGAGGACTCATTCTAGAGGCAAATTCACAATAAATGGTTTTATTCTTGATTAGCTATGTGTGTTTGGGGACACAGAGATTGGCACGTGCATAATTTAACTACCTAATAAATATCAGATGATCAGGGATACCTTGGAAATAAAGGTGTGAAAAAGATAGTGAAGGAAAAACAAAAGAAAAAAAGCAAGACTACTAACAGAAAAAAAAAAAAGACAAGGAAGTAAAGAAATTTTAAGCCTTACCTCTTTTCCAACAAATTCTAAACACTTACACAACTGCTACTCACGCATGTCCATGGATTATGTACACACATACACACATACACACGTGTTTTAATTATAGAAATGTCAAACTATATGCCTTTCCTAGAAACATACTGTAGGCCTGGATTCCACTACTACCACTGCTAGCAAAACATAAATATTATCTGTGATCTTAATTTAGGCTTGAGTAAATGAGTGATCATGATATTTGTCTTACATTCTTAATTTACCCCAACTACTTTAAATGAATATTGAATGAGACTTTCATCCAAATACACTGTCAAAAATGCAGCAAGAAGTATTATAATTATGACTATGAATTATAAGAAAAGTTTCTCGGTGAAATATGAATAGATTTTGTAGATCTCAAATGGAAGAAAAAGGGATATATTGTCTAATGAAGGAAACAAATTCTAAAAGTGGAATAGCATTCTTTCATCTATCAAGTTAATGAACATTTTAAAAAGAAAAGAACCGTGCTGAAAAGCTGCACTGCAGTGGAGGTTTCGATTGGTACAAGGTGCTTTGAAAGTAAACTGGACACTATATATCAAGAGACTGAACAATGATTATATGCTGTGTCAGGTTAGGTCCTCTGGTGCCAAGAACCACTGGGCTTAAGAGATCTTTATCAGGAGAATAACCTGTGCGTGATAAAGGAGGAGGGGCTTAGGCAAGGAATCTGCTCAGACGTCGATGAAAGTCTGACCCTTGTGAAAGGAAAGAGGGATGGAAGAGCTTCACATGGAGAGCAGTTCTGAGAAAGTCTCAGCCAGGTTAGTGGGGAGTCCTTGAGCAAAGCGGCTGCTTAGAAGACTCTCCTGTAGTGCAGGGATGCCTCAGTTCTAATACTACTGGTATGCTCCTGGGCCAGGAGCACCACAGGAGAAGCACACGTCCCATGGGAATGTCGCCATGCTGTGGCGGATCCAAAAGTGGGACAGCTAGAGGCTGTCAATGATCTATGCTCTCCACAACTGCCTCTTTTGAAAGGAGATCTAAAAGGACACCTCAATGGCCACCACATAAGGTTTTATTCCAAATCTAGGAATTTATCTCAACTACATAGTCTAAATTCTAGGAGAAAAAAAATGCTGTATGCACAAAGAAGCTCATCATGTTCTTTTTTAAAATAACTGAAAGCTGAAAACGATTTTTGTCCAAGCATAAGAACAGTGTGTGCATGGGTGCTAAGTCACTTCAGTCGTGTTGGACCCTTTGCGATTCCATGGGCTGTATCCTTCCAGGCTCCTCTATCCATGGGATACACCAGACAAGAATACTGGAGCGGGTAGCCATTCTTTCCTCCAGGAGATCTTCCCAAGCCAGGGACTGAACCCGAGTCTCTTATGTCTCCTGCATTGCTAGATGGGTTCTTTACCACTAGCACCACCTAGAAAGCCAACTGTGGTATATCTACTCAATAGAATACACTACAGCTGTTACATGAAAAAAAGTACTTATACTTTAAGTAAAATTTACAATCAAGATACAATATAGTATAATTGTTAAGGTTAAAATATTCTAAAGATATATTTTTTTAAGACTGGGAGAAAGTAAACCAAAATGGTAATATGAATTGTTTTCTGAGCTTTCTAAAGTTTTCCAGGTTTTGTATATGACTTTTAATTGGGAGAAAAAAGTATGAAAAATAAGGAAAAAAAGCTTAATAGTTTTAAAAATTTAATGTAAAGTAAGTAGGGACATGAAAAAAATATATATATCTGAGAAAACAAGACCAAAATAATTTAAGTACTTTGGCCACCTCATGCGAAGAGTTGACTCATTGGAAAAGACTCTGATGCTGGGAGGGATTGGGGCCGGGAGGAGAAGGGGACGACAGAGGATGAGATGGCTGGATGGCATCACGGACTCGATGGACGTGAGTCTGAGTGAACTCCGGGAGATGGTGATGGAAAGGGAGGCCTGGCGTGCTGCGATTCATGGGGTCACAAAGAGTCGGGCACGACTGAGCGACTGAACTGAACTGAACTGATCTTTAAGATTCTGGAAAACAACTTCATAGATCGAACATACCATAAAACAAACCTAAAGATAGGAACTGAAAAGGGAAGTTTTAAACACTTTAATTAGGGTATTGGGTACTTGAATGAAAACTAATGTTTCATAGACTCTTCTGTGACTCTTCAGTATAGGTGTTCTATAATCACTCTAAAGAGTGTTGTCTGCATATTCCTCTGTTCATTAGCATATTCATTTTCCAGCATATAACTGAATAATTTTTTGAGAGTCATCATATGCTAGGCACTGTACAAGTAAATCAAAGATCACAGTATAATGTGATAAAATGTATGCTTTATACCTATATTCTAAAAGTGTTTATAGTAAATACATATTTCAAGTATAGTGCATTTCATTGCTTCTTAGATTCTCTTCAATATGGACGTGAGTGACAGAGTGTGATTATAATTTTATTAATTCTTATAAATGAAGAAAGCAGGATGTCACCCATTCATTTCTGACTCTCTTCAAACTGTGGAAGGTATCCTACATTGCAGTGTGTCAGAATCTCTCAGGGTAGAAATTTACTTCCGCTCAGTTCAGTTCAGTTGCTCAGTCATGTCCAGTTCTTTGCGACCCTATGGACTGCCGCATGCCAGGCCTCCCTGTCTATCACCAAGTCCCGGACTTTACTCAGACTCATGTCCATGGATTCGGTGATGCCATCCAACCATTGCATCCTCTGTCACCCTCTTCTCCTCCCGATTTCAATCTTTCCCAGCATCAGGGTCTTTTCCAATGAGTCAGTTATTCACATGAGGTGGCCAAAGTATTGGAGTTTCAGTTTCAACATCAGTCCTTCCAATGAATATTCAGGACTGATTTCCTTTAGGATGGACTGGTTGGCTGTCCTTGCAGTCCAAGGGACTCTCAAGAGTCTTCTCCAACACCACAGTTCAAAAGCATCAATTCTCTGGCACTCAGCTTTCTTTATAGTACAACTCTCACATCCATACATGCCTACTGGAAAAACCATAGCCTTGACTAGACAGATGTTTGTTGGCAAAGTAATGTCTCTGCTTTTTAATATGCTGTCTAGGTTGGTCATAGCTGTTCCTCCAAGGAGCAAGCGTTTTCTGATTTCATGGCTGCAGTTACCATCTACAGTGATTTTGAAGCTCCGAAAAATGAAGTTAGCCACTGTTTCCTCATCTATTTGCCATCTAGTGATGGGACCAGATGCCATGATCTTAGTTTTCTGAATGTTGAGTTTTAAGCCAGATTTTTCACTTTCATCAAGAGGCTCTTTAGTTCTTCTTCACTTTCTTCCATGAGTGTGGTGTCATCTGCATATCTGAGGTTATTGATATTTCTCCTGGCAATCTTCATTCCAGCTTGTGCTTCATCCAGACCAGCATTTCACATAATGTACTCTGCATGTAAGTTAAAAAAGCTCACAAGCAAAGGTTTCACAGATTGCTGTCATCCTCCCTAATTACACAAATGTGTTTTTCAGGTATATTTTAATGACATTTCTGATGTAATGAATACCTATCTTCTTATTCAGCCTATGCATACTTCTTTTTTCCACTTAGAATTCATCCATTAATAATCTGTGATCTTCAAGTAACTTATTTAATGATTACATGAATTAAAATAATACATAACCCTTCAAAGAAACCAATATATTCTATATTTATGTTACAAAATTGTCCTTGGGTGAATATCATTCATTCCCTGAATTTCATAAGTTAAGGACAAACTGTTTCTTCTTTGTAATTCAATAAGTTGCTCCAAGAGACTGTTGCTTCTCCACTCAACAATGAGTAAAATTCATTCAGGGAGGGATCTTAGGAGACCTATTCTTAGTAAGATAGAATCCTATCCCAGTTTGCAAAATTCACTGAATTTATAACTCATTGTTACTGATCAAGGAATTAATCCAAGCTTGTTATTTGATTGATCTCATAATACTCACAGATCAAATTTGGTGCCATAAAAAAAAATAACATAACCAGAATAAAAATACAAAGGATGCAAATAAGTTGTAGGATAGGAAAGTAGACTTTATCATCAGGCAAACTAGAGAAAATTTGTATCAAAATTGTTTTATGCTTCTCAGAAGTGCTATAGTCATCCACTATCATCAGTACCACTAATGAATGATGATGAGGGTAACAATAATCTCCTACATTTACATAATACTTTTACTTTTAGAAAAGACTTCTATAATACATCTTTTCATTTGATCTTCATGATGATTTTTTGAAAATGTAAGGTAAATGCTTTAAAATGTCTCATTTTATGAAGGAGGAAATTAGAATCCAAAGAAGATAAGAGACTTGCCTGACGGCAACACAAAACTAGAGCTAGATTATTGGCCATCTGACTCCTATTTCAGAGTTTGTTTTTTAATACTTTCAAATCAAAAGAATCCATGATTTGCAATATTTTTCCAAATTTTGTATAAACTAATTTTGTATGAACTAATTTCTATCAATCATAGCAGTTTTAAAACAGGCAATTGGTTAGCAGGTGTGTGATAAACAATTTACAAGTTAGAAAGGAAGATATGTCTCTAATTAGCAGGGCAAAAGGGAAGATACGTCAAAGATATCTAAACATTCTACAGCCCTTCGAATAATGAATTAGTACCTTTACTTATTTTCATTGTTTCAAAATATATTCCACTTGTGAGATTTTCATCACTGTAAAATATAATGAATTATTAATAACAAAAAATACATCTCTAGTTGTCTAAGTAGGTATGCTCATCTAGGTCCTCACTGTTCAACTTCCATTATGATTGCTTCATTTTACCAAAGTTTCCAGTTCTGGGTCTCCTAGGACAAACACTGATATTTATCTGTTGCTACTGGTTTTACTAATGAATATTATATTGTATCTATCTATATATGGATTATTACATTATATATGGTTCATTTCAAGCTACATATATGCAGATCTAATTTTAATCAGTATACAAAAGAAACTGAAAACTAAATTAACATATTAATTGACCACTGTACACATACAGATCTGAAAAAGCACTGAAAATAAAACTGGCATTGAAACCATTGAAGGCAGCTTTTAACTTGTGACCTCAAACTAATCAGATTAATTACATACTAAATAAAACAAAATTACCAATATTCTCTATAGAATTTAAATTAGATTGAAAATCTTATAATGTAAAAAAGTCCAGGTTACAATCCAAAATTACTAGGTATATGAAGAACCAGGAAAATCTCAACCCACATGAGAAAAGATAATTAACAATCACAAACACTGAAATCAGACAGATGTTGAAATCATCTGAGAAAGATTTAAAATTAGCTATCATAAAAATGCTCCAACAAGGAATAGTCTTGAAACAGAAGAATACAATCAACAACAAAATCACTCAATAACAAAATAAAGATGATAGAGAAAAGTCACTGAGCTTTAAAACAGGGCAGATTCAATATGAACCAACAAAGAGAAAAATAGTATAGGCTGAAGGACCTGTGAGATAATAAGAAAAAAACCTAGCACTCATGTCATCATAGTATCAGAAAGAAAGGAAAAGGAGTTTAGTGCTAAAATAAAAAAAAAAATGGAGAAACCACAACTAGAATCTTCCCAAATTTTGTGAATTACATAAATATACAGGTTCCAGAAGAACGGCAAACTTGAAACAGAATAGAAACAAACAAACAACAATAACAACAACAGCAATGAAAACCCATATCTGGATATATGAAAACTAAACTATGGAAACTCAAAATAAGGAAAAATATCTTAAAATCAGCTAGAGAAAATTACACATTACCTATGAAGGAACAATGGTCCAAGTGACCATGGGTTTCTCATCAGAACTCACAGAAGCCAGAAGGAAATGATATGCTTTTTTAAAAAAGTGCTGAGAGAAAAGAACTATCAACATAGAATTCTATATACAGTAAAAAATAGCTTTATCAAAGTGAAATAAAGATATTGTCAGAACTAGGAAAATTGGTTGCCAGAAGAATTGCTCCAACAGAATTGCTAATACAATACTGTAAAGTAACTAGCCTCCAATTAAAATAAATAAATTTATATTTTTTAAAAAAAGAATCACTAAAGGAAATTCTCCAGACAGAAAGAAAATGATACCAGAGGAAACTTTATACATCAATAACAAAGGAAAAGCAAAAGGAAATGAGTTTACATGAGTAAACAGAATGAACTCTTCTCCTCTTAAGTTCTTTAAAATATGTTTGAAAGTTGAAAGAAAAAAAGCTCAACATTATCTGATACAGTTTTCAGTGTATGTAAAGATAAGGCTCAGACAGTAATGAATCCGTCCACCTGTAATGTGAGAGACCTGGGTTCGATCCCTGTGCTGGGAAGATCCCTTAGACGAGGGCATGGTAATCCACTCCAACATTTTTGCCTGGAGAATGCCCATGGATTCTGGTGGAATCCAGAGGAGCCTGGCAGGCTACAGTCCACGGAATTGCAAAGAGTGGGACACAACTGAGCAACTAAGCACACATATACACAAAGATAATATATAACAGCAATTTGCAAAACTTTGAGAGTAAAAGAATTTATATGGTGACTAAATTTCAACATTCTGCTTGAAGTGACAAAATTTGATTCGAAAAAGGCTGCAAAAAGTTACATATACATATTATAACCTATAGAATAACCCCTAAAAATATACAAAGATAAATAGTCGAAAGCACAATAGATAAACTAAAATGAACGATAAAAAAGTTCACATAACCTGAAAACAAGACAAGAAATGGGAAACAGAGGAATGGAAAACAGAAGGAATAAACAGAAAACAAAAAATGGTAGACATAAATCCAAATATACCATATTGTATACATTTATAATAAATGTAAATGTAACTATTGATACAGATATTTACAATTTCCTGGAGCCATATACAGCTGATCCTCCATATCCACAGGTTCTGTATCTGTGGATTCAAACAATCACCCACCCATAAAAAATATTTTTTAAATTTCCAGAGATGATCTAAAGTATAAAAAGGGATGTACGTAGATTTTATGCAAATAATAGGCTATTTTATATAAAGGATTTGAGCATCCTAGATTTTTATATCCTTGGGAGTTCTAGAACCAATTCCCCCACAGATACAAAGGTACGACTATATGCTTAAGAAAGAAGTAAACACTGTGCCATGGTATGGATGATCTAAGAAAGTTGCTTTGAAGAAGTATCATTTAAGCTGAGATTATGGAGTCAAGAAAGATCCATCCAAGAAAAGAGTGAGTTTAAGAAGCACCAGTTCCAGCATGCTTCAACAGAGCATTGAGAAAAAGTGAAAGTTGAATAGTCACAGTTCTCTTCCAAAGCAAGATAAGATTTGCAGGGCCAATTCACTGGCGAAGACCCTGATGTCAGGAAAGACGGAAGGCAAAAGCAGAGGGGAGGAGAGGACGAAATGGTTAGATAGTATCACTGACTCAGTGGCCATGAATTTGAGCAAACTCTGGGAGATTGTGGAGGACAGAGGAGCCTGGCATGCTATAGTCCTGGGGTCACAAAGAGTCAGATATGACTCTGTTAGCAACTGAACAACAGCAACAAATGCCCTCAACAGCAAATACTGTTAGAAACCAAGCACTCCCCGAGGGAAATATCAGAGGAATGGAAAAACTTCACTGGGTCCTGTCTGGAGCAAAATCTTGTGGAGAGAGATCCCACTCTGCCCTGGCTGATCTTGGGCAACAAGGGAAAAAAGATGCTTTCATTTGCAGCCATCACTGCTGTGAACAAAGCTCCTAAAGCACTTTGATCATGGCCACTAAGAAGTCTGGAACTCTGCTTCATCCCATACAAAAATCTCCCCAAGGCAGGTGTGTTGGAGATCAAGCATTGAGCCCCTCATCAGCACAGGGTAATCAGGCATTCCATGGCTGTGGACGAATCCTGACAACTCCAACTCCAGTATCTCACAGGCAACTTCCTAAATGGCAATAACGGGTGACAAAAAGAGCCTCCTGCTACCTACCTTTGCGTACTAATGAACAGTCAGACATACTATTCATATGCCAAGGGGTTAGGACCAATATAAACAAGATACAGTTTCCTCAGTTCTTTTCACACAGCTTTCCCAGAAATGTTTTGCTTTTTCTCTCCACATTGCTTTTCTTCATTTTTAGCCTTTGGATTGAATTCACTTGTTAGCTGCACTATTGTGCTTTGGGTTTGTCCTCTGATCTTGGCTTCACTGACTTAATGACAACTACTCTCAAAGGACTTGAACAAAATTTTTTTAAAATCACTGTTTCTTTTCATGCTGCTCAACTCAAGTGGGACAAGTCTTAATTATCTTAGCTCTTGTTCTCAGCTCTGACATCATCCACAAAGATGTCTCACAGGTAACCTTTTTCTCATTGTAAGGGACGGTTATGACACTGGTAGGTCGCCTTCCTCAAATAAGAAATGGTGGCTCCAAAGGAAGAAAGGAAAAGAGAACTGTCGCTCCATCACGCCATCTCTAACTTTGGCTTTCTGTGAAGTCTGTTTATCTGGGCAAAGTTGAATTCAAAGTTGGAAAGAGGAGAACACATTTTATTTTGTTTTGTCTGTAAATAAATGCATCTATTTTCACAAAACAATGAGTGGAAAGTTAACTCGGAAAGGAATCTACAAAGAGCGAAATAAGAAAGGGCAACTATTGTGACATACTAAGTCGAATTGTTTAAATCCCTTTTAAAATTTGGTGCCAGTTCAGAGTTGGACACGACTGAAGTGACTTAGCAGTAGCAGTGTTGTTTTACTTTAATAGATGCATCTGAAGTACCATGTATAATGCTAAATATTTAATACTAAATGTGTTCTACTATTGCAAATAGGACCAAGGTCTCTAAACAACCAGATAAGAACATACTATACTGACAAAGAGTGCAAAAAATGCTAATAAACTCAGCCCATAGGATGAGGAAATGATTGCTATGATCTCACTCCCTAAATATAAATCTCCCACTCAAGGCATTCTGCACTCGTCACTGGGTCAACACAACAAAAGCAAGAGATTAAGTTAAATCCTGGCCTTTTCAGTCAAACTGATAGACAAATACTCATGAGACCAGCACATGGACCAGGAAGATGATAGCAGAAAATTACCCATGCTCAGCTCCCCTCTGCGTGACTAAACCCTGTTCTGTAGGTTTTCTTAACGACTTTAGAGAGCAGGGTAGGTATCCTAAAAATAGGCAAACAATGGACCCCCGTGAGGAAGACATACTGAAATCATTAGGGCAGCTTTGTTTCCCCAAATTAACCTTTCTCTCCTTCAGGTAAGAATAGTTATAATTGGTATAATCACTTTAGGTAAAGGACATGAAGAAAATTAAGGTATAACGGTAGACTTGCCATCAACATCAGTGACTCAATGGACATAAGTTTGAGTAAACTCCAGGATTTGGTGATGGACAGGGAAGCCTAGCGTGCCACAGTCCGTGGGGACACATAGAGTCAGACACGACTGAGTGACTGAATTGAACTGCCATCAATAATTATGCCGATCAAAAATACTCTGACAAACTAATACTCTGACAATATTCTAAGAAGCCAAGATTGTTGGTTAACTTTATACAACCATGATAAATTAGACACTGCACCAAATAGTGAAGGCTACTTGACGCCACATTTGCCTCAATCAACAATATGCAAGGGAGGGACCCAATATGCCAAGTCACCATCCCACAGTTTACAGATGACTCACTCTGACAGGAAGAGCAGAGTTTTACTCTCATCTCACTGAACTTTGTACCTTTTCACATAACACCATGTGGTTTCTAATATGTACCGCAGGGGCAACTTTGAGTCTTTAGATCCAAATGCCAGCAGTGAGCTGGGGTAGTGCTCTCTGTTTCCCTTCCCTAGCTATCACCCCTATCCCTTAGCAACAGAGGGGCAAGGTGGCAATTAGGCCCTATATCAGGACAGCTGGCTATAGGCCCAGGCCTTTCCCCCANTAACACCATGTGGTTTCTAATATGTACCGCAGGGGCAACTTTGAGTCTTTAGATCCAAATGCCAGCAGTGAGCTGGGGTAGTGCTCTCTGTTTCCCTTCCCTAGCTATCACCCCTATCCCTTAGCAACAGAGGGGCAAGGTGGCAATTAGGCCCTATATCAGGACAGCTGGCTATAGGCCCAGGCCTTTCCCCCAAAGAAATCTGGACCACAGTCTCATATGAAAATTCTAAACTCTGCTTAAATAAAAGGAAACCAAGGCATACTAAGGCAAGTTATTTTGTCTTTTATCCTGATCTTACTAGGAAATTTAAAGACATATAAAACATTAAACTGTCCAGTGGTCTTGAAATTAAGATAGTGGTTTTAGACTTTAAAAGAAAAGGAAACATAGAATAGAATAGAATGAGATAAAATTGACAGAATGGAAAATACTGGTATCATGGATAGAATGGAAAAATGGTATCATGCATAGAAAGGGTAAATATTGTAAAATTTTTGTTTCAGTGTGTGTGTGTATGTATATATATATATATATGTGTGTGAGCATACAAAGTCATGATATAAATGCATTTCTTTCTGTGGTTTATGAAAATGCTTGAAAACTACTAACTATAAGTGCTATCTCTCTGATTGCCCAAATATTGGCTTTGAGAGCTGATCATGCCACCTTTTAAGTAATTAGTCCACCTATTGTAGGACTTACGGTCATGTCTTTTCCCTATCTATTAAATTCCAATAGTGCTTCCTGTCATTGTAACAACCACCCATTTCCAAATGCTACCTGGGAGGTGATGTCCCCCTCTATAAAGAAATGTGAATTTATAGATCAAAGATCTCTGACTCAATTCATACCTGCTGAAAAGAGTGTTTCCAAGTATCCCTTCGTATGGAGAGCTTCACTTCCAATGGAAATTGCTTTGTAGGCCCTTATCTGGAAAATATATACTGTTCTACTTAAACTGCAAATTAAGCCTTCTGTTCCAAGCACCCATCAATCTGATACTAATTCATTAGCAAAATGAAATGAAAAGAACACAACATAAATTGCTATTAATGGAGTTCCACGTATGTCACTCCCCACACAATGTACTAAAAATGCACAAGTATCTGTACTTTTTAATACATAGCATTCCAGGAGGGAGGTTTTCCTTAAGGCTACAAAGACACTTTATAAAGCTCCCTTTCAAGGCTAAATTTTAGGAATTTTCACCATCAGTTTATGTTGACTGAGTATTTATTTTTGGTGAATTCTCTCTTCAATAGACAAGATCCAATAAGGAGAAATTATGGCCTCTGGCCTAAAGAACTGAAATTGTAATATTTTTTTAGAGTCCAGATATTTACTTCCTATGACTTATTTTTTATGACAGTGATAAACAGCTCATAATGCTTCATCTGTCATTCTTACCCACAGAATCTAGGAACAGTATAATATATAAAAATTTGAAAATAAAGACAGAATCTGCTAGTAACATCCCATTGAAGCATAATATTTACATTTGCACTTGAGTGGGGGAATTTTTTCTTCTCTAGAGCAGAGTATAGTCTTTACAGATAAATTAGCTCTCCCAAGTTTTAAATAATAGATATTTTGAAGATATCAAGAGAAATAGTCTAAATTTATAAATTACTCAAAATGGTAACATTGCATTTGAATTTTTCACAAAATTTCCAATCTCTGGCTAGCTGGGGACCACACTACATGTAAATCCAGATTTAAATAGACCAGAACCTAAAATTCACAAATATTCCAAATTACCCAGCTATTTTCCTTCCAGAATCCTAAGAGGAACTGAATAGAATTCTCACTCCCCTCACATCTCATAATGAGCACCAAAGGACGATTAGTTAGAGGTGAACAAACAAACCCTAAAGGAGTGTTTTTAAAACAGAAAATCACACAGTTTACAGCTTACCTTCAAATATTTTATTGGATAAAATGTGAAGAAACAAAAAGATGGACATAAAGGAAAATAAAAGTGGAAATGGAGAATAATATACTGTATATTTAAATGATAAAATGAACAAAGAAATATGAGGATAAAAAGACCGCTTAATTGTTTTAAGTTGAAAGACTGCTCAAATGAGTAAAAGAAGACCACATAGTGAAAGATCTTGAGGATAAATCCAGATAGACTGCACATTGTAAATATTCAGTAAAAATTATTCAAATTGAGAAAGGAAATCCATTAGCTATAGGTAAGATTAAATCCATAAGAAGAAAAATGAAGCCCAATTTGCAGAGACAGCAACACCAAAACCAAGGGAGTATTCTTCTTTGCTCTTTTTTCAACTTTGTCTGTTCATTTTTTTACACCAATGGACTAAATCAGCTAGTAGTATGCAGAAACTCAAAGATATTTTTATTAAATTAATAATAAAAATTTATACACATATACTAAGCAAATACATACACCCATACACACATGCACATGGAAGGCATTAAGTAGATTCCCATGCTTCAGATGTATTTGAAGCAGACAAATTTAGAGGTTCTGGATTCAAAATAATGACAAATACAAAGCTTGTCCTAAAATTCATTAATAAGTTAAACACAGATAAATCACTAGCATTAAATGGCATCTGACTAAGATGAAAACTGTCCTGAATATCTAACTAACCTGTCTCTAAAGTGGCCATTCTTACAGAGAAATGAAAATACATTGGCAATGCGATCTAATCACAAAAGAAAGGATTTAGAAGCAACCTTGTTAACCGAAGACAAAGAAGGGAAATATGCACAAAACTGTAAAACACTTTAAAATCTTAAACCTCACTTGGTTAACTGAGACTCTCACATCTGGGTTTCCTGTGGGGTTAAATAAGCATTGGTTAGTGCAGTAAACATAATATAAAATCTATTCACATGTTAAAAAATATTTTGATCAACATTTCAAAGAAAAAAATGTGCAAAAAATTTTAAGTAAACAGAGAATTAGGAATATATATGCATATTTCCACACACATGGAACTATCTTAAAATAGGAAGTAAAATGTGAAGTGTAGATGTATAATAGATAAGACAGGCAACCATTTATATAAGCTTTGACTATGTAATTCAAAGTGATAGCCTCATATCCTTTCCAGTTCACTGACCTCTTCAGTAGTAAAATATGAAGCCATAGCACCAGAGAATCCTAAGGAGCTGGTATGGCTCCTCATATATATAGATTAAGAAACTGATGGCCTAATATTAAAGTATAAACATCAGGAAGATTTTATAAGATGTACAAATTAGAACAAAAGTTATGTTGTTCATAATACAAAATGAACAATATTTTGTTGTTCAAAAACAAAATGAATTTACCATAAGAGTTCGCCGGGAGGCATGTGGTTGACTGTATTACTATAATAAAAAATGGGCTTCCCCTGTGGCTTGGCAGTAGAGAACCCATGTGCAATGCACAAGCCACAGGAGACGTGGATTTGATCCCAGGATCAGGAAGATTCCCTGGAGGAGGGCATGGCAACCCATTTCAGTATTCTTGCCTGGAGAATACCATGGATGGAGAGGCCTGGTGGGCTACAGTCCATAGGGCTGCACAGAGTCCAACACAACTGAAAGGACTTAGCAGGCAAGTACGCATAATATGTGCTGTGCTGAGTCGCTCAACCATGCCCTATTCTTTGTGACCCTATGGACTGTAGCCCTTCAGGCTCCTCTGTCCATAGGGATTCCCCAGGCAAGAATACTGGAATAGCTTGCATGTTCTCTTCCAGGGGATCTTCCCGATCCTGGAATCGAACAAGGGTTTCCTACATTGCAGGCGGATTCTTTACCAGCTGAGCTACCAGGGAAACTGGTACATAATAAACAATACAAGACTGTATATTTAAACATAATCTTTGAAAGATGATCCCCCCCAAAAAAAAAGACCTTAAAATAATTACAGTACATCCTCTAAAAACATCTCAATGTGTTATGGCTATACCAACACCAAAAATACTGGTTATGGATAGAAGCCGTTGGACCAGACTTTAGGATCACCACTTGACAACTGGATATCAGAAAAGATGCCGACAAAGGAGATATCAAGGGAATAACAAGGGGCTTAGGAAGAAAGTCAGAAGAGACTGATGCTGTGGAAAATAGGGCAGAATGCATTTCAAAAAGGAGGAAGTGGTCAGAAAGATGAAATGCTCAATGCGATCTCAATAAGAGTTACACTAGTGAAGTGAAGGCACCCACTCCAGCACTCCTGCCTGGAGAATCCCATGGACGGAGGAGCCTGGTGGGCTGCAGTCCCTGGGGTCGCTGAGGGTCGGACACGACTGAGCGACTTCACTTTCACACATTGGAGAAGGAAATGGCAACCCACTCCAGTGTTCTTGCCTGGAGAATCCCAGGGACGGGGGAGCCTGGTGGGCTGCCGTCTATGGGATCGCACAGAGTCGGACACGACTGAAGCGACTTAGCAGCAGCAGCAGCAGTGAAGTGATACAGGTCTTGGAGGCAGATGGGGTGAATTGATGATTGCACTGGTGAGGAAATGGAAACAATATAAACATGTGTCTGGTGAAGTTTGAGTGTAGATATGGAAGAGAGAGAGCAGTAGCTAGTTGCATTTTCTGTCTTTATATATGAACCTTTCATTCACCAAATCCAAGAAGTTGGCTTATTTATAACTCCTCCACCATATTCCAAACCCACTTGATCATCATATGGATCATTGTCTTTCTACTCTTAAATACATCATCTTATACTGGTCTTCCAGTGGCTGATCAATAGTGACAGGATAATACCCAATGTCCCAGGAACAGGATTTAGGGCATTTTATAGTCTGACCAACATTACCCATCCAATCTCACTTCTTACTTCCACCCTAAGATGCAGCCTTACTAAACCAGTTGCCATTTCTTTTTGACCCAGACTCTTTCATTCCCCAGGGCATTCATGCATACTGTTACCTTTTCCTAGAATATTCTTCCCAGTGCAACTACCCATCCACCCCCACCCTCTGTCCACCCTTCACCTATCAAATCTATTAATCTTTCAAATCTCCATTTGAATATGATCTTTGTAAATCCTTAATTTCCCAAGTAGATCTTATATTCCCATAATAACTTTTTAGGCCCCTCTTAAAGTATTAATACTTATAGAATTTTTTTGTGTTTGAGACCTCAGCCACCCAGGGGTCTCTTGAAAGTAGATACCCTATATTTTCACTTGTATATCTCTAGGCTTTGCACAAAGTTAGCACTAATAATGTTTTGCAGTGAATGAAAGGATGCAATTATTACCAAAGATGTTATACCAAAATATAACTAGCTTTAGATTAGGTCATAGGAAGGAGATCTATCTATCTATATAGGTTGTTGGTTCAGTCACTGAGCCATGTCCTACTCTTTGCGACCCCATGGAATGCAGCACTCCAGGCTTCCCTGTCCTTTACTATATTCCTGAGTTTTCTCAAATTCACATCCATTGATTCAGTGATGCTATCTAACCACCTCATCCTCCATTGCCCTCTTCTCCTTTTGCTTTCTATCTTTTCCAGCATCAGGGCCTTTTCATATATATATATGTATAATTGGTTGCTAAAGAAAAGTAGTGATTTATAAGTCACCGGTGAATTTATTTCCTTGAAAATTACATATGTGAAAGTTAAGACGAATTACATTCTGACGCAAAAGAAGTTTACTGAACTACTTTTCACTTTGGTGGCTCTCCTCAGTGACCTCAGCTTCTCTGCATTTAAGACAGTTGGTACTGCATACCTGTAATATCCAGAACACTGAAGCGTGCTTCCTACACACCATAATCTGGTCAGGATTTAAACAGTCAAATATATTCTGCTTTGAACCACAAGTGCTATTTGGGCAATGAGTACCTTATAAGTAGCAAAAAGGTATATAGTGAACCTGTATAAAATGTTCAGTTCAGTTAATGTCCCTAAAATGAAAAGACATTTCATTCTAGAGTTTAAAGCCAAGAAATACCATGAATCTCAACAAGGATGATCTCTCCTATTTTAAATAGGTTTTAAGTATCCCCCCTATGTAGAGATGGCAGAATGGCCACAGGTAAAATCACTTTGCCTGTCTTTCTAGCATCCAATTTAAAATGTATAATAGAAAACATGAGAAATAATTTTAAAGGATTCAGTTTAAGTACTTCAAGATACAGAAAAGGTCCTTCTCTATTGCTGTGCAAGATGATGGGTAATTAGGAAGAGCTTAATGATTTTTTGTGGCTCATTCAGAAAACTTGGCCTGTTTTACATGTATTCAAATCTCAAACTTGACAGCCTTTTTTTTTTCTTCTTCTTGAACGTTTATGTGTTATTTTTTGGGGGGGATTGCTCTTTTTTCACTGAAATTCAAATTCTGTCTCTGTTAACATAAAATAGGAAGATATGATAAGGATGGAGGAAAATTCTGTGATTTAAAAATTGCTATTCAGTTTTCTATATTTAAACTTCAAAAGATTAAAAGCAGCCTAATTATCAATTGGTTAACTGTTTTCTAGTATTTTTGGCTCTCAGATAAGCATCTATACACATGACTGTCTACTTGGGGAAGGTTAATTTCAAAAGACCCCACAGGTGGTAGTTTTGATCTCTACTTTCTCCACTTTGAGAATCACTGTTCTCCTTATTCAGGCAGCTGATGTATTGCAGCTGTGGTGACTCACCTATTTTTCTTACTTTCAGACTTAAAATTTTATCCTAAACTCTAGAAAAAATAAATACATGGCAACTGATCAGGTTTTGAACACATAGTTTCTGTAATTTTAAGAGATGATTAAATATTAGCCATAGTCAGGCTTTTTTTTTCCACCATAATTCCCAGTCATACCTGTCATAAGCCTGTCATGTGCATACGTGCTTACTTGCTCAGACATGTCTTTGCACTGTAGCCAGCCAGATTCCTCTGTCCATGGGATCTGAAGAAGACCTCAAAGGAACTTACTTAGAGCTGTCCTCTTTTAGGATGGAAAAAAAAAACAACAAACCAGGCATCTGGATTCCAGTACAGGTATAGACCTTGCAAGTCATCTGTATTTTGGTTTAATCAGAGATTTTTCCAAAAGTCTGAATATGATGATACATTTTTAGAAAAAATAAGAGAACCATACACTAAACTTTGCTCTGTAAACCACGGGAAAAAGTATCTAAAGAGATGCCTTATGGGGTCATTGTTTCACATGATAAAGCAAGAAGAAGAGGGGGCCAAGTCTCAGAAGTCTTAGATCATTAGAATTATTCTACCTAATGAATCTTCTTCGAGGAAAAAAGTGGGCTCCGTTTCTGTTTTTAAAAATCCAGAGTGTCTGTAATAGTGCAACTAATGACAACCTTCCCGTTATTCTCACTTAAGAGGAAACCCTATAATAAGAGCTTCCCAAAATGTCAAATAATACTTGTCTCATAACAGGGTTTCTTTGTTCATTCACCACGTCTCTTTTGATATGCACAGATAATAAAAGTTCATGCAAAACTAAAGGTAATATAGAGCAGAAGCCAACACTCACTCTGTATAAATATGTCTGATTAATAAGGGTGCCATTGTTATGGTTATTTCATAATGTCACGATTGCTACAAGAATGGAGGATAGAAGTACCCTTATTCTTGCTGTTTTCGTTCATCCTCTGTCAACCAACCAGTCTGTGAAGTTTTGCTCAATGAGGGAAATGAAGGATAGACTTTTGTCCATTGATTATTTCTATTTCATTAGTTCAGGTCATAAGCTGTGAAACTAACTTTAAGTTCAGGGGAAAAATTAGGGGTTTTATTCTAAAATTAAATCTCACATTCTCTAAAAAAAAAAAAAAAAAAAAAAAAATGAACACATGCTCCAGGCTTAATTTCTAAGCTCTCTTTTCTACATACACAACTACTATATCACTCTGGTGCTCACCAACGATAAAATTTAGCATGCTAGCACTAAGATGTTCCTATGGGCCTAACATGTATTACCTAAAGTACGGTTTAATACTACAACCATAACCAAGATTGTATGTGAGGTTCAATTCCAAAAATTAGAAAAACCCCACCCTGTTAAGTAACAAGCAAGTCCAGAAATGAGTATATGGTTCCTTACTGGAATGGTGATAGAAAACAAGTAATAGATAATAGCACAAATTCACGGCAAACAGACAGGATGATAGATTTTAAAGATGTTCCAGGCTGGTAGGTAAGTTTGTATTGTCATTACTTTTCTTTTCTCTTTAAATTCTTATCTCCTACATCCTAGCTTCCCCCCTTGGGGCAGCAGTATAATATAAAAACTTAACAGTTGATCTTAAATTTAGCTGACATTTTTATATCCTTCACAACACACTCTTTAGATTGCACCCAAGAAGGAGATTATTAAATAGTAGCAGGAGACCAGTTGCCAAACCATTTTGACTGAACAAAAAAACAGCACTGTGACTTCTTACTGACAAATGAAACAACATTTATACAATCATTATAATCAATGTCATAAATAAAGAGCTATTAACAACTGGAGAAAAACAGGAAAGAAATCCTATTTCTCTGAAGTTTCTTCATCCTCTCCTCAAACCCCACATTAGTTTCAGCAGTGGAGGAGGTTATGCATGACAAAGAATGGACTTGGCTGAACTGGAGTCTCCTGTGAAGCAGATGCTGTCAGTCAGAAGGCAAGGACACATTTCTGTGATTATTTCAGCCTTTGGTTTTTTTTGGTAATGATTAGCCAGAGTTCCATTTTGCTGGGGCTGGCATTGCTCATAGCTCACTTTTTTTTAAAATTAGGCTTTTCTTTCCTTTTTATAAAGTAAATTTACATATTTTCAGTCTCTCAATCCCTTCTATGTTTTATTTATGAATACAGCCCTTCTTGATGGTAACTTTAATGTGAAAGAGGTAGTTATTAATGTCCCAATCTGCTAGGTTAATCCCATTCCACATTCTCTACAGAGAAGTTTAAGGTAAGTAACAGTTTACAGCCAATATTAGGTTTAATTATGCTTAATGAGAGTTAGTGTCTCTGTTTACTAACTGCATTTAGGTGTGTGGATCCTAGATGAATTTTCCCTTGGCCTCATTCTGATTTTTTAATAGTGCCACTGTGTGCTGTATACGCAGTGCTTAAATCTATAAAGCTGCTCCTGGAGAACAAAGTGGGGAAGACACCTGTTTCACTTGGGACACCATTAAATGAGTGCAGCCTTAATACAACTGCACCTTTCTTTGGGAAGGGAGTTCTTATTTTATAATGCTTTCCAAACAGATCCATTTAAGAGGCTAATTATTGCCTAAGTTTCAGATCCTGGGTAAGTCAATACAAAGAAAAAGTTGTTTCATACTAAGTACTATCATCACTAGTGAATAGTGTAAATTTAGAATATTTCCCTGGTGGCTCAGATGGTAAAGCATCTGCATACAATGCAGGAGACCCAGGTTCCATCCCTGGGTCAAGAAGATCCTCCGGAGAAGGCAATGGCAACCCACTCCAGTACTCTTGCCTGGAAAATCCCATGGATGGAAGAGCCCAGTAGGCTACAGTCCATGGGGTCGCAAAGAGTCGGACACGACTGAACGACTCCACTTTCACTTTCAAACACTTCTAAGACTAGTAATCCTTTAGTGTCATCAATTATTAAGATATAAAACTTCTTTGACAAGTCACTGGTTTGGTTTGGTCTTTCTTTTCATCACCTAAAAAATGTGTTTTGTCTTAAAATTGAATTTAAATTCATTGTAGCATATAGGACAAAACTGTTCTTTCCTTACTGAGCTTTTACAATAAGCATGAAAACAAATGCTCAGACCTAGAGGGAATCCTGTAGCAGTGATCCAAAGGAAATTTAGTAGACATATTTTTTTTTAATCCTTTTTTTGCTATGCTTGTATTGTGGACAAATTTTAAGTAGAATCAATTACTACAGTTAGTTTCTTTAAGTCTACTGATAGGTTGATCGATTCAATAAACATTTATTAAGTATCTGGTCTAAGTTAAACAGAAAGAATGAAGAAAGCATATTCCCTTCCCTCAAGAAGCTTACTGCATGGGAAAGGAAACATACATAGTTGGTGAAATAAAAATTTGCTTACAATTAGCTTCAGAAATTTTTTGTCTTTCAAAAATTCTACCCTTAGTTAATATAACTTGACTTAATTTTTGCTTTTAGAAAAAAAAATAGAGGCAACTGTTTCCTTAAAAACCACAATTTAATGGGTTTAAAGGAAAATAGTGCAATCCAAACTATATGCTTAATTAGAAAAAAAACTTTCTACTGTTTAGATCCTGTTTTAAAAGTAATTTAGAAATAACTAAACACATAGTTTCGGAGAAGGCAATGGGACCCCACTCCAGTACTCTTGCCTGGAAAATCCCACGGACGGAGGAGCCTGGTGGGCTACAGTTCATGGGGTCAAGAAGAGTCGGACACGACTGAGCAACTTCACTTTCACTGTTCACTTTCATGCATTGGAGAAGGAAATGGCAACCCACTCTAGTGTTCTTGCCTGGAGAATCCTGGGGACGGCGGAGCCTGGTGAGCTGCCGTCTATGGGCCGCACAGAGACAGACACGACTGAAGCAACTTAGCAGCAGCAGCAGCAAACACATAGTTTATGATAAATATTTGCCTATTTTTGGAATCTCAATTTCCTCTTTTGGAGTTTCTATAAAGTAAATATTTTTTTCTTTTAAATCTTAAATTACAAAGAACATACAGGAAATATCTTCTCTAGGAAAAATTTTAGGAACAATACTATAGATCTTATAAGGGTCACATTCCTTAAAAGGTTTTTATTTTCAATGTCATCATATAAATTAACTTTTCTTATGAAAAATATCATGCTAAACTTAGCTAGAGAAGAATCTGACCAAAACCAAATTAACCATTTTTTTAATATACTTGAAATACAAAGGGATGTTTATATACCTTTAAGAAAAATATTCAGATGTTTTTAAATAATCATCTCTCCATGATATTTTAAATTTAATTTTGTGAACATCAGCAAAAAAACCTGGTTTAGTACAAAATGAGAAGATAACTACTTTGGAAGTGAAGAAATCATCCAATATTATTAGATTTTTATTAAAGAGGAACAGAAAACCATATGCTGAACTATTTTCAGATATATACATATCTTCTTTTTATACCATAAGAAGATACTACATTCCTCCATTTCAAATATGGAGGATACCAGCAAAGTATACACATATCTGGATGTCTTCTTGCACTTACTTAAACTGACCTTTCTGCATGTACTCTCCATCTCAGTACTTTGAGCTATGCACATTTGAAAACCACTAACTAGTTTATCAGAGAAGGCAATGGCACGCCACTCCAGTACTCTTGCCTGGAAAATCCCATGGATGGAGGAGCTGGTAGGCTGCAGTCCATGGGATCGCGAAGAAGTCAGACATGACTGAGCGACTTCAGTTTCACTTTTCACTTTCCTGCATTGGAGAAGGAAATGGCAACCCACTCCAGTGTTCTTGCCTGGAGAATCCCAGGGACGAGGGAGCCTGGTGGGCTGCCATCTATGGGGTCGCACAGAGTCGGACACGACTGAAGCGACTTAGCAGCAGCAGCAGCAGACTAGTTTATATTCTCCCTCATCTTGTTACTTAGAACCATCTTGATGACTTTCAAATTGCTAACAGACACTGGGCATAATATAGGCACCTAGTTTTGTATCCTTGCTCAACACAAAAAAGGGGAAAACCTAGAATCAATTAGTAATAAAGTTCCTCTCACCCTGCTAAATATTAAAAATTCAGGCTCATTCTGACACCAGTTAAATAAAATAAGTATGGTTTTAGTGTTAACTCATAGGTTATTATATAAGAATAACTACAGTTATGTACAATAGACTTTATGTATAAATATACATAAATATACTTGAATATAGCATGTATATGCAGGACAGCTACTTGTTATATTTGAATGTATATGTTTTATATTACTGCTTTTACATGTCAACATTTTTCCCAGAAAGTTAAAAGGAAAATACTTAAACTGTTTTCATAACACAAATTCTAACTGAAATAAAATGTTCTTTAAAAACTGTAATTAATGGCTGCTGTGTCAAATAGTGAACCAAAGGGTCAAACCTTATAATTCACAGTTTGAGAGGTCATAGCTTAAATTATAACTTTAAAAAACTGATTATCTGTAATTTGACAAATCCAACTAATATACTCTGAATGCATATAAAGTCTTTTTGAGAGTAAAAAGAATGTATGTCCAAGTGGACAGTTGATGGAGGAAATGGCCTTTTTACCGAACAAGGCTGAGGTCCAGCATAATGACTTGGAATGACTTTGAATGAGCACGCAAGGCTGGAAGGCCAAGTGGTATACACATCCAAAGGGAGCATAATGAACAATCTGATCTGCAGACAAAAATATTCCACACACATGTCCAAAGAAAGGAAGGAAAAAATACACACTTCTATCACTTAGTCTTTCATCACCACTACTACTACCCAATTTACAGATAAACTCAAACTATGGAGCATTATGACTTTGAATGAGCACGCAAGGCTGGAAGGCCAAGTGGTATACACATCCAAAGGGAGCATAATGAACAATCTGATCTGCAGACAAAAATATTCCACACACATGTCCAAAGAAAGGAAGGAAAAAATACACACTTCTATCACTTAGTCTTTCATCACCACTACTACTACCCAATTTACAGATAAACTCAAACTATGGAGCATTAATAAATAATCTTTAAAGAAGTAATTTTTATAATTTAAAAAATACTAGAAATTCCCATTGTTTTTCAATCCGAGATTGAAAATACTTATGGAGGTAACCTATATTACATATAGTAAGCCAGATTTATAAAATTGCTTTCTTTATGACTCACCTTGAAAGCAAATATCATTGCACCTATCTT
Organism: Oreotragus oreotragus; assembly: GCA_006410675.1. Classification (NCBI taxonomy): domain Eukaryota; kingdom Metazoa; phylum Chordata; class Mammalia; order Artiodactyla; family Bovidae; genus Oreotragus; species Oreotragus oreotragus. The sequence continues at coordinate 406,141 of SJYX01013447.1, forward strand.
GATCCCAAGGCCAACCACCCTTCAAGGCATAATCTGAAATAATTTTGCCTGCCTATATTTTTTAAATCTAGAAGAATTCCTCTATTAAGAAGGCAGGCCATTGAAGACCAAATTTCTTAACCCATGTCAGAATTCAGAAGTCCATAAAAATAAGTCATTTCTATATCTTTTATATATATAATAAGTCAGTTATATATCTATGTTATAATGTTTACTTATGTGTGTATTTTATTTTCTTATTAGTTCTTCTTCTTTCTTATCAGGACTTCCCCTGTGGCTCAGCTGGTAAAGAATCTGCCTGCAATGCAGGAGACCTGGGTTTAATCCCTGGGTTAGGAAGATCCCCCAGAGAAGAGAAAGGCTACCCACTCCAGTGTTCTGGCCTGGAGAAGTCCATGGACCATATAGTCCATGAGGCCGCAAACAGTTAGACACAACTGAGCAACTTTCACTCATTCACCCTTTCTTATGAGTCCCCCCAAAGGGAAAAACTGTCTCATTTTTTTTCTACAGCTATATCTAACCCCTAGGAAGTTCTTGGCACAGAGCAAATGTTCAATAAATATTTGCTGGAGGGTGCAAAGAAGGAACAGAAGAAAGGCAGGAGGCTTATAGTTAATTAGTCTCTTCTAGAATTATGTATGTTATGGTGGGAAGAAGAATCCAAAAAATAATGTATACTCTATTGACTCAGTTTACCTACCCAGCAATTTGCTGACCCATGCATCTATTCTAGAAACCAAAAAGATTTAAAACAGCTTCCAAAAGTACATATTTAAGATAAAATAAATGAAAGGGATTGAAAGTAGAGTGGGAAATAAGATGTTTATGTATGCATGCAAAGACAAGTACAGGAAAAGAAAGGAATTTGCTGTTTTAATTGCTTCAGTTTAAATTAAATCTTATTATAACCACTTATTATAATGCTTTTATTACACTAAAACATTAAGGGAGATTTGCTAATTCCTCATCTGGCCATGTACTATAGAAACATTACATAACCAGATTTTTTCATATCATGAATCATAGAATCTATGAAAGAGACAGATATTCAATTATAATAAAGTGTAATAAGTAAGTTATAATAGTAGAAACATAACTTTGAGAACAAAGAACTCTTCTCTGAACCAGAAGAAAATGTTTGCTGGACGGGAACTGCTTTACTTCAATGCTACTACTATGTCCTATTACACATCTCAGAAGAGAGACTTTCATAAACATTATTGGCTTTTGATGCACAAGGAAATATATGCACTCAAATGTTACTGGTACAAAGGAGATCCAAACATGTAAATCATTATATCATAAGGAAACACATTTGAAAAATATTCTTTTTCCTTATAAGTGAAAGCCAAACTCTGATTCCACTTAGCCTTTTAATGTTTCTCATTCCGTTGGACCAGCCCACACATACTGGGCTCTGGATAGGTCCTGGGCTCAACCATCTGGCCCTTTACTTAATTCTTTTTTAACACTGACAAGTGTATTAGTAACACTTCCTTGATTGCTGGTAAATATAGAGCCACCACACAACTAAGATTTTCCCTAATTCTGAAAGTCACTAATTAGTTGTGGGTAGGGGTCGGGGAGTATTACAAAGATATGTTGAGCAGTACTTCAATAAGTAATCTAATTCCCAAGAAGAAAGTATGTTAATCTGCTTCCCACTTCATTAGAGGAATAAAAAACATCTTGTCATCACTAAAGGATACAAAGGAGACCTGGATATTTAGAGAAATGGTAGGTAGGGAGGAAAAATGAATGCAGCATTTCATCAAGAAAATCCCCTACACTTCATGGACAACAGTCATGGTTTTTCTTGGTAGCCTCTGATTACTCTATTTATCAGTGTGTTCCATGGGCGTAGTTTATTCAATTAATATAAATACAATCTTCCAAAATAAGCACATATGGTAAATGAATCCTATTTAATAGAACTGATCATTCTACTGGCACTTAACTTATACATTAAGCAATTTTGGAAACTACCTTAATAGTTTCAAACCAGTAAGGTCTCATTTGCTTGACCTTGCAGTATAAAATACTGTAAGTTTAGAGGAAAGAATGCAATTTCTAAAAAGTCATTTACAGAGAACATATGGTCTAATTTGTTTGTTTGTTTTTCCACTGGATAAGAGATAGTCTAATGCTGTTTATTTTCCTGTAAGGGTTAGATTTGTCAAAGAACATCAGCATCAGGCTTAAAATATCATAACTCAACTCCCTAAATCTAAAGATTCTAACTGTGTAAGGTTGAATTGGTTGTCCTCATTTCTAGGATCAAACAACTTAACACCAAGCAAAAGTCTTTTAAGGTTCCAGTCTATCTCCTTTGTTCATCTGGGGAAAGGATGATTTTCTCTTATAGTACTTACACCAAATAACTATAATCTCAACTAAAAACTTAAAAAACTGTGGATTGTGAGGCAGGTGTAAATATTTCCAAATCTTACAACTAATGAATAAAATTTAATTGGCTTATATGCAGAAGTAAATTTATGAGAGGCTGAAGAATAGAATAAACAAGGGGGGGAAGCACATTGTTTACTATGTAATTTAAGAACTGTCAGAGAAGTGGGGCATGTCTTATTTACTGGTGTAGGAAAAGAGAAGAATGAATGCTTTTGCATACAAATAAATGCAGGTATAGAAACATAATAGAGGCTTCATGTTACAATGGAACTTAAACTTCTCTGGGCAGTGATCAGCTAAGGAGAAACAGAGACGGTTACAATGCAGTGATTAACTAGCTGACAGATCTATTATTCATGGCAGGTATGTAAGCAGTCAGGGCAGCGATGTTGGTGGCCTCTCCTCATCAAGCAGCTTTGCCAGTACAGACTGGATGTCTGGAATCAGGCAAGACACGACAACAATAAAACCTAGCGCCAGCTAAGGGAAGATTCAGTACAATTCATCTCCAGTTTTAAATAGTACTAGAAATCTTCATTGAAGAAGGTTTTTCCTTGGGATTGGCAATATATTGTATTTATAGGATGTAGACCAACCCTCCCCTCTGATTTATCTTACTGCACTTAGCAACATGCCTAAAACACCTACCCAGAAATTTCCAGTATATTACAGAAAAAAAGGAATTTTTAGCATTAGCTGGCAAAAATTTCTGTTGATAGGTATGACCATCATGTCGTTACATGAACAGATGGTCAAAATGAGTCCATTTCACTGACAGTATATTGTGTGGGTCTTTTTATCTTTGAACAACCAAACCAAACAAAAGCATAGCATTGAAGAGGTCCTTGTGCCTTCTCTGATTTGCTTGGTAGCTTTATCTTTGAAATATGAAAATAAAACTGACATGGACTATAATCCTCCACAGTACCATTTCTGCATAATATTTAATTGTCTATTTAATGTGTCTATTCACATTCAAAAATCATCCAGATATTGGTGAAGATGGAAAAACAAATCAGATATTTTTAACTTTCAATACCATGATCTCCAGTAAAAGGAGAAAATATAAAGTAGCTATATTTTTTATTCTTTAATTTTATCTAATCAACTGTTTACCAACTGTTTATTGGCAAATTATAACTGTTTTGGTATTCAGGTATTTTAATGAAAGATGAGGGAAAATGTATTTTAAAAAAGCAAATGTCCATAAAAAATTTATTTTCATTTGAAAGGCTGTGCTCTATATATAGATTATTTTTACTTAATAATGTTAAAGTATAACAAATGAATACTCATGACCAAATAAATTAATAGTCTAGCAGATGACCAATCACTAGTTACTAAATTTTGCTTCATGAGATACACACACACTACTATTTGGATGCTTATTATGATAGCTTCATCAATGTAATCAACCGAAAATATAATTTACTTTGATTTTTTTGAAGTAAAAATAAATAATACTATGAGGCAAAAGAAAGAGAAAAAATAAGAATATATGTATAACAGCTAGTAGTCAAAACAGCAGCTTATAGTTACGCTAAAATGCATCTACACATGTGGCTGTGAAAACTTGAGTGCAAGGGAAATTCTGGTTACCTACCTCCAGAAGGAGCTGATGAAGTATGAAGTTTAAGAGTACATCTTTAGTACTTCTGTGCCTTAAAATATTGCCGAGTATTAATTTTTCATCAAGTTGTCATTTTCTCTGACATTTGGTTTTATTAATCAAGGCATTTATCATTAATTTGTAGAAAATATCATAATTAAGCCAAATAAAATAAAATCCTTAAAAGGTTAAAATTAGAAAGCAGGTGAATGAGAACTTTGACATTACCCTGTTGACATACAGGAGCTTTTTGAAAGTATGGGAATCAAGTTTATGAAGTGAGTTTGGTGCCTCAATCTTGGGGCTGGCTTTTTTTTTTTTTTAATGTTATAAAGATTTGATTTAAAGCTCCCTGACAGTTTTGACATTCAGGTGAAAGTACTGCTGCTGCATTTGGAACAATTTGCATATCCCACTGCTAAATGGAATGTTTGAGGTGTGCACTAGTGTAAAGAAATTAAAAACAAGCTATCACACATGCTTAAGTGTATGTGTTCACAAAACTGATGGTTGAATCACACCACCCCTATCCCCCCACCAATGTAATCTGTGATTTACTCCTCTGTAATAAATTACCCTACCATGTTATTCTTGCTGGAAGATCTAACCATGCATGTAAGAAGCAAAGTAATTACAGCCCCCTCTTGTATCAGAAACTTTCTTCAATCCCTACGAGCTCTTTATACACAATGCAGCAACACATCTACTGTAAACTTCTTGCCTGAAATTCTGGATTTCTGACTATGAGTAGCCACTAAATCTTGTCTACATGGTTTTGTTATCTCCTCAAAAATGTATTTTTATTTCTTATAGTTAGTTGTAAAGCTCTTCCTAAAGAGGGATAGGTACTGACTTTTTTACTTTGAGCCAACATATCTATTTAGGAAAAGGGCAGGGCCTAAGATCAGAAGAGTTCCAAACTGCTTCAAAACCCAGGGGAGGGACCATAGTACATTCCCAAATAGAAGGCTGAAGGGATACAGCAACACCAAACTGGGCTGGCATATTCTGAGACAACAAAAGCTTTTCTTTTTTGACTCATAATGTTAGATTATTTTTAGGTATACATAGAAATGTTTATTTAATGTGTTAAAGGGAAATAAAGAAAAGACCTGAGGGAGTAAGCTGAAGGTTATTAATACCATGAAACTTTTCAGGAAGATGAAAACCTATCAAACAAAATACTGGACATTACCTTTAGCCTTCAGAGCCTCAAAGGGAAATTCTTAATACTTCTTTTTGTGTGACTGCAAAAGAGAAACACTTAAAATTAGGAATTACATTTCCATAATATCTTTATGATTAGTCATGACACATAGGTAGTTGAATTTGTATATTTCAACTAATATTTACAGTTTTAAAAAGATAAATAACAGCTAACATTAATTTGTCTATGTGCAGAACAAGTACTTGGTAAAATATAGCACGAGTTTACAATGGAAATCACTGTACAGGGTTTAGCTGGAGAATATTTATTATAGCATTATTAGAAGCTGTATTAATTGATACAAATGTTTTTACATTTATATTTTAAAATTAAAACACTAATATCAAATAGTCTGTATCCCATTTATTTGTTTATTCTTAGTTACCAGAGATCTAGCAAAAATTTACTACATATAATACACTGGTAAGCTGGTTTTAGAAAAGGCAGAGGAACCAGAGATCAAATTGCCAACATCCACTGGATCATGGAAAAAGCAAGAGAGTTCCAAAAAAACATCTATTTCTGCTTTATTGACTATGCCAAAACCTTTGACTATGTGGATCACAATAAACTGTGGAAAATTCTGAAAGAGATGGGAATACCAGACCACCTCACCTGCTTCTTGAGAAACCTATATGCAGGTCAGGAAGCAACAGTTAAAACTGGACATGGAACAACAGACTGGTTCCAAATAGGAAAAGGAGTACGTCAAGGCTGTATATTGTCACCCTGCTTATTTAACTTATATGCAGAGTACATTATGAGAAACGCTGGGCTGGAAGAAGCACAAGCTGGAATCAAGATTGCTGGGAGAAATATCAATAACCTCAGATATGCAGATGACACCACCCTTATGGCAGAAAGTGAAGAATTAAAAAGCTTCTTGATGAAAGTGAAAGAGGAGAGTGAAAATGTTGGCTTAAAGCTCAACATTCAGAAAACGAAGATCATGGCATCTGGTCCCATCACTTCATGGCAAATAGGTGGAAATGGTGTCAGACTTTATTTTTGGGGCTCCAAAATCACTGCAGATGGTGTTTGCAGCCATGAAATTAAAAGATGCTTACTCCTTGGAAGGAAAGTTATGACCAACCTAAACAGCAGATTGAAAAGCAAAGACATTACTTTGTTGATAAAGGTCCGTCTAGTCAAGGCTATGGTTTTTCCTGTGGTCATGTATGGATGTGAGAGTTGGACTGTGAAGAAAGCTGAGCGCCGAAGAATTGATGCTTTTGAACTGTGGTGTTGGAGAAGACTCTAGAGAGTCCCTTGGACTCCAAGGAGATCCAACCAGTCCATTCTGAAGGAGATTAGCCCTGAGTGTTCTTTGGAAGGAATGATGCTAAAGCTGAAACTCCAGTACTCTGGCTACCTCATGCGAAAAGTTGACTCATTGGAAAAGACTCTGATGCTGGGAGGGATTGGGGCAGGAGGAAAGGGGATGACAGGGGATGAGATGGCTGGATGGCATCACTGACTCGATGGACGTGAGTTTGAGTGAACTCCGGAGTTGGTGATGGACAGGGAGGCCTGGCGTGCTGCGATTCACGGGGTCGCAAAGAGTCTGACACGACAGAGCGACTGAACTGAACTGAAGCACTGGTAAGTTAGGATGTATACAAGATAAGATACAGGCCCTATCGAAAAAAATATGATTGTAGTGGGAAAGATTTTCGTAAAGTGCATAATCTAAAGAGAATAAAAAGTAAATGAGTGGAAAGAAATAGGGAGTAGAAGATAATACATTCAGTAAAGCTTGAACTGGTCTTCAGTACCTAATGCACTGATATTAGAATGTGGCTTTATGTTCCCAGTCTCAGCAAGCAAGGTTCTAGGATGGTCCTACAGAGATATGAACTTTACAAGTGGCACACTGGTAAAGAATCCATCCACTTGCTAATGCAGGAGACACAAGAGATGCAGGTTCGATCCCTGGGTAGGGATAATCCCCTGGAATAGGAAATGGCAACCCGCTCCAGTATTCTTGCCTGGGAAATTCCATGGACAGAGGAGCCTGGTGGGCAACAGTCCATGGGCTTGCATAGCATTGGGCACAACTGAGTGTGCATGCACACACACACACAGAGGCAGGGAGGTTAGCCAAATAGATCAGTTATTTTCCAACCAAATGCATTTGATAGTGTAGAATCCAAACTAGAACTGGAGTAGTAAAGCAGCCGGATGCTGAGGTGATTTTAACGCCAATTTGGTGAGCTAAAATACAAAAAGATTTAATTAGAAACAACTCTCCTATTAAATACTGAGTTTGATATTGTATGTCCTTGAAAAGTGATCTCTCTAAATTTGTTATGAAATCACACTGAAGACCTTGATGTCATATTTGCTAATAACCTTCACAGACATTCAGCCATTTAAAGTCTCAAAAGCAGTCTTACTAATGGAAAAACATACATAAACATAAGCAAATTCTATAAACCAGTACATCTACAGTAAAATTTTTATTAAAATGAAGACAGTTTAAGGTTTTCAACTGATTAGATCTTTAAGATGCAGAAGCAAAAGGGAAACAAAGAACCAAACAGCAATCCATGCCAGCAATCCTGAGCTTATGATGTACTAACACATAAAAAAAGGATCCAGAAAAGGAAGGTTATAGTTCTGCCATAGTATGGTACCTGAGTAATATCACCCTTATTCTGTAACACTAATCTTTTGAAGAGGCCCTAAAAATTTGAATCTGCTAGGAGGAGTGAGATAATACCCATTAAGCATGGATAAGCAGAGGATAACTTGGAATGGACAAGAAAAAAGTACTGAGCTTATGGGGATGAGGGAAGGATACTTCAGAGAAAATTAATTTAGCCATTACATATTATGTTATAAAAGCAAGTTTTATTTATTTCTTGTCTGTCTTCCCTACTGGAATAGAAGTTCCATGAGGTCAAGCCGTCTCTTTTATTGTATCCCCATGTACATGAATAGTGTCTGCCACATATGAGATCAATGAATATTTATTGAAGGAAAGAATCAACAGCCTGACAAACCTATGAATGAGGCACTAAGTCTACATCTATTTACAGATGAAACAGTTTAAGCTTAAAGAAGTTAAATGTTAATTAAACTTTAAGCTTTTACAACTAGCAACTACTGCAACTCATTTTTCATAGTCTTCTACTCAATATTCATTCTAGCAGGGGAATCAAATGATTAGCAAATAAACTGCTAAACTAATAATGCCCTATAATTCACACTACAAGGACAGACAAAGCACGGTAATAGCATTGACAGTTACATGGACTGATATTTTAGATAGTCCTGGACAGAAAAGCTGCTCAGAGAAGGCAACAATAATAAAATTGCTGAGTGAAGTAAGGGAAAATGTCTAAAAATATCTGGAGGTTATGTGGGCTGTTACAAGGATTAAAGGAGATACACATTACCTTTCTTAGTATAATGGCTTGCAAACAGTACTCTCAATAACTATTATTTTATTATGTTGCTATTATTTTTATAAATGGTGAACTGCCCGATAAGATTATAAGTTTGTCAAAGACATCCATTTTTCTTTCCCTACAGCTCCTTAAATAGTGCCCAGTAAGAATTCTCAATAAACATTTATAGAACTGAAAATAGGAAGACACAAGTATCAGTTCACTAATTAGAAAAACAGACCATATGAATACAAGAAAGTTGTCATATTTCATAGGCATAAATCAATCAAATTCTGTTAAATTAATGTCATTTAATAATCATTTATGGATTAAAAAGAAAGAAAAAAAAGGAGAATATATAAAATGGATATAGCCAATAAGTCATAGATTAAAAACAAAGCAAGAAATAATCAGAAAAAAATGAAGGCATTGATACTAGGTCACTATCTTGACCATTCACAAGCTCTGTCTGCCTCCATCAGGTTAATACACATTTCTAGTGCAAGAACCCTTCTGCAGCAAAGTGGTAGAGAACAGGGTTAACTTTTACCACAGATTGAAATATACGTGACCATGTGACAACTGTCATTGGTAGAGACAGACGTGTAGAACAAATCACAGGGACTTAGTACGGGGTAAATATTACAAGTTGCATTTCCACAGCGCTGAGACGGCTGAGTAATTAAAAGACAAACATATTTTGTTCCCTACCTTTTGCCATGTACCAAAATAAAAATCAGAAATATATATTAATATAATAAGTAAAATAATCAAAGAGCTTTAATAAAAATGTATGCATATAATTTTCTAAACGTGAAGGTAAGAAGGCCTTTTGAAACACACAGATAATAGTATATAACATAAACACAAAGATTTCTGAAATCAAATTTTTTTTATAAATCCAAAAATATCTTGAACATAATTAAGATGCCCACAACAAATAAAGATAAATATTTTTAATGTATATGATATTCATAGGGTAAATAGTCTTTAGGAGGAAAGAAAACAAATATCTCACTTTTTAAAATGAATAGGCAATTAACAACAGAAGAGCATAATGTATATATGAAACAATATTGATCTGTAATTGCAATGAAAGAAATGCAAATTAAAATAACCTAAATATTCCATAATAGTGAACTGGTTAAATAAATTATATGTGATATAATAATAACCTTCCATTAAATATGGCAAGTAAAAATTTACAGTATACCATTAAGCTTAAAATGTAGATTGTAAAATTGTCATGATATTAAAATAGCAATTTTTAACAATTTGTATATATAGAATATACAGAGGCTGTGCAAATTTTTGGTCATATACATATATAAATGTTGATCTGTATGTATGTGTGAATGCATATGTATTAGAAAAAGCATATGTGTTATAAAAAGCACGTAAACACTTTTACATGGGCTTCCCAGCAGGAGATGTGGTTCATCCCTGGGTCGAGAAGACACCTTGGAGAAGGAAATGGCAAACCACTCTATTACTTTTGCCTGGAAATCCCGCAGACAGAGAGGCCTAGTGGGCTGCAGTCCATGAGGTAAATGGCGAAAGAGTTGGACTTGATTCAGCAACTAAACAAAAACACCAAAGCACCTATATACTAAATTATTCCTAGGACTTATCTCAGATATTAAGATATAATAAGTGCTTATCTCAGATATTCAAATATAACAGATATTTTTGTTTTTACAGTTTCCTACCAAATATTGTTGTTGCTGTTTAATCACTAAGTCGTGTCTGACTCTTTTGCAACCCCACGGATTGCAGCCTGCAAGGCTCCTTAGTCCATGGGATTTCCCAGGTAAGAAGACTTGAGTGGGTTGCCATTTCCTTTCTCTAGGGATCTTCCCCACCCAGCGATCAGACCCATGTCTCTTGCATTGCAGGCAGATTCCTTACTGCTGGGTCACCAAGAAAAACTGTACCAAACAGTCTACAACACATAAAAATTACTTTTCATAAAAACAAAAGCAAAAAAAAAAAAAAAAACTCAGTCTACAGTGCAGAAAAAAATTAGGTAATATATCATTACATTTGCTGAATGTTAAGAAAGCCACATGTTTATGTCTATCTGTCCTATTTTTGGTGAAGGTCACCTCCATTAACTGTATACATTTTTTTTTTTAAAGTAAATAAAGTAGATGGAGTGATGGAAGGGAAAAAAGAGAACAACAAAGCAAGAAAGGAAAGTAAAAGGAAATAAAAATAATATTTCTTTTAAAAAATCACTCATAATGGTACCTATTAGATTCCTAGAAGCCACATTTTAAATGTTCACATCTTTGATCAAATTTTCAAAGAAAGGCACAGCCTGGAATGTAGAAAATGTAAGAATTTTGACATTATATTGATACACTAAGCATATTATTATAAAAGAAAACAGATAAAACATGTATTAATTTTAGCAATAGGAACACTACAGAGAGACAAAATTTGCCATGAGAACAAATGAAGCAGTTTTGGAGGTAGGAGCAGTGTAATTTTGAATAAGTAAAAATTCAAACTAAGTAAATGACATGTTGGGACAAAATGAATAGAAACTGTTAAAAGACTATTTACTATCAGTAATTACAGAAAACAAGTATTCATCATTAAATAAAAAATGAAGTACAAATTTTGGTTGTATCTGATCAAAGACCCCAAATGAAAATCAATTTACAATACTATTTAAATAACATCAGAAAGAAAGAATCTATACATACATGGTCAAGAGGATATGATATATTCTAAAACTAGAAAACACTAATTTAGTTCCAGTTAATCCATAATGGTGCTTCTGAAGGTAGAAGTATTCAATCTAGCTTTGGGTATTATCAGAGTTTTTAAAACACCAAAAAAATCTGATAAGTCCTACAGTAGGCTTCTCCAAGAATCCATAAAAATGATCTGGCTAAATCCTACACTAAAGCCATCTAAAATCAAATTCCAATGAGCTTGAGTTCTAGGACAAGAACAAAAGGTCATTCACTTAACCCAATCTTTCTTTCTGTTAGGTATTTCAGTTTCCCTTCCAAATAGAGGGGAGAAGTTCAGAAAGATTATGTACTAAATACTGCTTTTAACCCTAAAATCCAATCAATTCCTTTCCCCCCTTCACTTGTCTCTTTAAAAGTAACCCAAGCCATTTCCTTTATTATGGATAGCTTCACTCTGTTTATTTTTATTTCCCAATAGCAGAATGCCTTAAATAAATTCTTAAAAACCAACACACCAACAAATAAATAAATTAAAACTCCATGACTATAAAAAGTACATAGTCTAACCTGCTTAATTATTAACAGGTAAACAGAATGCATTTCTGAATTATTTACTTAATCTCCTTCAATTAAAAACTTTAAAGTTTTTGAGCTTGGAATGTGTACCTTTTCCAGGGATTCATAAAATAATTATTTTAAAATATTCTATCAAGCCATTTTAATAAAAGCAATTAAAAACGCCAAGGTAAATGTGAATTTAAATATTTGCATAAGTACATAAGAAATACAACACATTTTGAACATTTCAGATTCTAGTAAAATTCCCTTTCTTCCCACTTCCCATTGTCCTGTTTCAGATACTTTATTCCACAGTATGTTTGGACAGAATGAGTAGAAATATACTGTACTAAATTATATTAATGAGATTGATATAATAATGGTTTGAAGCGAGCACTCATATAATGCTTTACTCCTAAGTATAAGAAATATATAATTATGAAACTACTGCAAGTGTTAATAATTCTGAAACTAGGATAAGAAAAAAGAATGAACAATAGACAAAAGTCACCATTTTCTCAGGACAAAATACACACTCAGCTGATATACTGAAGAATGATTGCTGCCTGACACAAGTAAACATTGATTACCTGGAATTCTGGTTAATTAAAATTTCTGACTAGCTAAAAGTTCACCAGAGAGAATAAAATTTTCATTTTGATCCTTTTAAATTACAAATCTAAAATATACTATTAGGTTTTGCTGCCTCCGTAAATAGGGTTTCACACTTTTATCTTCACTGAAGACAAAAAATTTATATTACTTCAGAGGATGGTTGTTACTCTTTGGGGGATCATAAGTCCCTCTGAGATGATGGTAAAGCCAAGAATCTCTTTCTCTTGAAAAGTGTATATGTTCACAGAATTTTGAATTAAATTTCTAGGAGTCCACAAACCCACATAAAGACCACTTGTCTTCAAATTTTACAGAATTCTAAAGAGTTAGACATAGGAGATTGTACTGACTACAAAGTGACCTCAAGACACAAGGATCTTTAGAGTTGCTTTTTGAAAACACCCCTAAGGGTGAGCTATTAACTTATGAGCTATCTCTTTTTTTAAAAAAAAAGAGAGTATAAGAACAATTCTGCTTAATTTAATCTAAGGTTAAATAATGTCTGTTTAGGACAATTGGACTTCCCTGGTGGCTCAGATGGTAAAGTGTCTATCTACAATGCGGGAGATCCGGGTTCAATCCCTGGGTTGGGAAGATCCCCTGGAGAAGGAAATGGCAATCCACTCCAGTACTATTGCCTGGAAAATCCCATGGACAGAGGAACCTGGTAGGCTACAGTCCATGGGGTTGCAAACAGTCAATACGACTGAGCAACTTCACTTTAGGATAATTGTTTTGAGCTTTAAAACTAGTGCTGTTTTCAAATCATTCCACGTTCTTGAAAGGGCAACAAATTTCTTATACTTTAGTAATTCTTAGAGAAGGCGAGGTCAAAGAGAAACTTACTTAATTTTTATTCTTCTAAAGATTATCAGATAATAGCAAATACACAGTTCAGTTGCTCAGTAGTGTCCAACTGTGACCCCATTGACTGCAGCATGCCAGGCTTCTGTGTCCATCACCAACTACTGGAGCTTACTCAAATTGATGTCCATCCAGTCAGTGACGCCAACCAACCATCTCATTCTCTGTCGTCCCCTTGTCCTCCTGCCTTCACTCTTTCCCAGCATCAGGGTCTTTTCAAACGAGTCAGTTCTTCATGCCAGGTGGCCAAAGTATTGGAGTTTCAGCTTCAGCATCAGTCCTTCCAATGAATGTTCAGGACTGATTTCCTTTAGGATGTACTGGTTGGATCTCCTTGNCCCTTGTCCTCCTGCCTTCACTCTTTCCCAGCATCAGGGTCTTTTCAAACGAGTCAGTTCTTCATGCCAGGTGGCCAAAGTATTGGAGTTTCAGCTTCAGCATCAGTCCTTCCAATGAATGTTCAGGACTGATTTCCTTTAGGATGTACTGGTTGGATCTCCTTGCAATACAAGGGACTCTCAACAGTCTTCTGCAACACCACCGTTTAAAAGCATCAATTCTTTGGCACTCAGCTTTCTTTATAGTCCGACTGTCATATCCATATATGACTACTGGAAAAACCATAACTTTGGCTAGATGTGCCTTTGTTGGCAAAGTAATGTCTCTGTTTTTTAATATGCTGTCTAGGTTGGTAATAGCATTTTTTTCAAGGGGCAAGTGTCTTTTAATTTCATGACTGCCATCAAAATCTGCAGTGATTTTGGAGCCCAAGAAAACAGTCTGTCACTGTTTCCATTGTTTCCCCATCTATTTGCCATGAAGTCATGGGACCAGATACCATGATCTTAGTTTTCTGAATGTTGAGCTTTAAGCCAACTTTTTCACCCTCCTCTTTCACTTTCATCAAGAGGCTCTTTAGTTCTTCTTAACTTTCTGCCATAAGGGTAGTGTCATCTGCATATCTGATGTTGATATTTCTCCCAGCAGTCTTGATTCCAGCTTGTGCTTCATCCAGCCCAGCATTTCATGATGTACTCTGCATAGAAGTTAAATAAGCAGAGTGACAATATATAGCCTTGACATACTGCTTTCCTAATTTGGAACTAGTCTGTTGTTCCATGTCCATTCTAACTGTTGCTTCCTGACCTGCATACAGGTTTCTCAACAGGCAGGTTAGGTGGTCTGGTATTTCCATCTCTTTCAGAATTTTCCACAGTTTATTGTGATCCACACAGTCAAAGGCAATAAAGCAGAACTCAATAAAGCAGAAGCAGATGTTTTTCTGGAACTCTCTTGCTTTTTCCATGATCCAGTGGATGCTGGCAATTTGATCTCTGGTTCCTCTGCCTTTTCTAAATCCAGCTTGAACATCTGGAAGTTCACGGTTTACATACTGTTGAAGCCTGGCTTAGAGAATTTTGAGCATTACTTTACTAATGTGTGAGATGAGTGCAATTGTGCGGTAATTAGAGCATTCTTTCGCATTGCCTTTCTTTGGGGCTGGAATGAAAACAGACCTTTTCCAGTTCTGTGGCCACTGCTGAGTTTTCCAAATTTGCTGGCATATTGAGTGTAGCACTTTCACAGGATCATCTTTCAGGATTTGAAAACGGAATCAACTGGAATTCCATCATCAATAGTTTTGTTCCTAGTGAGTTTCCAAAGGCCCACTTGACTTAGCATTACAGGATGTTTGGCTCTAAGTGTGATCACAACATCATGGTTATCTGGGTCATGATCTTTTTTGTATAGTTCTTTGTGTATTCTTGCCACCTCTTAATACCTTCTGCTTCTGTTAGGTCCATACCATTTCTGTCCTTTATTGTGCCCATGTTTGCATGAAATGTTCCCTTGGTATCTCTAATTTAGTATCTTAGTGCAAATACATAAGCATTTCCTATACTCAGGTTTTGTTGTAAGTACTTTTCTGCATATTTGCTGCTGCTAAGTCACTTCAGTCATGTCTGACTCTGTGTGACCCCATAGACGGCAGCCCACCAGGCTCCCTCATCCCTGGGATTCTCCAGGCAAGAATACTAGAGTGGGTTGCCATTTCCTTCTCCAATGCATGAAAGAGAAAAGTGAAAGTGAAGTCGCTCAGTCTGTCCGACTGTTAGCGACCCCATGGACTGCAGCCCACCAGGCTACTCCGTCCATTGGATTTTCCAGGCAAGAGTACTGGGGTGGGGTGCCATTGCCTTCCTTAATGTAAAAATAAAAAAAAAAAAAAAAACCACCTCTTGGAGGTAGCTACCTCAATATCAGATATATCCCTATTTTATTGATGTGTAATCTGAAACACAAAGAGATTAAGACATTTGACAAAGATCATCTCTACTGAGTGGCCAAACTAGGATCCTCACACATTCAGTCTTTCTGCAGAGTCTGTACTCCTACAAACCATACATTTCCAGGTTTCAATTCTTCATGAGCTTAAAGGTTATTTTGCGTGCTTTTATATTTAGCACAAGTCCATCTTTTCACTACCATACAAGAAACATTCACAGTGTTGTGCCCAGCAATAGTCATTTTGGAAATTGTTCCTAAGTTGCTGACAAAACTGATACCACTTTCGCAACAGTTATACAACCCTTGTAAATTTCCCAGAGTCAACTACCTAGAGGAAAAATAAGACACCATTACTTCAGTAAATGCAGAACCCTACAGCAAAAGCTGATCCCTCGTTTCCTTTTTGGAAATAGCTCTGATGAGATACAAAATTGAATGATTATGCATAGTGAGGGCCAACCAAGGCAGGTTATATTATCATAATAACAGTTCCCAAAGGGAAGACTGTCTGTTGTTCCTAAATTGTCTGAAGAGAGGAACAAACCAAATTATATGATTTTTACTTTCTAGCCTGAAAATAGTTTCTATGAAATAGAATATTAAAGTAAAATGTATATTTAGTGAGGGCATTCAAGTTTCTGTCCGTGGTCAAACCTGCCACAACATGAAAACTGTCTTGGCATATCTTTCTCAGTGACAGATTGAGTGTTCCCAGAGAGAGCAGCCACTTTGTGTCTCAGGATTTGCTTTTGATGTATCAACCTTCACATTTTCAGTAGGTCCATTAAAAGCTAAGGCTGATAACTAATGAAAGAAAGAGAGGAAGGAAGGAAAGAAGGAAGAAAAAAGAAAAGAAAGAAGAAAATCCCATCCTTACAGTTTGCACAGGAATGTTTTCCATTATATACTTGTTCCATTTAATTTTTATTGAACTACTCCCTACATATAAATACAATCAAGCTGGTACCAGTGAGAGACAAATATAAAAGGAAATATACAAATATACAATAAGGCCTTTCAGAGTCCTGAAAAATGGTTACAGATCAGATAGCTAGGAAAGAAGGTACAGCATGAGGCAAATAAAAATACAGATACAAGACTACATAACAAGAAGGAACCTTGGTAACTGAGACAGCTTTTCTTTATTGGACCCAGGGACTTTTGTGAAGTAATTGATTGCAATGTAGCCAAACCATGCTGAGAATGAGAACCTGGTTAAAATAGAAAGTATTCTTGGAATAAAATATCATCCTTGGTTCCTTTCTCTTTAAAATATCCTAAATATCATAATAAAACAAATATTTGGAAATCATCCAGTTATGATCTTATTCCCTATAATGATTCCCAACCACTTAAAATACCAATTCCTTTGTTCTTGGTTTTTAGAGTCCTCCATAATCTGGTTCCATTATGCATCCTCTTTTCCAAATATTACAGAAATCATACCCTCTAACCTTATCAAATACGAATTCAAAACAGTATACATTTAACTCCAGTACTTTGGCCACCTCATGCTAAGAGTTGACTCATTGGAAAAGACTCTGATGCTGGGAGGGATTGGGGGCAGGAGGAGAAGGGGACGAGAGAGGATGAGACGGCTGGATGGCAATCACTGACTCGATAGACGTGAGTCTGAGTGAACTCCGGGAGTTGGTGATGGACAGAGAGGCCTGGCGTGCTGCAATGCATGGGGTCGCTAAGAGTCAGACACGACTGAGCAACTGAACTGAACTGAACAATGTGTCTAGGAGTTTTCATGTAACTGAAATCTACACAGTCTTAGAACCAAAGAACCAAGTTGTAACCTCCAGATTTTCCAAAATGCTATGTGAATTCTTTCCCCTTCCCACTCTGCTCTTATTCCTATCCAGATACCTACACACGATCTTCTGTTGGATTCAACCAATATTGATTCAAATAAAATGAACTTAATCACTATATTTTAGCTCAAAAAAAATGACATATCTGTTTAGAAATTACTGATTCTTTGGGTACTCAAGAAACAGAAGACTACCCTGTTCTACTAACACTCTTCCACAGACACAAAACATGGTGGGTCTTAACATAACACACACACACACACACACACACACACTCTGTCACTAGCGTCGTCCAGATACACTGATCTTTCTATTACTTTGTGAGGTCACAACAGTTTGGGACTTTTGAACTTGTTCTTCTAAAAGCTCTTCTCTCAGATCATTTCATGATGGCTCCCCCTTCTCATTATTCATTCTTAACTCAGATGGCACCTCGTTACTCTTCACACCACTATCCACTCTTTCTGACCCAAATCACTCTTTATCTCTCTGCTCTCTTTCTTTTTTTATTTATAAACTCATTCATTGCCCACACATTCGGAACCCTATCACTTAGCTACATACTTTCCAAGTGGCACAGTGGTGAAGAATCTGCCTGCCAGTGCAGGAGACACAAGAGATACAGCTTTAATCCCTGGGTCAGGAAGATCCCCTAGAGAAGGAAATGGCAACCCACAGCAAATTATTGCCTGGAAAATCCCATAGGCAAAGGAGCCTGGTGGGCTACAGTCCAAGGGGTTTAGCACGCACGCACGGTCATGGTCATACACACTTTCCACTGCCAGATCACTTGCTCCAGGGCATTATGCCTGGCACACAGTAAGCACTCAAATATTCGAGGTATGAATAAACAAACATAAAAAAGCAATTATGAAGTTAATATTCAAGCCATAAATATTTATCAAGCATCTACCATGTACAGGTGATTTTTTTGTTCAGTTTAATCACAAGCTGAGGAATGCTCTGCTCCCAGTATAAGTACATTGGAAGAAAAGTCTAAAATAAATTTGATGACACTTATTTTACAAGATTTCTAAACAAAATAGATTTTAACAGAATAAGACTTAAAATGTCTTGATACTTAACACAAACAATATTTTCTCAGTCATAGTTCCTCTCACATTCCCCCATTAAGCCTATTGTCATATCATCATCAATTTTAATGATATTGAGCACAGTTGAATGGAACTTAGTGAAGGCAGTGACAGTGTCACATATCTCATTTTGGACACTTCTGAAATGGATGAAACACAGAAGATTTAGAGTAAAACTAAACCCTGAGAGTAGTGACATGTACAAATTCACTTCCTCCTTTATACAATGTATAAATATTCTACCTATGCATAGACATGACAACAATTCTAATACTTCTAAGGGTTAAAAAAATTTCATTTAAACCAGGAGTCAGAAAACTATCTGTATAAGGCAAAATGATTCATATTTCGAGTTTTGTAGGTCATATGGTTTCTGTCTCAAATACTCAACTCTGCATTGGAGCAGGAAAGCAGCCAAAGGCAATGAATCTATAAACAAGGATGCATGTATTTCAATAAAACTTTATGTAAGAAATAGAGTGGGATCATCAAGGAAAATGAAAATCAAAACTACAATGACATTCTGTGGTGGCACCCACAAATACCAATGTCCACATGGTGGAAGAAACTCCCAGGAATGGCTGCTGACAGTGTTTACATCACCAGGGTGAGCTGCAGTTGCTTCCTGCTTCCATGGGAAACTTTCCAAGGCCACAGGGATTAAGGGCCCCACCCAGGTGGAGGATAGTGACATCATGCTGAGATCCTAGACTCCTAGGAACCAGAGGTTCATGACTGAGATTCCTGGAACACCACCCTGTTACCTCATCACCAACCAATCAGAAGAAAGTAAAAAACCTTGAAGTCATCACCCCAAATGTACCTTTAAAGACTATTCCCTAAAAATCATCATGAACTTCAGGTCTTTTGAGAATATGCCACCTCTTCTTCTTGCTTGCCCCTTGCAATAAATTTTTCTGCTCCAAATGAAACAAACAAACAAAAACTCATTGAAATATGTCACAGCTGTCAAACTAGCTATTATCAAAAAGGGGTGGGAGGAGGGAGGGGGGTTCATGTTTGGGAGTTCGTGTACACCCATGGCGGATTCATGTCAATGTATGCCAAAACCAGTAGAGTACTGTAAAGTAAAATAAAATTAAATTAAAAAAAAAAGAAATAATAAGTGTTGGAGAAAAGGGAACTTTTATGTATTGTTGATAGAAATGAAAATTGGTATAGCCACTAAAGAAAACAGGAAGGTTTCTCAAAAAATTAAAAAACAGAACTACCATATAATCTAGCCATTCCATTTCTGAAGGAAAGTTATGACCAACCTAGACAGCATATTCAAAAGCAGAGACATTACTTTGCCAACAAAGATCCATGTACTCAAGGCTAAGGTTTTTCTAGTAGTCATGTTGGATGTGAGAGCTAGACTATAAAGAAAGCTGAGTGCCGAAGAATTGATGCTTTTGAACTGTGGTGTTGGAGAAGACTCTTGAGAGTCCCTTGGACTGCAAGGAGATCCAATCAGTCCATCCTAAAGGAGATCAGTCCTGGGTGTTCATTGGAAGGACTGATGTTGAAGCTGAAACTCCAATATTTTGGCCACCTGATGTGAAGAGCTGACTCATTTGAAAAAAAAACCCTGATGTTGGGAAACATTGAAGGCAGGAGGAGAAGGGGACGACAGAGGATGAGATGGTTAGATGGCATCACCTACTCAATGGACATGAATTTGGGTAAACTCTGGGAGTTGGTGATGGACAGGGAGGCTTGGTGTGCTGCGGTTCGTGGGGTCACAAAGAGTCGGACATGACTGTGCGACTGAACTGAACTGATCTATAGGAAATAGAAACAAGACCTTGAAAAGGTATCTGCACCCTCATGTCATTGTAGTATCATTTACAACAGCCAAAACTTGGAAACAATGTGAGTACTCAACAACGGATGAATGGATTTTTAAAAAACTGGTTTATATGTACAATGGAATATTATTCAGCAATAAGAAGGAAATTGCCATTTGTGACTAACATGAACGGTTGAGGGCATTATGCTAAATGAAGCAAGTCAGACAGAAAGACAAATACCATATGGTCTCACAGGTATCTTATGGAATCTAAAAATTTTACTGTAGATACAGAGTACAGATTGGTAGTTGTTAGAGGTTTGGGCTGGGGTGGTCAAAATGTGTGAAGGTGGTCAAAAGATACAAACTTGCAGTTACAAAATAAATATGACCTGGGAATGTAATGTATGTCATGGTGACTATATGGTTAATAGTACTGTATTGTATACTTAAAACTTGCCAACAGAATGTATCTTAAAAATACAAGGAAAAAATTTGTAACTATGTGGGATGATGGATGTTAATTAGACTTACTGTGGTGGTCAATTTGTGATATACACAAGTGTGTGTGCAAGTGTGCTCAGTCATACCTGACTCTTTTGGGACTGCATGGATAGAAGACCACCAAGCTCCTCTGTCCATGGAATTTTCTAGGCATGAACACTTGAGTGGGTTGCCATTTCCTCCTCCAGGGATCTTTCTGACCCAAGGATCAAACCCATGTCTATGGCACCTCCTGCATTGGCAGACAGCTTTTTTTTTTTT
>SJYX01013447.1:434192-506768 GCA_006410675.1 Oreotragus oreotragus
GATGATGTGGGGTAGGAGGTGGGAGGGGGGTTCATGTTTGGGAGTTCATGTACACCCGTGGCGGATTCATGTCAATGTATGCCAAAACCAATACAGTACTGTAAAGTAAAATTAAAGTAAAAATAAAAATTAAAAAAAAAGAAAGCTAAGTGCCAAAGAACTGCTGCTTTTGAACTGTGGTGTTGGAGAAGACACTTGAGATTCCCTTGGACTGCAAGGAGATCCAACCAGTCCATCCTAAAGGAGATCAGTCCTGAGTGTTCATTGAAAGGATGATGTTGAAGCTGAAACACCAATAATTTGGCCACCTGATTGGAAGAGCTGACTCATTTGAAAAGACTCTGACGTTGGGAAAGACTGAAGGCAGGAAGAGAGGGGACGACAGAGGATGAGATGGTTGGATGGTATCACTGACTCAATGGACATGAGTTTGAGTAAACTCTGGGAGTTGGTGATGGACAGGGAGGCCTGGTGTGCTGCAGTTCATGGGGTCACAAAGAGTTGGACATGACTGAGAGACTGAACTGAACTGAACTGATTTTAGACCCAGAACACAGAGTAGTAAATAAAACTCTCTTCAGCAAGTTAATGCTGTAGTAAAGGAGACAGTGAACATATAAATATAAAATATAATATCCAGTACTATTAAACACCACTAGGAAAAAAGTAGGATAGGAGAAAAGAGACTGAAGATATGCAGTAGAAAATGTGTTACCACAATGTTGACAGAAGGGTTTCTAAGAGTGTGAAATTCCAGCAGAACACTGAACAAAGTGAAGAAGTGAACCATGAAGCAAAAAAACACCTCAAGAAGAAAAAATAAAACTAGTAAAGATGAAGAAAATTTAAACAATATAATTAATAATTTTCAACTAAATTGTGTGCAGAAATTTTTCCCCAGGGACTACATATTTTTTCAAGCTATTGTATAGCATTTCTAAAATTCAATAATTATTGACCCATAAAAGAAGACTCAACAAACACCAAAGAATTCATATCATACAAACCATGTTATCTGATCATAATGCAATAAAATTATAAATTAAAGCAAAATTTCTTACATAGGTCTACCTATGACTGATTCTTGTTGATGTTTGGTAGAGACCAACACAATACTGCAAAGCGATTATCCTTTAATTAAAAATAAATAAATTTTAAAAAAGAACAAGGACCTACTGGATACCACAGAGAACTATATTCAATATCTTGCAATAACTATAATGGAAAATACTCTGAAAAAGTATGCATATACATATATATATATGTATATATATATATAGGGCTTCCCAGGTGATCCAGTGATAAAGAATCCACCTGCCAACGCAGGAGACATAAGAGATGCAAGTTTGACCTATGGGTGGGGAAGATTCCCTGGAGAAGGACAATGGCAACCCACTCCAGTATTCTTGCCTGGAAAAACCCATGGACATACAAGCCTGGGGGGGCTACAGTCCAGAGGATTGCAAAGAGTTGGCCATGGCTGAGAAACTGAGTGCACATGCACACACTCACACATACACATACATACATGTGAACATATAACTGAATCACTGTGCTGTATACCTGAAACACTGTATATCAACTATACTTCAATTAAAAAAATAACTAAAAAGAAAAAACAGCTATAAATAATCCATGAGTCAAAGAAAAAATCATAATGGAAATATTAAATATTTAATACTAAACAACAACAAAGATACTATGTATCAAAACCTGTGGGATACAGCTAAAGTGATACTTGGTGGAAAATTTATGACCTCTAATGCATAGATGTGATATTAAAGAATTATAAAATTAATTGGCTAAGGATCTAATTTAATAATCTAGAAAATAACAGTAAAATAACCCAAATAAAGAAGGAAATAATAATGGAGATTAGAACAAAAATAAAATGACAAAGAATAAACATATAATAGAGTCAAAACTGGTTCTTTAATAAGATTAACAAAATATTAGTTTCAACCATATGAAACTGCCAAACATTCAACCTATAATAAAGCATATATTGATCAAAATATTATTAATTATTAACTATTAAGGAAGAAAAAAGGAACTTATTAGAAGCTTTGGAAGTGAAAGGATATATCACTAAAAAATAGAGGAAACATTAAAATATCTAGGAGGAAATACTGAACTACTAAATGACAATCAATTTACAAATCAAATGAGATGGGAAATTTCCTAGAAAACTTTAACATATGGAAATCAATACAGCAAAAAATAGAAACACTGAATAATGTTATGATCAGTAATTGATAGTGAAATTGGTAGTAAATGTAGGGAGCATGAAAAAGGAAAAATATATTCTGATCTCACTTAAGAACTTAGATGCGAAAATTCTGAATAAAATAAGAACAAATCAAATAAAGCAATGTATATATTCATGTGTATGTATACATATAAATCAGAGAAGGCAATGGCACCCCACTCCAGTACTCCTGCCTGGAAAATCCCATGGATGGAAGAGCCTGGTGGGCTGCAGTCCATGGGGTCATGAAGAGTCAGACACGACTGAGCGACTTCCCCTTCACTTTTCACTTTTATGCATTGGAGAAGGAAATGGCAACCCACTCCAGAGTTCTTGCCTGGAGAATGCCAGGGATGGCGGACCTTGGTGGGCTGCCATCTATGGGATTGCACAGAGTTGGACACAACTGAAGCGACTTAGCAGCAGCAGCATACATATACATACATAATAACTATAGAGAATTGATCCCAGGAATGTAACAACTGTTCAACATCAGAAAATATATTAAATATGCACACCATATTCAGAGATTAAATTAGTAAAGCCATTGTTTCCTCAATATAAACAAAAAGCGAAAAAGATACAAATAAATGGAAAGATATACCATGCTCACGTATTAGAATAACTAATATTTTTAAAATGCCCATACTACCTAAAGCATCTAGAGATCTAATACAATCCTAGTCAAAGTACCAATAGCATTTTTCACAGAACTAAAACAAATAATCCTAAATTTGCAGAGAACCACAAAAGGCCCAGAATAGCCAAGCACTCTTGAAAAGGAAGAATAAAGCTAGAGTTACCATGTTCCCTGATTTCAAATTACACTACAAAGCTTACTTTGCTGCTGCTGCTAAGTCACTTCAGTCGTGTCCGACTCTGTGCGACCCCATAGATGGCAGCCCACCAGGCTCCCCCATCCCTGGGATTCTCCAGGCAAGAATACTGGAGTGGGTTGCCATTTCCTTCTCCAATCAAAGCTTACTTTAGACACTCCATTTTGATAAGGACATTGCCATATTAAAACACCTATCGGTGTGTGTGGGGAAACGTGGACCGGTGAGAAGCCTTGAAGTAGTGGGGTCAGTTGACACAACTAGGGAGGGATGGCTTGAAAAGTGGAAACCAAGAGAGATCTCTGGCATCAACATATTCTTCAGAGATTATCAGGTAGCTAGAGGATCAGGTAGTTATAAAATCACTGAAATATTGTAGGCTAGATCGCTAGGACTGACTGCTAGGACCACATTATAGAATCTTTGGGGTGGTGAAAATATTCGAGAATTAAATTATGGTGATGTTTGCACAACCTTCTGAACATATTAAAGGCCACAAAATTGTATACTTTAAATCATTAAAATCTTATGGTATATGAATTATTCTTAATTTTCAAAAAGGTACCCATTAGGTTTAGTGTAATATAATCACAAATGAAAAGTCAAGAAAAAGGAACAGTACAAACTGTGGCTTCAAACAGAGAAAAAAGAAATAAGGTAACAGAGTTCGTCTATCAGTGCTAGCAATGACATACTTAAGTCTACATTTAAGTGAACCAGCATGAACTTTCTCTTACATATACCCAACCCTTGATTGTTTCTAGGAAGAAATGATATCTTGAGTGGCCCTTTCTAACCCTATGTCATTTCCCATAGATCAAGAAACCACAAGAGCCTACACTTTAACATATCACAAGTGCTGTAGGATTCTGGAAAAAAAATACACTTTAGTGTTTTACAGGTTTTTTAAAAAATGAGTACTTAAAATTTTAACAAAAGTATTACAAAATTAATTCCAGCCCTCCAATAAAAAAAAGTCAGAACTACTATTTTATTTCCAATGGGATATACAAATGAAACTCATAGTGTGGTTGGAAACACTTCATGGTATATTTGACATATATTCCAGAACACAGTTAAATATGAGAATAAAAATGTGAGCTTTTGACCAACAGAAATATTATAAATTTATTATAGGAGGCTGTTTGTCTTCTAATCACATATGGAAAAGAATAATTGGATCTCACATGGAAGCAAAGAATATTGGATTTTTATTAGTCTAGGTTTTCTGGGATTTTTTGTTTGTTTTCTGTTTTGTTTGTTGGTTGGTTTTGGAGAAAACAAGAGTCAAGTATTACAACTATACAAAGTTCAATTGCTTTCTCATATATCACTAATTAACAACATATTTGAAATTAAAACATTAGCATAAAAATATTAAATCAATTTTCAGTCTAAAGCTAATTAAATATACAGGAGATCTATATGAGGAAAAAATAGAAAACTCTAGTGAAAGACATCAAAGAACTAAAGGAATGAAGAAATATCCCAAGTTCATGAACAGAAAGGTTCAATATCATCAAGACGTCCATTCTTCTCAACTTGATCTACCTATTCAAGGTAATCTCAGTCAAAATCCCAGCAAATTATTGTTTAGATATCAACAAACTGATTCTAAAGATTATGTGAAGAGGCAAAAAATCAAATCTCTATTGAAAGAAACTAACAACATCAGAGGACACACTACCTTACTTCAAGACTAACTATAAAGTTAGGTTAACCTAAGACAGCGTGATATTGGTACAAAAATAGGTCAGTGGAATAGAAATCAGTTCAGTTCAGTTCAGTTCAGTCACTCAGTCATGTCCGACTCTTTGCAACTCCATGAATCGCCTCACGCCAGGCCTCCCTGTCCATCACCAACTCCTGGAGTTCAGACTCACGTCCATCGAGTCAGTGATGCCATCCAGCCATCTCATCCTCGGTCGTCCCCTTCTCCTCCTGCCCCCAACCCCTCCCAGCATCAAAGTCTTTTCCAATGAGTCAACTCTTCGCATGAGGTAGACCCACATAAATATTGCTAACTAATCTTTGACAATGGAGCAAAGATAATCTTCAACAAGTGTTACTAAAACAATTGGACATCCACATGCAATCAATCAANGGTCGTCCCCTTCTCCTCCTGCCCCCAACCCCTCCCAGCATCAAAGTCTTTTCCAATGAGTCAACTCTTTGCATGAGGTAGACCCACATAAATATTGCTAACTAATCTTTGACAATGGAGCAAAGATAATCTTCAACAAGTGTTACTAAAACAATTGGACATCCACATGCAATCAATCAATCTATTTATCTAGACTTTGACACTGTACCATTTTAAAGATTATCTCAAAATGAATCATTGAATGAAGTATAAAACTATAATGCTTCTAGAGTATAATATAAGCTAAATCTACATAATATTGAGTTTTACAATGAGTTTATTGATATAAAAACAAAAGTATGATCCATGAAAAGTATAACTGATAAGTTATAGTAAAAAAATTCCACTCTGTTAAAGATAAGTCACAGACAGAAGAAAATATTTGTAAATAATAATTCTGATAAAGTACTGGTATCCAAAATAGACAAAGAACTCTTATAACTCAACAATTAAAAAAAAAACTTAAAAATGGGCAAGAGATCTGAACAAACACCTCACCCCTCCAAAAAAATATATAGACAGCAAATAAGCACATAAAAATGTCCAATATCATAAGCCATTAGGAAGCTATAAGTTGAAACAATGAGATTCCAGTACACACCTACTAGAATGGCTAGAATAAAAAACCACTGACAACACCTCGTAGTAGTAAGGATGCAGAACAGCAAGAACTCTTATTCACTGCTGGTGGGAATGTAAAATAGCACAGCCACGTTGGAATACAGTTTGGCAAAAATATAGTGTTACCATATGATCCAGTAATCACACTCCTTGGCATTTACCCAAATTAGTTGAAACTTAAGTCCACGTCCACACAAAATTCTGCACATGAATGTTTATAGCAAGTTTTATTTATAGAAGCCAAACATGGAAGTAACCAAGGTGTCTGTCTTTCAATAGGTGAATGGATAAATAAACTGTGGCACATCCATACAATGGAATATTATTTAATATTAAAAATGTGCTATCAAGCCATTAAAAGAGATGGGGAATCTTAAATGTATCTTACTAAATGGAAGAATTCAATCTTAAAGGTTACATACTGTATGATTCCAATTATATGACATTCTGGGAAAAGTAAAACTACAGAGACAGTAAAAAGATCTCCAAGGGTTTGGAGGCCAGACAGTAGTGTAGGGGAGAGGGTAAATAGGTAGAGTACAGAGAAATTTTAATTTTCAGGCAGACATAAGACTATGCATTTGTCAAAACCCAGATGGTTGTACCATACACAGTGAACCCTAATGTAAATTAAATATTTGAGTTAATAATAAGGTATCAATATTGGTTCATCTATTGTAACAAATATACCATGCCAGCATGAAGTTAGTTAGAGGGAAAAACTGAAATAAGGGTTAAAGGGTAACAGTATGCACTTGAGGACTCTGTGTAGTCTGATCAGTATTTTTTTTTAAGCTTAAAACTGCTCTGAAAAATATTCTATTCATTTTTAAAGAGTTAAAACCACCTATTCCTAAAATTAAGAACAGGAAACATAACTAAGTTTAACAGATCTATTTCAATTCGAGTGACAGAAATCAAAATGGAAAAAGACTAAGACAAGGGAATGGAAGAGACAGGGAAGGTGAGAAAGAAATCAAGAGGAAAGGAAGGAGACAGAGCAAGAGAAAGACATCGGCATGACCACTAAGAAAAGATATATATACAGAGTACACACACAGAGAAAGAAAAAAAAAGACAAAGGTTTTGTGAAATCATGTGCATGTGTACTCAACTGCTCAGCTGTGTCCGACTCTTTGAAACCCCATGGACTGCAGCCTGCCAGGCTCCTTTGTCCGTGAGATCTTTCCAGTCAAGAATATTGGAATAGGCTGCCATTTCTTCCTCCAGAGGATCCTCCTGACTCAGGGGTCTAACCTGCATCTCCTGCATTGGCAGGTGGGTTCTTTACCACTGGAAAAGCCCATTGTGAGATTCAACTGCATTAAATTCAGGCATATCCTATAGTGCTGATAAAGTTGAAAATAGCACAGTTTATAGACTGAAATTTGTGATTAGAAAGTAAAATGTTCATTTTTAAAAGACATAAACTCCACTCTACAATTGAACAAGTCAATATCTCTTCCTAGAATATCTTTTCTTCTATACCCGTCAAAGTTTCAATCTATGTACTTCTATGATCAACTTGACTGTCATGCCTCAGTTACAATGAATCTCACCCTCCCTTGTATTTACATAGTGCTTTTTAACTCCAAGAACACTTAAGCCTGTCTTGCAGTCCAGTCATTGAAGGATATTACCTTCCTTCACTATTTGTCCATGAGTTGGGACAGAACATATTATTTTTTCATCTTTGCATTTTGTATTAGTGCCTGCCACAGTGGTTTGAATAATTCACATAATAAATATTTACTGTACTGAATTGAAGATACGTATTACATATCTAAAAATTAAAGATCCAAACACCCTTTATTACAGTAGAAGTAATGTCTTTATTCCAATGATTTTACCGTTCTTGAAGTTGAAATTGCCTTTGGAGACTGCACAAAACCACACAAGATAAATGGCATTATTATGTCTGTAATGTTAAAAAAAAAATACTCTTTTGATCACACAAAAATGATAGGCCACAGGCTTACAAAGAGTAGTCTGAATGAAGTAGATGGGGCAACAGTGCCAAACTGGAGTAGGCTGAAGAGGCGGAAGTCAGGAAATGAAGATATGGGTTTTAGAGAACCCTACCAGTCAGAAGGGGCTTCCCTGGTGGCTCAGAGGTTAAAGCATCTGCCTGGAATGCTGGAGACCTGGGTTTGATCCCTGGGTTGGGAAGATCCCCTGGAGAAGGAAATGGCACCCCACCCCAGTACTCTTGCCTGGAGAACCCCATGGAGGGAGAACCCCATGGAGGGAGGAGCCTGGGTCACTCACTCACCAGTCAGAAGAGGCCAGGTTTTGCTATGGCAATAAACTTGTAAACATGACTCTAAATTACCTTGAGATAATTTTTTAAAAATCAGTTTTTGTCAATAAAAATATTA
This sequence comes from Oreotragus oreotragus, assembly GCA_006410675.1. NCBI lineage: Eukaryota > Metazoa > Chordata > Mammalia > Artiodactyla > Bovidae > Oreotragus > Oreotragus oreotragus. The sequence continues at coordinate 442,419 of SJYX01013447.1, forward strand.
AAAAGGATATGTCTTCAGCTCTGAAGGTAATTCCAACACAGTACAATATCTAGAACAATGGCTGTACTTCTTAAATGAAGAAATATCTCACAAGGTGACTACTTTACAAAGAATAATACTCATTTGGATGCATACAAGTCTATTACATAATACAAAGTTGTATTTGTCTTAAAAACATTAGTTTTAGAAAAATGAGTCAATTCTTTTTCTTTGTTAAACATGTATAAGTCAAAATTTGTAAAAAAACAGTACTTAAAATATTTCATAAAATGTAATCTACGTATCAAATCATCATTTCTTAATTTGTCCCTTTATGCAAATCCTAAATTTTCACAAACTAGGTTTTTTAAAGTGGAGATCACTTGAATTATCATATGGACAGATTTTAATCTTGGGAACAAAAGTCTTAACTTTTATTCAAAATATTTTGAATAATAAGCAGTAAGGCCAAATACTGCTATTATTCAGAAAAAAATTGAAATCCAATGAATTTCTAAAATCACTATGTGTGTGCTGGTCACTCAGTTGTGTCCGACTCTTTATGACCCTATGGACTGTAGCCCGCCAGGCTCCTCTGTCCATGGAATTGTCCAGTCAAGAATACTGGAGTGGGTTGCCATTTCTTTCTCCAGTGGTCTTCACAACCCAGGGATCAAACCCAGGTCTACTGGAGTTCAGGCAGATTCTTTACTGTCTGAGTCACCAGGGAAGCCCCCCAAATCATTTATTAGTGTGTAAATTGCATATTTATTTTGATCCAAAAGTCCATGCGCTTTCAAAATGTCTCTACTCATTTTTTGAATGAGAATAACATTCTCTGTAGAGATGTGTGAAATATTTTAATACAATACTTAGTTTAGGGCTTCCCTGGTGGCTCAGAGGTTAAAGCGTCTGCCTCCAGTTCAGGAGACCCAGGTTCGATCCCTGGGTCGGGAAGATCCCCTGGAGAAGAAAATGGAATCCACTCCAGTATTCTTGCCTGGAGAATCCCATGGACGGAGAAGCCTAGTAGGTTACAGTCCATTTGGATGGCATCACCAACTCTGTGGACATGAGTTTGAGTAAGTTCCAGAAATTGGTGATGGACAGGGAAGCCTGGTGTGCTGCGGTCCATGGGGTCACAGAGTCTGACACCACTGAGCGACTTCACTTTCACTTTTCACTTTCATGCATTGGAGAAGGAAATGGCAACCCACTCCAGTGTTCTTGTCTGGAGAATCCCAGGGATGGGGGAGCCTGATGGGCTGCTGTCTATGGGGTTGCACAGAGTCGGACGTGACTGAAGTGACTTAGCAGCAACAGCAAACATTAATGTCAGGCTATTAAAGCAGATTAAAAATTAGATGGATTTTCTTAAAAGATAGTTCCTTGAGCCTGGTAATCTCTAACCACTGCTTCTAGGACCACTTGTTGAAGGATCTGCAGAGGAGGCTCAGGTTTCAAGGGGGTGATGGGAATAGACAGGACTTAAGGTGTGCTGGAAATGGCAACCCACTCCAGTACTCTCGCCTGGAAAATCCCATGGATGGAGGAGCCCAGTCGGCTACAGTCCATGGGGTCGCAAAGAGTCGGACACAACTGAGCGACTTCATTTCACTTCACTTCAGTGACACTATAATTTATGGTTCTGTTAGATATTTGCTAAAACACAAAGCCACAATACGCTTCAGGGTGACCTATTAGGAAGATAACATGTTCTGAACAAGGAATAATATTCAAAGGAAATAAAAGAAGAGCCATCATGTTACATATTCCAAACTTTGCTAAAAGACAACTAAAATACCCACAGCATTAAAGAATAAAATATACATTACCAAAAGGATAAATTTTATGGCTATATTTAATCAATATGAGAATATTTTATGGTGGAGAATATATGTATATATGTAGGTATATATTTAGCTGTATATTCTTCTAGCAAGTATTATACTGGGTGCCTACAGTGTTGGACATTGTACAAGAGTAGCAAATAAAATGAAATATTTCTGACTTCACAGAGATTTCAGGGCTATATGAGAAGAGAGGAGGATATATAGTGAACAAACAAAAAGAAAACAGTTAATTACAAATTAAGAAGATTCTGTAACAATCACTAATAAAGATCCAGGCAAGGGGGAAAATATGAACGTTTCAAAAAAGTGATATTTTAGGATGAAATGGATTCAGTGATGCAGAAAGTCAGGGCAGGGAATAGCATGTGGGAAAACTCCAAAGAATAAAGCACTTGACATTGACTAGAAACAGAAAGGACATCAGTGTGGCTAAAATGTTGTAAGCTAAAATGAGACTAAGATGTAAGGTGAGGTTAAAGAGAAATAGAGACACAGACCTTACAGAATTGTACTCTAAGTGAAATGAGAAGTCACTGAAGCATACTTCTTGGACATAATCCAAGAATAAACCTGTTTCTCAAGCAGAATGGATTGTCAACAACAAGACAGTTAGTGAGGAGACCAGTTAGTGGACTAACCCAATGGTTCAGGATAAAGATCATGGTAACCTTTGCTAAGAAGGCAGCAGTGGAAATGAAGAGAAGTGAACAGAGATTTGTAAATAGGTCCTGAATATTTTGGGCCTCAATTTCATATTCTATAAATTTGAGTTTATACAATACTAGAGATCTTCAGAGCATTATGTGAGACAAGATTAGTGCCTGATATAAGGGAAGTTGCAGTAAATCTCAGTACCTTAAGAATACTTATTGAAAAATAATATTCACTCCAAGTTCATACTGGTGATAGCAACTAAATATCCAGTAAGATATGAACATTTTGCCTATCCAACGTATATAATTTCTGAAGAAACAATGTAAAATGTTTAGGTTTTTATTTATAAAAATTTGGGGTTATATAAAAATTTCTCTTTTCAGTTATCAGTTGTATATAAAAGTTATACAGATATTAATCCAACACCCAACTTATTACAACAGAAAGTAAAGCAAAAGGTAAATTTTCTATTTCAATTAGTTTCAATCACATGGTAACAAATATTTTAAAAACCTACTAATTTAAAAGTGAAGAATTAAAAACAAATTCTTCATAATAAAATCCCTCTCCCTAGAAATGGGCTTATTGGCTGGAATGCAGTGACTGCTCACTTTCCTTCTTTGTCTTTGCTTCTCCTCCATCAAAACACACACACATAAGCATACACAGACACACACACACACACACACAATGTTTAGCAATCTTGTTTGCATTTGGAAAGAAATATAATTAGCTGACATGATAGAAGAGCGATAAGGAAACATGTTGCATGAGCTCTATATAATTGAATGCTCTTCAAATTCTTTAAACAGAAATTTCAGTACCATGGAGATCCTTAAAATGAAGACAGATAAATGTAACCAATTATAGCCAAATATCTCTTATCAAAAATGTAGAGATCTTCCATGAAAATGATAAATAAAAATCTTACTTTCAAATTATAACTGTGTATCAAAATATATGATACCCTTTAACACAGAGCAAGAGAAAAACTGCCTGTGTTCAGTGTGAGAAACACAGAATCTTCATCTCTGAACAAAGAAAGAAATGGCACCCAAGGAAGTGGACCATGGCAAATGAAAGAGCCTCTTGTGTCCATGTATAAAACTGAAAAAAGAAAAAGATACAAACCCTAAGGCCTATTACACTACACAGAACCTTGGTTTCCAAGACTTGGTGCCAAATCTTGCAGTATAAATCCCCAAGTGAAGTGAAGTGAAGTCGCTCAGTCGTGGCCGACTCTTTGCGACCCCACGGACTGTAGCCTACCAGGCTCCTCTGTCCATGGGATTTTCCAGGCAATAGTCCTGGAGTGGATTGCCATTTCCTTCTCCAGGGGACCTTCCCAACCCAGGGATCGAACCCAGATCTCCCGCATTGTAGTCAGACGCTTCACCGTCTGAGCCACCAGGGAAGTCCATAAATCCCCAAATAGCTATGTAAAAAAAAAAAAAAAAAAAAGATAATCTGTCTATCATAAAAAGAAAAGAAAAAGGAGGGGATGGGAGGAGAAAAGGAGGGAGGAAGAAGAAAGAGTAAGACTCTTGATCACAGAATATTTCTGTATACTAGCATGTTCAGTCCTGCATACACAGAAATTATAAATAAGGCAATGTTTCAGTCATTTTCAATAATGGTGATTCTGGATATATAGATAGCCCTTCACACTCTTTTCAAGACTAACCCCAAACTGGGTAAACTCTAATATGGATTCTCAAAAATTCCTTTCTCTTTATACTTCTTTCTTTCCTTTCCAATTTTCATTCTCTCTTACATTTCCTTTTCTTACCTCCGACCTTTCTACTCTTCCCCCCTTTCTCCTTTGTCTCTCTCCCTTTCCTAATTTTACATTACACTGCTAATGGATGGGGTGGGTCTGAAATGAAGTTTTTGGTGCCTACAAGCTCAGTCCTTCAGTCGTTATCTGACTCTGGGAGGATAATGGACTGTAGACTTCCTGGTTCTTCTGTGCATAGGATTCTCTAGGCAAGAACACTGAAGTGCATTGCCTTGCCCTCCTCCAGGGGATCTTCCTGACCCAGAGATTAAAACCCCAGTCTCTTGCATCTCCTGCCTTGCAGGCAGATTCTTTACCACTGAGCCACCAGGGAAGCCCTGGAATGATGCTAGAATAAAACAAATACTGTTTCCAATCAGAACATTACGAAACAGTACCTCCAAGCATTGCTAGTTTAATCATGAAAGTTCAGACAGGATTTTAATGATGATTCCAAGTTATATCTCCTTTCAAGATCAACACTAAAAAACATAAATTTAGAGATAAAAATGGGGCTTCCCTGATGGCTCAGACTATAAAGAATTTGCCTGCAATGCAGGAGACCAGGGGTCAATCCCTGCATCAGGAAAATTCCCTGAAGAAAGGAATTGCTACGCATTCCAGTATTCTTGCCTGGAGAATTCCATGGGCAGAGGAGCTTGGTAGGCTACAAACAGTCCACGGGGGGACGCAGTCGGACACAACTGAGCAACTTTCACATTTTATCAAATTACGTTTAAGAAAACTAGACATTTACATTTGTTGTCTATGTGAAATAAAATGTTTTCTGCTCTGCACTCTACCAGTACACAAGCCTTTTCCCAATGCAAATTTCTGAGCACAGGTGAAACAAAGTCAGCTATTTGGAAGCCATCAGCTACTTCCTCCCTGGTAAGTGCTGAGGAACTGAAGAGGCAGCCATTCGCCACACTCTCTTATGGTAAACAGGAATGCCATCTCTTATGGTAAACAAGGAATTAGTATGTGAAGGATAAAGTAAGCAGGATTGGCCCCAGATAGCTAGATGCATATGAAAGAAATTATTTCCGCAAGCCCAGACACTTGCATTTTCCAATACTTAGAAGATCGCTAAATCTCTACATGTGAGAGATTTAGTTTTCTCTTAATTAACAGTAATCTTTTAATATTCAGATTACCTGCCCCTTGCTGCAAACTTGTACATAGCCTGACTCCTCCCCCGCCTCCTTGGAGTCAGCTCTCAGGGTCACCTGAAATACTGTCTCCACGGCTCGAGTTCTAGCATTCCCATCGAGTAAAACCTAACTTTCAGCTTTTTGGATGCACATTTTAGTCGACATCTGCGTCTTATTTTCCAACTATGCTACACAGCATAATTTGTAGTACATAAAAAACTTCTGTAGTTCTTCACCTCTTGCAGGACTTGATCAGAGATCTAGTGCTGGCATAAGGCAAAATTGGTCAAGGCAAAAAAGGCACACTGATAGTGTTTGTCTTCAGAGTCTCCCCCTTTCTTCTTTGTAATTACCCTGACCTCAGATGTGTATAAGAGACAGGTAATATCTCTGCTTTGAATATGCTATCTAGGTTGGTTATAACTTTCCTTCCACGGGGTAAGCATCTTTTAATTTCATGGCTGCAATCACCATCTGCAGTGATTTTGGAGCCCAGAAAAATAAAGTCTGACAATGTTTCCACATCTATTTCCCATGATGTGATGGGACCAGATGCCATGATCTTCGTTTTCTGAATGTTGAGCTTTAAGCCAACTTTTTCACTCTCCTCTTTCACTTTCATCAAGAGGCTTTTTAGCTCCTCTTCACTTTCTGCCATAAAGTATCATCTGCATATATGAGGTTATTGATATTTCTCCCAGCCATCGTGATTCCACCTTGTGCTTCTTCCAGCCCAGTATTTCTCATGATGTACTCTGCATATAAGTTAAACAAGCAGGGTGACAATATACAGCCTTGACATACTCCTCTTCCTATTTGGAACCAGTCTGTTGTTCCATGTCCAGTTCTAACTGTTGCTTCCTGACCTGCATATAGGTTTCTCAAGAAGCAGTTCAGGTGGTCTGGTATTCCCATCTCTTTCAGAATTTTCCACAGTTTATTGTGATCCACACAATAAACTTCAGTTTTACTGAGATATAATTGACATACAGCACTGTATAAGTTTAAGGTGTACAATATAATGACGAGTTATGTACATCATGAAACGATTACCATGATAGTTTAGTGAACATCCATCATATGTGTGTGTGTGTGTGTGTATGCATACGCGTGTGCGTATACATTTATAGGACATTAAATTAGTGGAAGAAGATAATTATTGTCCTTGTGATTGAAGAGAACTCTTAGGATTTACTCTAACAACTCATTTATAATGTATTTCAATGTTATGTTTATTGCAAGTATATTACATATTACATCTCTAGTACTTATCTATCTTGTAACTGGAAGTTACTACATTTGACCACCTTCATCCAATTTCCCCTGCAGTCCTAACCCCACACCTCTGGCAACCACAAATCTGATTTCTTTTACTATGAGTTTATTTTTTAAGTATAAGTGATCTATAATACAGTTAGTTCCTGGTACACAAAATGATCACCATTATGAGTCTAGAAGTCTTCAGTCAAAATTACAAAGATATCACATAATTATTGACTGCATTCCTCACACTGTACATATAATACCCGTGACTTATTTTGCAACTTAAAGTTTGTACCTCTTAATCCCCCTCACTTATTTCTCTCCCCCTGCTACTCCCTTCTCTCCTGGCAACAAGCTGCTTGTTCTGTGTATCTATGATTATATATCTGTTTGGTTATGTTTGTTAATTTGTTTTGTTTTTTAGAATATACCAATTTTAAGTGACAGTAACTTTTTGAATAAGGAGGAGAGTGTATTTTTGATTTGTAAAAGTAGACCTTCTTGATGACAGAACTATGATAATGGCATTATCCTTTAAACAGATCCCTTCAGTTTGTATAGTAAAATATGTGCAAATATGTTTAATAGGGAGTCACGTTGGATATTGACTCAGGTGCATTCATTTACAAAAAATTTAAAATGAATTTTTACATTATAGGACATCATTGAAAAGAAGAGCTTCATTACACAGAAACTTTATTTAATCATATTTTTAATTTTGTATAAGTACAGGGTTTTTTTTACTTACAAACTTGCTGTGTTTGTATATGTACATATATATGTTACTCAAATGAAATATCAGAAATATATATATATATACATTTTACAGTAACCTTGTTAGAGAAAAAAAGTGCTTTATAGTTAGTAAGTTTCCTTTTGTCTCTGCAGTTAACCTTCATAGGGTTTAAGTCTGATTTCAATAAGAAATCAGGATGATTATATCTGAAATTCAAACATCAAGTTATTTGAACTCATGCAAGCTATTAACCTAGAAAAAAATAGTTGAACATTTCTCTAAAAAATACTCTAAATTAAAATGGCACTCCAGGGAATTCCTTGGCAAATCCAGTGGTTAGGACTTGGTGCTTTTACCATCACGGGCCCAGGTTTGATCCCTGGTCAGGCAACTGAGATCCTGCAAGCCATACCACACTGGCAAATAAATAAATATCAGAAATAAAAATGGCACTCCAAACACATGAAGGAAAAATCAAATAACACACACATATAAAGTTGGCTTTTGTAACAAGATTAAAATTGACCATTAATGTAAAGTACAAACTATAGAAATAACCAAGGGATGAAAAATCTGCAGCCCATGACTGCATCTTGCTCTTTACTCCATTTAACAGCCTGTTGTGAAAATTTAAATTAAATTCTACAACTAATAGGACATCCAGCCATACAAAGTTATACTGTAGCAATACAGTTCTGCTTCAATTTAGTGTTAAAAGAAGCTTTCATGTAACAGAAGGGAAGTCTTTAATTTGTAATAAAACAATCTCATGTAAAATCCACCCAAAATAACTATTTCAACAAATATTTTAAAAGACTTACTAAATGAACATAAGTAAAAGAGAATATGCACATTTGTATATATACATATAGAAAAACTAATATTATGTACATGTGTTTATTTAAAGAAGGAGATGAATAAATGTGAAGAAAAACAGATTTATGTGTAAGGCAGAAGAGAGAATATAATGAGTACAGAACAATGAAGTCCCTAGATTTCATCTTTTCTTTATCATCCTCAAAATATACAATTAACTGTATAAAAACAAAAAAGAGAGAAAGAAAATATTTCTTCAATGAAATGCTTTTAAGTTAAAGACTGTGACTGCCATCCACTAGTCAGGTCATTAATTTATCTAAATCTGTCCAGACCTGACTACAGTGTTTCTCATTATATGTCTCTGAATTCATTATCATTTGCAAAGATCTGAAAGCTTTGTCACTGGGTTTTTTTTTTAAATACTGAAGCTAAACTGACTGCTGATTGACTATTATTGGTGCTATTTTTGGTAATCCATAGGTCAGCATAACCATCTTCATACACAAATAAATTTTAAAATTATATTTGTCTTTTTTTGTATAAGTCATAAAACACTGACAATCACGTGTTACATAAAGCCCTGGGTACTTCAGGTGGGTAGACACTGGCTTTCAAGGTTTCATTTCAAAATTCATTTGAGAAAATACAACTAACCCTAGTGCAAAGTTGTATTACTCAGGAATATCTTGCTCTCCAACTCTTATGCCAAAGAGCAAGTACTTCATTTCCGTTTGTGCTGTCTGCTTTTTGCACACAAAACATTAAAACTCTTTTCCATTAGCTGGGCTGATGGGCATTAACATTTCTGAATTTTTGTTGTTCCTGTTTTTGCTGAGACATTTTATGTCTTTTCTAATTTTTTCTAAGTCCTCTCTGCATTTCTTGTTTGCTCAGGTTTTCATTTTATTGCTTCACTGCCACCTCTTCAGAGCCCTCTGTCCCACCAGAAGTTTCACTGCAGTTTTACATAACCACAGTGACTCTTCCTGTCTCTTTTGGATGCCTGGACATTTTAGAAGAGACTGAACTTTGTTCCATAAATATTCCTCAAAAATCCTCCACCTGCATGCAGTATATATCCAGACTTCATTTAACATTTTTCTAAATTCTCTTTCTGCCTTTAGTCCATTAATTTTGTAATATAACTTTTATATGAAACAAATGCTTCTAGGCACACTGAAAACTAAAAGAATGAATAAAGTACTCACATATCCTCTAATTTTCCATGGGTCTAATGTTAACATTGAGACCGTTTCAATTTCTATTAAGTCTGTAACTTATTTTTATTATATGTACAGTATGAATATTTGAGTTTTGAAAAACTGAAAAATAGATAGGGGATGCACTAAATGCCTCAGGGCAGCCCATATTAGATAATTCAGTTCATTAGATGCCAGCAATTCTCGGCCTTCATTGTGTTTAAAATACAGCAATTTCTTTTGATGAATCATAATTCTTTTTAAAATACAATCCCTAAATATGATCATTAATGACACATCAACAAACTAAGTTTCAAATTAAATCTATCTCAAATTGTTTTCTCTGTCAAGGATAGTTAATCTGCTGTTTGAAAAAGATAAAGGTAACAAACGAATTGAGAAAAAATGGATTTTTCTTTCCTTGTGGTGGTACTTAAAAAGTACTTAGTCAGAGTAGGTGAAGTGAAGTGAGTAAACTGCTGAAGTCCAAACTAACTATAATTTTACCTTAGTTCAAAGGACAAAAATCATACAATTTGGAGAGGAGAAAAGTTAACACTCTAAATTGTCAAGCAACTTCTAAACTAGATCAATTGCCTTCATAATATTCTCAGAACAAAATGTTCTCTAAGAGCAGATCTGATATGAAGAGCCAAAAAATGGAAAACATTCACTATCAATTGACTGCAGTCACCCATAAACTATTACAAGAACATTATGTATTGGGGTTCAAGCCAGCAAGCTATTAAAGCAGACTGCTCTGGTGTCTTTTCATTTTACTTTAATGCTACTGAAGCATTAATAAGTCCTTGGAGAACTGCAGTTATATTGAAACAGTCTTATCATGTAATCAATTTTTCAAATAATCCAAGTCTGTTAAGGTGAGCTCTATTTCTTTTCTGTTTCTTATTGGTCAATGTCATTCTACCTTCACAAATGCCATCATCATTTTCATCTGTCTGGTCTCAGTCATGCTTTCATCTTGGAAATATATCAATCTAAATAGTGCTAATTGCCATAGTTAATGAGTGCCAAGACACGGAGCACCCTTGGCCCCATTGCCATTTTCAGTGCTTTTGCTCCTGTAGAGATCAAAGAACAAAGGACAGAAAGAATCATCTTCAAAAAATAAGAAGATGCCACATACACACTTTTTTTGGTCTGTTTGTTTGTTTAAAAATTTTGATTGAGGGCATAAATAACTCTGCTAAAATTGCTTTCCTTTATAGTCTCTGGTTAATTTTAACTTGTTAAAAATTTTCTAACTTAATTTTTTCTTATTTAAAGGATAGTAATGATACTCTGTCAAAACATGATTAACCCAATGATCTAATGCTTTTAATTCACTATTCACTGTTTTCCCTTGGTGACATAAATTCCAGGCAATTGAGGCATCTGTCAATCTATTGCACTAATGGAAAATATTAGTGCATATAAACTTCCTGCAAAATAAGAAGTCTCAGTAACTTTCATGGGTACAAATCAGTAATGATTCCATGTGTAACTGAAATTGTAGGAGAAAAGAAGACTAGGCATAAGAAGGTTTAAATCTGGAAGAAGTTACTGAAATATAAATCTCAACCAACTAGATAATTCATACACGTACAAAATTAACCACAATTTAGTTGCGGTTTAGTCACTAAGTCGTGTCCAACTCTTTACCTGAAAGTAAATATTTATGTAATTATTTAATATGTGTTTGTGTGTGAGTATATGTGTGTGTGTGTTCTATAAATATACATATCTATCTCAATTAAGCTGTATTCATGAGCCATGCTTCTTTTCATCACCATTCAATCTCCAAATTCCACCACAATTCCTATAACACAGCATTTCCTCAACATATATCTGTGTATGTAGGTGATAATATGAGTACAATAGTAAAAAATTTTAAATTTTTAAACCTAAATATAAAAGAAATCCTGGGAAATCATTAGTGATCACATGTTTCCTCAACGGGTAGTTCAATTTACATCTCTCTACGATAGCTTATTATTGTCTTTTTCTTGGTCTGCTGCAATGAAGATTGTCATCTTAAGTATTAATTTATACTGTAAATTTGTCTTGAAAAGATTTATTGCCAATTCAGTCCAAAATAACTTTGTCAACCCTATCATGCAGTAATAAAACAGTATGTTTCTTTAGTTGTGTGCAAATCATACCTTATTTTTACCTCATACTGCTTATCTTAATTAGCAGCTCTAGAATACTCCTGTTTTATGTTTCTTATATAACTCTCTCATGTAATTAGTCACATTCCAATCAAACTTACATTAAAATAATAAGCAATGATTTCTATCTGCAATAGTTTATAGGTCACTTGAGACCCATCACACAGCAGGTTAACAAACATAGCTCTAGTTAAACTTCTCCCCATTCCTTCTATGTTACCTTTTCATAAAAGGACCACAAGAAGTGATGTCATTAAAACAGTCAACAATTTTTGTTGAAATTGTTTCCTCAGATACTTATCATGTGACGATACCTTTATAAGTTCATAAGTAAGGTCATACAGTAAAGAGCTAGTTTGTTATGTCTTGTTCTGTTTTGTTTCACCAGACTTCTTGACAAAACGCTTAAGCCAATGTTTTAAGGAGAAATGTTTTAACACTCAAAAGGAAAACAAAAATTAAAAAGCCAAAAATAAAGACATTGAGAAATATTCTTTGATAAACAGATACTTAATTTTAGAGCCACCTCGCAAAGCTAACACTAGACTATAGACTCCATGAGAGTGCTTTTTTGGTTCACTGAAATATTTGTAGTACCTAGGAAACTATGTGATTCACAGCAAAACCTCTATAAATATTTATTGAATTGATTTGCATACATACTTTAATGACAAAAATACAACAGACCAGGGCTAAATGAGGCAAGCAGTTTGAAACTGTAAATGCTCTGTGTTCCTTTACCTTTCTGGGTATTCTGATTAGACAAAACCATAAAATAGGATACAGATGAATCAGGGTGTTAATTTAAAGAAAGACTACAAAGAGAATTTCTCTAGAATAACTCTTTTCAGGACCAAGAAAGAACTTTAAAAACTGTATCTGATATAGTGGCATTTTTATGAATGAAATTTTATACTGGATTTAATTTAAAATAATTGAGTTTGGATGTGCTTTACTGACCATTTACTGATATTGAAACTATGTGATGGACGCTTAGGAACTCATTATATCATACTCTCTTTTGTGTAAATTTAAGATTTTCCATAATAATTTTAATGAGAATATATACATATACATTACATATTTTATCATTTACAAAATAAAACTTTAAAAGTCTGGAGGCTTCTGACGGCTTTTCTCACTTCTCCACCCCCAAAATATTGCTAGCAATAATTAATGAATAGAAAGGACACGAGTTTCTTCCATAATTTTAAAAAACTGGAAGCCAAGAAAACAGAGACAACAGATATAGCTCCTAATTTGCAACATTCTCTCCCATCTGAAAGTTTTTTTAAAAAACTGAATGAACATAATCCTGTAACAAACTTCATTAATAGTCCCCAAGTTAGCAAAACATTTACAAAGAAGTGTGATAACCTTAAGATTGGAATAGGGCTGTTTGGAAAAAAAAAAAAAAAGACAAGACTAGAAAGCCCTTCAAACTTCCTTAGCTTGAAAAGTTAAATGGTCAGTGCTTACTACTTTGTTTTTTCTCTACTAGGAGGAAAGTAGGGGGGAAAAAATGGAAAAAGTCATGTTAGTTTCTTAAAACTAATTGCCTTTAGTGATAAACAGGCACTTAATACAATGAAAAGCAAAAGAGAAGAAGAAAGAATACATAGTCCTCAGAAGACAGAGGAGTCAGGAGGGAAGAGCCACATAAATAGGCACAAACATAGTCCCTAGTTGCCAGTTCTAAACTATCATGGAGTGAATGTCTATGCCCCCACCATCACCAAATTCATAGTTGGAATCCTCACACCCAATATGGTGATATTAGAACAGGGGGCTTTGGAGGGTAACTTGATTTTGAGGCTGGAGCGCTCATGAATGGGATAAGGCCAGAGAGCTAGGAAGCTCTCCCCAACCCTCCGTGTGATGATATAAAGAGAAGTTAATTGCTTGAAACCTGGAAGACAGTACTCACCAGAACCTGAGCATGCTGACACCATGATCTCAGACTTCCAGCTTCCAAATTTCCTTGTTGATAAGCCATTACATTTATAGTATTTTTGTTATAGACGCTTGAGTTGACATAGTCTAATGATGTTATAGCAAAACCCAACAATTTTTAACTGATTTGTCCACACTGCCTGAAAAAGTATGAGAAAGTACGGTTGGGAGAATTGGGGAATAGGAGAATCTAAGCAACTGCCGCTTGATTGCAAAAGTAAAATTTTAGTTTTCAAACAAAAGCACAGAAAATATTCAGTAAGTTTGGATTCAGGTGGGGTGTGAAGAACATCAAGGAACTTTTACCCACACAGTTTTCAAGCATACAGATTAAGGGCTATATAGTAATTTCTACATTTCCTATTGTGAAAGTCATTCACTCAGTCCAACTCTTTCCAACCCATGGACTATAAGACCATAGAATTCTCCAGGCCAGAATACTGGAATGGGTAGCTGTTCCCTTCTCCAGAGGATGTTCCCAACCCAGGGATTGAACCCAGGTCTCTCTCTCACATCGCAAGCAGATTGTTTACCAGCTGAGCCACCAGGAAAGCATTTCATATTAAATGAAACAATTATGTTAAAATAGTATAGGAAATGTGTGAAGCATGAAAAAAAATGCATATTTGAGGAATGCATTCCAGGAGAAAATCTAAGTCAGGTAACAAACAAAAAAAAGTCAAGAAGAAAAAATACAAATAACCCAACAGAAAAATGATCAAAGGAAATGGAAACATGTCTCAAAGAAAAAATATATAAATGTCCTAGAAACTTTTGAAAAGATATTCAAGGAGGAAGAAGAAATATACGGGACAGGAAAAAGAACAAGCCTACAAAGGAATCTTAAGAGAGGCCAGAGAGAACCAAGAGAAGACCAAACACCAGTGAAAAGACAGTTTCCAAAGAAAGAAGCTGACAAAAACGTTAAGAACATCAAAGGTTCAAAGTAAGGCCAAGACTGAATATATTCTATTGAATTTGATAATTTTATGATATTTTATCTCTGGGAATAATTTAAATTACACTTTACGGACAGAAGTCAGTTTTCAGTGAACTGTAGAAGCAATGAGAAGTGAAGAATTAAAAATTCCTTCCTGAAATGTTTAATGGCGAGAAATAGAAATGAGAGAGAAGAAAGTGGTAACAGCGAATCTTTAAAAAAAGGATTGTCTTTCTGTGTTGTGTTTGCTTATTTTTTGCATATTTGATGGAAGATGTTTACACAAGTTTATATACTAAGAAGAAAGGCTGACAATATAGTTGAGAAAAGGGGGTAAGTAGTAGTACACAAAGCAAGTGTTAATAAGTGTTTACTCAACAGTTGATTGTGCACTGGCAAAGTCCTAGAGGATGAAAGTGTGATGGCATTCAGAACACAGTACATTTTATTTAAAACACTAATTTTCTTTTCTTTCTATCTTTTTGTTTTGATTTTGGAAAATGGTATTCCTACATTCTTCAAAATTAGTAGGCATTATTTGGTAAATTAAATGATGAAACATTGGAAAAATATCTTAAGAAGTTGTAGCCATACATGGTTAAAAGTGTATGTTAGTCACTCAGTCATGTCCAACTCTTCGTGACGCCATGGACTATAGATGCCAGGCTCCTCTGGCCATGGAATTCTCCAGGAAAAAATATTGGAGTGGGTAGACATTCCCATCTTCAGGGGATCTTCCCAACCCAGGGGTCAAACCTGGAGCCCTTGCATTTCAGGTGAATTCTTCACTATCTGAGCCACCAGGGAAACCCAGCCATACATAGAGATGACCAAAAAGTACATGAAAAGATACTCAACATCAATAATTACTAGAGAAAGGGAAAACGAAACTACAGTAAGGTATTACCTCACACCAGTAACAATCAAAAAATCTATAAACAATAAATCTGGAAAGGGTGTGAAAAAAAGTAAACCCTCCTACACAGTTGTTTGGAACGTAAATTGGTACTGACACTACGGAGAAAAGTATGTACCTGTGCTCAGGTGCTTGGTAGTGTCAGACTCTTTGCAACCCCACGGACTGTAGCCTACCAGGCTACTGTGTCCATGGAATTTTCTAAGCAAGAATACTAGAGTGGGTTGTCATTTCCTTCTCCAGGGGATGTTTCCTGCCCAAGAATAGAATCCATGTCTTTTGCATCTCCTGCATTGACAGGCAGATTCTTTACCACTCTGCAACCTGGGAAACTCAGAGAACAGTATGGAGGTTCCTTAAAAAACTCAAAATAGACTACCATATGACCCAGCAATCCCACTCCTAGGCATATATGTGTTTCCCAGAGAAACACCATAATTTGAAAAGATATGAGTACATCAGCGTTCATTGGTGTACTAATTACAGCACTAATTACAATAGTCAGGACTTGGAAGCAACCTAAATGCCCATCAACAGAGGAATGGATAAAGAAGATGTGGTACGTATATGCAATGGGATATTACTCAGCTATTAAAAAAGAACACAATAATGCCATTTACAGCAACATGGATGGGTGTAGAGTCTGTCACACGGAGTGAAGTTAGCCAGACACAGAAAGATTATAAATATTATAGGACATGCTTCTATGTGGAATCTAAAAAATGGCACAAATGAAGTTACTTAAAAAATAGAAGTAGAGTCATAGATACAGAAAACAAACTTATGGCTACCAGAGGATAAGGGGGGAAGGGATAAACTGTGAGATTAGGATTGGCATATACATCTACCATATATAAAATAGATAAATAATAAGAACCTACTGCATAGCACAGGGAACTCTATTCAATACTCTGGAATGGCCTATATGGGAAAAGAATCTAAAAATGAGTGGATATATACGTATATGTGTGGTGTCACTAGTGGTAAAGAACCCGCCTACCAATCCAGGAGACATACAGATGCAAATTCAATCCTTGAGCCAGGAAGATCCCCTAGAGGAAAGGGCAGTCTGCTCCAGTATTCTTACCTGGAGAATTCCACGGACAGAGTAGCCTGGCGGGCTCCAGTCCATAGGGTCACACAGAATCAGGCACACATACTGATTCACTTTGCTATATGCCTGAAACTAACACAACACTGTAAATCAAATATACTCTAAATCAAATTTTAAAAATAAAAAATGATGTAGTCATAAATTGTATTTTCTCAGTTTATCAATAAATTGATGTGCTTTTCAGAGGAATCAAGAAAAAAATTAATTTGTCAGAATTTTGGACTGACTATGATGTGAATACAGTGACTGAAATAACAGAATTGGCACAATAAAAAAAATGCAAACAAATATAGTTGGAACTATTCTGCAGAAAACTTTTCAGTATTTTTATTTTTATCATTAAATATACTAACAATCTGAAAATCCAAATCAAAAAAATCACTATACTAATTCAGGAAAATATTACCTTAAAAGAGTTTCTAAATAAAAAGATATAGCAAAAATAGGTTAAACTGAAGAAATTTTACATTAAAATAAGGGTATAAATAGTGAAAATTTAATAAGAGAATCTTGGAATATATTAATGCATAAAACTCTAACTAAACATTAATGTCGGAGAAGGCAGTGGCACCCCACTCCAGTATTCTTGCCTGGAAACTCCCATGGATGGAGGAGCCTGGTGGGCTGCAGTCCATGGGGTCACAGAGTCTGACACCACTGAGCGACTTCACTTTCACTTTTCACTTTCATGCATTGGAGAAGGAAATGGCAACCCACTCCAGTGTTCTTGTCTGGAGAATCCCAGGGATGGGGGAGCCTGATGGGCTGCTGTCTATGGGGTTGCACAGAGTCGGACGTGACTGAAGTGACTTAGCAGCAACAGCAAACATTAATGTCAGGCTATTAAAGCAGATTAAAAATTAGATGGATTTTCTTAAAAGATAGTTCCTTGAGCCTGGTAATCTCTAACCACTGCTTCTAGGACCACTTGTTGAAGGATCTGCAGAGGAGGCTCAGGTTTCAAGGGGGTGATGGGAATAGACAGGACTTAAGGTGTGCTGGAAATGGCAACCCACTCCAGTACTCTCGCCTGGAAAATCCCATGGATGGAGGAGCCCAGTCGGCTACAGTCCATGGGGTCGCAAAGAGTCGGACACAACTGAGCGACTTCATTTCACTTCACTTCAGTGACACTATAATTTATGGTTCTGTTAGATATTTGCTAAAACACAAAGCCACAATACGCTTCAGGGTGACCTATTAGGAAGATAACATGTTCTGAACAAGGAATAATATTCAAAGGAAATAAAAGAAGAGCCATCATGTTACATATTCCAAACTTTGCTAAAAGACAACTAAAATACCCACAGCATTAAAGAATAAAATATACATTACCAAAAGGATAAATTTTATGGCTATATTTAATCAATATGAGAATATTTTATGGTGGAGAATATATGTATATATGTAGGTATATATTTAGCTGTATATTCTTCTAGCAAGTATTATACTGGGTGCCTACAGTGTTGGACATTGTACAAGAGTAGCAAATAAAATGAAATATTTCTGACTTCACAGAGATTTCAGGGCTATATGAGAAGAGAGGAGGATATATAGTGAACAAACAAAAAGAAAACAGTTAATTACAAATTAAGAAGATTCTGTAACAATCACTAATAAAGATCCAGGCAAGGGGGAAAATATGAACGTTTCAAAAAAGTGATATTTTAGGATGAAATGGATTCAGTGATGCAGAAAGTCAGGGCAGGGAATAGCATGTGGGAAAACTCCAAAGAATAAAGCACTTGACATTGACTAGAAACAGAAAGGACATCAGTGTGGCTAAAATGTTGTAAGCTAAAATGAGACTAAGATGTAAGGTGAGGTTAAAGAGAAATAGAGACACAGACCTTACAGAATTGTACTCTAAGTGAAATGAGAAGTCACTGAAGCATACTTCTTGGACATAATCCAAGAATAAACCTGTTTCTCAAGCAGAATGGATTGTCAACAACAAGACAGTTAGTGAGGAGACCAGTTAGTGGACTAACCCAATGGTTCAGGATAAAGATCATGGTAACCTTTGCTAAGAAGGCAGCAGTGGAAATGAAGAGAAGTGAACAGAGATTTGTAAATAGGTCCTGAATATTTTGGGCCTCAATTTCATATTCTATAAATTTGAGTTTATACAATACTAGAGATCTTCAGAGCATTATGTGAGACAAGATTAGTGCCTGATATAAGGGAAGTTGCAGTAAATCTCAGTACCTTAAGAATACTTATTGAAAAATAATATTCACTCCAAGTTCATACTGGTGATAGCAACTAAATATCCAGTAAGATATGAACATTTTGCCTATCCAACGTATATAATTTCTGAAGAAACAATGTAAAATGTTTAGGTTTTTATTTATAAAAATTTGGGGTTATATAAAAATTTCTCTTTTCAGTTATCAGTTGTATATAAAAGTTATACAGATATTAATCCAACACCCAACTTATTACAACAGAAAGTAAAGCAAAAGGTAAATTTTCTATTTCAATTAGTTTCAATCACATGGTAACAAATATTTTAAAAACCTACTAATTTAAAAGTGAAGAATTAAAAACAAATTCTTCATAATAAAATCCCTCTCCCTAGAAATGGGCTTATTGGCTGGAATGCAGTGACTGCTCACTTTCCTTCTTTGTCTTTGCTTCTCCTCCATCAAAACACACACACATAAGCATACACAGACACACACACACAAACACAATGTTTAGCAATCTTGTTTGCATTTGGAAAGAAATATAATTAGCTGACATGATAGAAGAGCGATAAGGAAACATGTTGCATGAGCTCTATATAATTGAATGCTCTTCAAATTCTTTAAACAGAAATTTCAGTACCATGGAGATCCTTAAAATGAAGACAGATAAATGTAACCAATTATAGCCAAATATCTCTTATCAAAAATGTAGAGATCTTCCATGAAAATGATAAATAAAAATCTTACTTTCAAATTATAACTGTGTCCCTCAATTCAAAATATATGATACCCTTTAACACAGAGCAAGAGAAAAACTGCCTGTGTTCAGTGTGAGAAACACAGAATCTTCATCTCTGAACAAAGAAAGAAATGGCACCCAAGGAAGTGGACCATGGCAAATGAAAGAGCCTCTTGTGTCCATGTATAAAACTGAAAAAAGAAAAAGATACAAACCCTAAGGCCTATTACACTACACAGAACCTTGGTTTCCAAGACTTGGTGCCAAATCTTGCAGTATAAATCCCCAAGTGAAGTGAAGTGAAGTCGCTCAGTCGTGGCCGACTCTTTGCGACCCCACGGACTGTAGCCTACCAGGCTCCTCTGTCCATGGGATTTTCCAGGCAATAGTCCTGGAGTGGATTGCCATTTCCTTCTCCAGGGGACCTTCCCAACCCAGGGATCGAACCCAGATCTCCCGCATTGTAGTCAGACGCTTCACCGTCTGAGCCACCAGGGAAGTCCATAAATCCCCAAATAGCTATGTAAAAAAAAAAAAAAAAAAAAGATAATCTGTCTATCATAAAAAGAAAAGAAAAAGGAGGGGATGGGAGGAGAAAAGGAGGGAGGAAGAAGAAAGAGTAAGACTCTTGATCACAGAATATTTCTGTATACTAGCATGTTCAGTCCTGCATACACAGAAATTATAAATAAGGCAATGTTTCAGTCATTTTCAATAATGGTGATTCTGGATATATAGATAGCCCTTCACACTCTTTTCAAGACTAACCCCAAACTGGGTAAACTCTAATATGGATTCTCAAAAATTCCTTTCTCTTTATACTTCTTTCTTTCCTTTCCAATTTTCATTCTCTCTTACATTTCCTTTTCTTACCTCCGACCTTTCTACTCTTCCCCCCTTTCTCCTTTGTCTCTCTCCCTTTCCTAATTTTACATTACACTGCTAATGGATGGGGTGGGTCTGAAATGAAGTTTTTGGTGCCTACAAGCTCAGTCCTTCAGTCGTTATCTGACTCTGGGAGGATAATGGACTGTAGACTTCCTGGTTCTTCTGTGCATAGGATTCTCTAGGCAAGAACACTGAAGTGCATTGCCTTGCCCTCCTCCAGGGGATCTTCCTGACCCAGAGATTAAAACCCCAGTCTCTTGCATCTCCTGCCTTGCAGGCAGATTCTTTACCACTGAGCCACCAGGGAAGCCCTGGAATGATGCTAGAATAAAACAAATACTGTTTCCAATCAGAACATTACGAAACAGTACCTCCAAGCATTGCTAGTTTAATCATGAAAGTTCAGACAGGATTTTAATGATGATTCCAAGTTATATCTCCTTTCAAGATCAACACTAAAAAACATAAATTTAGAGATAAAAATGGGGCTTCCCTGATGGCTCAGACTATAAAGAATTTGCCTGCAATGCAGGAGACCAGGGGTCAATCCCTGCATCAGGAAAATTCCCTGAAGAAAGGAATTGCTACGCATTCCAGTATTCTTGCCTGGAGAATTCCATGGGCAGAGGAGCTTGGTAGGCTACAAACAGTCCACGGGGGGACGCAGTCGGACACAACTGAGCAACTTTCACATTTTATCAAATTACGTTTAAGAAAACTAGACATTTACATTTGTTGTCTATGTGAAATAAAATGTTTTCTGCTCTGCACTCTACCAGTACACAAGCCTTTTCCCAATGCAAATTTCTGAGCACAGGTGAAACAAAGTCAGCTATTTGGAAGCCATCAGCTACTTCCTCCCTGGTAAGTGCTGAGGAACTGAAGAGGCAGCCATTCGCCACACTCTCTTATGGTAAACAGGAATGCCATCTCTTATGGTAAACAAGGAATTAGTATGTGAAGGATAAAGTAAGCAGGATTGGCCCCAGATAGCTAGATGCATATGAAAGAAATTATTTCCGCAAGCCCAGACACTTGCATTTTCCAATACTTAGAAGATCGCTAAATCTCTACATGTGAGAGATTTAGTTTTCTCTTAATTAACAGTAATCTTTTAATATTCAGATTACCTGCCCCTTGCTGNCAGATAGCTAGATGCATATGAAAGAAATTATTTCCGCAAGCCCAGACACTTGCATTTTCCAATACTTAGAAGATCGCTAAATCTCTACATGTGAGAGATTTAGTTTTCTCTTAATTAACAGTAATCTTTTAATATTCAGATTACCTGCCCCTTGCTGCAAACTTGTACATAGCCTGACTCCTCCCCCGCCTCCTTGGAGTCAGCTCTCAGGGTCACCTGAAATACTGTCTCCACGGCTCGAGTTCTAGCATTCCCATCGAGTAAAACCTAACTTTCAGCTTTTTGGATGCACATTTTAGTCGACATCTGCGTCTTATTTTCCAACTATGCTACACAGCATAATTTGTAGTACATAAAAAACTTCTGTAGTTCTTCACCTCTTGCAGGACTTGATCAGAGATCTAGTGCTGGCATAAGGCAAAATTGGTCAAGGCAAAAAAGGCACACTGATAGTGTTTGTCTTCAGAGTCTCCCCCTTTCTTCTTTGTAATTACCCTGACCTCCAAGGCTCCCCTTGTTTCCTTTTGCCAGTCAATAAATATTTACTGAATCCTAATTACTTTGCTAGAAACTGTGGCATTTGCTATTGATAAAGACATGAAATAGGCCTTCTCTGACAAAGATAAGTTTACGGCCTAAGTGGAGAGACAGGAATGCAACTACAGTATATTTTGATAAGGCCTTTAATGGAAGTAAGAACAGACTGCAATCCTCATTACATAAAAGAGTCTTCTCCTTTATTCTTTGGATTTTCCCTATACTTAGAAACTCACTATCCTTCTCATTACAACTTCAGTTCAGTTCAGTTCAGTTCAGTTGCTCAGTCGCGTTCGAATCTATGTGATCCCATGGATTGCAGCATGCCAGGATTCCCTGTCTAGTCACCAGTTCCCCGAGTTTACTCAAACTCATGTCCATTGAGTAGGTGATACTATCCAATCATCTCATTCTCTGTCTTCCCTTCTCCTTCTGCCTTCAATCTTTCCCAGCATCAGGGTCTTTTCCAATGAGTCAGTTCTTCACAAGTGGCCAAAGTACTGGAGTTTCAGCTTCAGCATCAGTCCTTCCAATGAACACTCAGGACTGATTTCCTTTAGGATGGACTGGTTGGATCTCCTTGCAGTCCAAGGGACTCTCAAGAGTCTTCTCTAACACCACAGTTCAAAAGCCTCAATTCTTTGGCGCTCAGCTTTCTTTATAGTCCAAGTCTCACATCCATACATGACTACTGGAAAAACCATAGCTTTGACTAGATGGACTTTTGTTGGCTAAGTAATGTCTCTGCTTTTTAATATGCTGTCTAGGTTGTTCATAGTTTTTCTTCTGAGGAGCGAGTGTCTTTTAATTTCATGGCTGCAGTCACCATCTGCAGTGATTTTGGAGCCCCCAAAATTAAGTCTGTCACTGTTTCCATTGTTACCTGTTGGTTAATCCCATTTTTCCCCTCAGGACACACCTCCTGGATAGGTAGCTTGGGAAAACAGTCTCATTAAAAGAGTAAAGCATGTACACCACACCTTCTTTGCATATTGATAGGTCATTCCATTTGAAACGAACTGGTGCTAATGTTGAGAATTTCAACTTTAGTTGTTGTATAGTTGTTAGGGGGAAGCACACTGACTGAAACTGCACACCCTGGCCAGGCACCATAGTAACCATTTGCATGAGTCGTTTAACAAGAGGTCCTGGTAAGGAACACATAACTAATAAGCCACCACCAACCAGAAGAGTTGAGGAAAGGTCAAAAGGAGACACCGCATGTCCAACCACCTCCCAGAATCCTTCTTGCCGGCATCCATCTTGGCTGAGCAAGGTGTGCACCACCAGGAAGGACTCTGAGTCAGAATGACTGGCTAAAGACAACCCGGAAATTAATCCCATCACCATAAAACCTGAGACTTCAAGCCACATGGCAGAGCAGTTCTCCTGGGTTCCCTTACCTTATTACTCTCTACTTGGGTGCCCTTTCCCAATATCATCTCTTGCTTTGTCAGCACATGTGTCTCCTTGGACAATTCATTTTCTAGTGTTAGACAAGAGCCCAGTTTCAAGCCCTGGAAGGGGTCCCCCTTCCTGCAACATAGTAAGCTGTTATGAAAGAAATCTTAGGAAGAACTTCTTCATACACTACAGTCATAACAGCAATGGTTACCTAGTCCACATAAAATAAGCCTTTCTATGCCTTGACATTATTATTATTAAACAAAACAACACACTACATGCTTATTCACTTAGGAAATACAACCAAATCTAATTATTACTGTTAATAATAGTGGTAGTAGTAGTTACTCTTAGTAACTGCTGTTACTAAAATAGGGACTATATTGATTTAAAATTATAAAAGTTTGCCTTAATGCTTGACATTATTACAAAGGTTTACCTCAGTTACAAAAAATAGCACAAGATAGTTTTCTAATTGGAAATGAATGATATTTACAATAATAGGAATAAAATAAAATCATACATATTTAAATATATCAAGAAAATGATTTATGGAATCACATAATGAAAAGTGTACCTATTGAGGAAAACAGAGATTATTTAATACAATGTGTTTAGGAAAAGATAATTTAATATCTGTGGAATAAGGTTTTCTCCCCTATAAAATGAACGGATTAAATCAGAATAAACTCTGTTTGCTCCTAGGCTTGATACATATGTGTATAATTTGCATAAATATTTTTTGATTCTCCTGTGACATGAAAGTTTACAGATTCCACAATATCATAATGGAGTTACATAAATAATTGAAACCGCTTTTATATTTGTATCCCCAAAGCTAACAATGCCTAACCTAAAATAAGTGGCTTAATAAAATTTAAGTGGATAAACTGAAGATTGTATAATCAGAAAAATGCATCAAGGAATGTTGCAAAGTTGGGGATATACCCAAATATATGAAGACTTTTAGTAATAGAACCAGAAGACCCCAAATAAGAATTTTTACAGATTTCAAGTCTCAGTGGGAAGCTTAAGAAATAACTAATGTTTAGTTTAGGGGTCAAGGCAGCAAATTTAAAAATGGAGAAAACTCAAGTTAAATAAGGTCCATTTTGACGAAGCCTATTCATAAAGATTCTCCTTCATCCACTTTCTGCATGTTCACTGTACTGTGCTTACTGGCCATATCCCAAATTACTTCTTGGTAGTTTGAAATCATACTATCTATAATATATAAATGCCACATTTGCTTCAATTATACAATTCCAGATTTCATCTCACTGAACTTTTCTGGAATTTAATTGTTCTTCACCTAATATCTTTTGAACTCAATTTCCTCATCTGCAGAACACAGATAGTATATAATAGAGTTATTATAACCAGATAGACTCAATGCATGCTGTATTTTCATTTATTTATTTCCAACCTACTATCATTTCCTTCTACTTGAGGCCATGTCCACTTGTATACTTAATTTTTATATCCCTCTTAACTCTCTGAGACTTTGCTCTATCCATTATCACTTCTCTCTCCTTACCTTCAATTAATTCTTTATGGGCTCTTTATTTTTCAGAACATGTAAATAACTTTGATTCTAATGCAAATCCCCTTGACCTAGTGTCTCCCTTTAACAATACTTCTTCCTTCTTTTCTCACTTCTGGTCATTGATTACATAAACAAAAATTTTAAGAATTTACTTTTCATTATAAAAATATACATTGGATTTTATTAGAAAAGTATAAGAAATAAAAAGCAAAAATAACAAGAGCAAAAAAAAAAAACAAAAAAAACTCCAAACCAAAACAAGAATAACCAAAAATGCCTNTCTCACTTCTGGTCATTGATTACATAAACAAAAATTTTAAGAATTTACTTTTCATTATAAAAATATACATTGGATTTTATTAGAAAAGTATAAGAAATAAAAAGCAAAAATAACAAGAGCAAAAAAAAAAAAAAAAAAACTCCAAACCAAAACAAGAATAACCAAAAATGCCTATTGTCAAATACATACATTTATTTACAGATGTTATTTATAGTCACATATAACTAAAATGCACCCTTTGCCTAAAGTTTCAATCCACCTTTTCCACTTAACAAATCTATGTGTCAATTTTCCCCAAAACAATTCATAAATGTAAAGTAACTTCTATCAGAAGTCCAATGAAATTGAAGTCTGGGCAGGTTTTAGGGGTGAGAGGGCAGTTACTAAATTATTCTAAAGTTCTTACAGAAGATTAACTGGATAAGAATAGTCAATACTCTTATAAAATGAAAAATAAAAGGGAACTCTCATTAACAGGTTTAAATTATATTGTAAAAGCCACAATTGTTAAAATAGTCCAAGTAAAGAATACAGAAACCGAAAGAACAGGAGAGAAAAAATAGAAAGGCTGGAAATGGAATAGAAAGGCATGAAACAAACCCATTTGTAAATTAAGTATTTAGCATATGATAAATAATGTATTTTGAATCAACGGGGGAAAACATAGATTTTTCAATTGATGGTGCTGGGACAACTGGTTAAATATTTAGAACAGAGTAAATTTAGAGCCTATCTCACCCTGTATATCAAAATAAAATTCCAGATGGTTTAAAGAGTTATATGTAAACAATGAAACCATAAAAGAACTAGAAGCAAATATAGGAGAATTTTTAATCTAAGCTAGAGAAGGTCTTTCTAAGCATAAGCACAAAGGCAGAAGTCATAAGAAAAATATAAAAGTTTTTTTTAATAGTTGATTTGTACATATAAACAATAAAAAGTTCTATATAGCAAAAACAAATATTAAAAGGCAAAAAATAAATTCTGAAGAAAACTGTTTGCAATATGTGACGGAATACTTTGTAACAATTTTTTAAAGTCCTGTGAATAATTAAATTTGAGAAAAGACAATTAATGTATGCTATTAAATGAGAAAATGTTACAAAACAGCATGTATGTTACAATGCTAATTTCATAACATCTATACTTATTTGGGGATAATGACTTCCCATACACACCGTTTTGATAATCTCCTTGCTTTTACTCACATAGTTGTCTCTGACCCAAGAAACAATCCCTCCCTCGTCTAGTCATCTCCTTTTCATTTTTCAAGGATCATTTCTCATATCTCTACAGATATCAAGAAGTTTTCCCAGGCTGCAATAGTTTCCTTCTTTTGTTTGCCCATAGCATACTGTTGCACACCAAGTTAATTTTCTATAATATTACTATCTATCTCTGTGTGCATATATCATTCCACCCCTAAGAGTAAAGTTCCAAGAGAAAGCACTACATTTTGCTTCTCTCTTATTCCCAGTGCCTACTGCTGTATCTATAAATGTACCACTCATTCAAAAAGTGTAAGTTTGAAATACTGTTGAAAACTCTTTTAATCAGGATTATTCAAAAATAGAGCTAATGTCAACTGGGAGTTGAACAGTATAAGAAGGATCAAACAGTATACGCCTGAAACAAACAAACAAACAAAAAAAAAACAGCTACGTAATGAGAATTCATTCTGTCCTTCTTGCCAAGAGAGACAGAAGCTTCTTTCAGGATAGAACTCAGTAATTTACCCTAGAGTACCCCCAGATCATATTGATTTTTTTAAAAATCAAGAAACACACTTATAGACTGTGTCCCACAATTTATCATTTAAAGTTTATTTTTATTTAATTATTTCTTACTTATGAATATCTTCTCTTTCATCAGACTGAGTTCTGTTATAAGAAGAAGCCAAAGCCCTATTCTAGTTAGATATTTTATTATATATTTGGCAAAATAGCTAAACAATTGAATAAACTTTTAACATGTACATATTATATCCATAGCTTTAAATAATTTTCTATGTTTTTATATATGTGCATGCATGCTAAGTCACTTCAGTTGTATCCAGCTGTGCAACACTGCTGACTGCAGCCCACCAGGCTCCACTGTCCATGGAATTCTCCAGGTAAAAGTACTGGAGTGTGTTGCCATGCCCTCCTCCAGGCGATCTTCCCAAGCCAGGGATCAAACTCACAACTCCTGCACTGGTAGGAGATTCTTTACCACCAGCACCACCTGAAAAGCCTATTTTAATGTATATCTCTTCATTATTCTCTAGGACAGGGCAAATCAACTCCAGTTTCCTTTCTTCCCCATCACCATCCAAAATGGTAGCTATATACAGGGTAATACAGAAATACTTATACTTTCTGAATAAACTTGATATAATCTAATCAAAAGAACACCTTTATCTGTGTTATCCCAGCTGTGCTAGGCCATATATCTTTCCAATTTTTGGTGAAGGTAACATTGCCTCACTTACTAGTAAGAGTATATGAAAATATTGAAATGAGTTCATCTTACTCAATAATAGGTCATGTTGAGCTAAATCATGACAGGAGGCACAAGTAATTTTTTTTTTTTCAGTTAAAATATTTTTCTGTCAGATAAAACATGTTTTGGATATTAGTATAGACGATGTCCAAAAATACACAGTACTATATATTGATAATGGCAATTTACCGCAACATTGCTTGACATGTTCCAAAGTTTTCCAATGATCTACTAACCTACAGACTAAAAATAAAATCATTATATTTCAGTTATTTAATGCCAAGGAAGAAAGTCATCTTTTTCTCCTTCTCATGTCTTTGTTTCACAAAACTATTATCATACAGGACATGGACACAACTAAAAACAAAAAATTATATGGTATAGCTAATTGAAAAAATGCTTTTGCTGCACACAAAAATTGACACTAAGTGCTGTATTAGCAGGAAATCAGTGATTTTCAATTGACATTGCACAGGAAATCATTTAGTGTCAATTGATATTAAATGGGCAAAATTGTACTGAATTAGTACAAAATGATTTGGTAGAAAGAAATGTGCTTCCATTAGGTGACTTGATATTAAGTGGACTCAAATGTAATAAGTTTTAGAGGTCACTAGCCAACAAAAATTAGGGCACGCTATCCAACTCTGCATACATCAGACTGGTTGCTTTTAACATATTTATCAAAAGATAAACTACTGTCATACTATCAGGACAAAATTGTCTCTCTCGTAGCTTTCAAGGGAAGTGGGAAAATTCAGATTGTTTCAATGAGCTAAGTTATCCAGTGGTAAGAGTCATGACTTCTTGGGCTTATTGGTGGTCCTATTCTTTCTAAAAACATATTTTATGCAATTTTTCATGTGAAATAAAAGGAAAAATAATTATATCTCTTTTATATAATAAGGTCCAGATTGAGTCTTTTCTATAAAATCTCCTTGACAGTAAGCACACAATAAATTATTGGTTGAATGAGTGATATCATTAGGTTTTATGCAGAAGTCACTATATAGGTCTATAAAGAAACCTGTGATTTTTTTTTAAAACCTAAGTTATGAGAAAAGAATAGTAAGTATGTAGATGCAGGAGAAATGGGGAAAGAAAAGAAGCAGAAGGAGATAAGTTATACAATAACTACAAAAAGAAAAATTGCACAAATATTTTAGATATTTGCTGGTGATAGAAATGCAGATGTTTGATGCATTAAAAACTATAAAAACCACTTGCTATTAGTCATACAAAAACGATTATGGGGTAAAAGACAAATATACAATATTCTTGAACAGTCAAAACAATCCTGAAAAAAAGAAGAACAAAGCTAAAGGACTCGTATCTCCTGATTTCAAAGCCTACAAAAAGTGATAGTTTTCAAAACAGCTGCTACTGCTCTAAGTCGCTTCAGTCGTGTCGGACTCTGTGCGACCTCATAGGCGGCAGCCCACCAGGCTCCCCTGTCCCTGGGATTCTCCAGGCAAGAACACTGGAGTGGGGTGCCATTTCCTTCTCCAATGCATGAAAGTGAAAAGTGAAAGGGAAGTCGCTCAGTCATGTCTGATTCTTCACGACCCCATGGACTGCAGCCCACCAGGCTCCTCCATCCATGGGATTTTCCAGGCATGAGTACTGGAGTGGGTTGCCATTGTCTGCTCGTAAAACAGACTAGAGTTCAGAAATAACTCTCACATATTATGGTCACATGATTTTCAATAAGAGCGCTAAGACCATTCAATGGAAAAGGTAGTCTTTTCAACTGCTAGGAAAATTGAATATCCTTATACAAAAGAATGAATTGGACCCTTACCTAACACCATTTACAAAAATAACTCAAAATAGATCCATGATCTAAATGCAAGTCTTAAAACTATAAAACTCTTAGAAGAAAACTGCAAAAAAGCTTACACAACATTGAATTTCACAATGATTTCTTGGATATGACAGCAAAGGCACAAGCAACAAAAGAAAAAAGACAAACTGGTCTTCATAATTTTTTTAAATCTCTGCATTAAAAGATACTATCAATAGCATAAAACAGGAATGCATAGGAATAAATATTTGCAAATCATATATCTGATAAGGGATTTACATCAGAATATACAAAGAACACCTGAAACTCAATAACAACAGATAAACAACCTGATTCAAAAGTAGGTAAACGTCTTGAATAGACATTTCTCAAAAGAAGATATACAAATGGCCAATTAACATATGAAAAGATGCTCAACATCATTAATTATCAGGGAAATGCAAATCGAAACTACAATAATATACTATTGCATACTCCTTAGGATGACTACTATTAAAACACACACACACACACACACACACACACACAACCCTCCAGAAAATAACGAGTGTTGACAGGATCTGAAGAAAGTAGAATCCTTGTACACAATTAGTAGGACTGTAAAATATTATAACCATTGTGGAAAACCACAAGGAAGTTCCTCTAAAAGTTAAAAATAGAATTATCATATGATCCAGCAATTCCATTTCTGTGTATATGCTAAAAAACTGAAAATCGGGTCTCAAAAATGTATTTGTACACCAATGTTCATAACAGCATTATTCACAATAAGTAAAACACAGAAGAAAACCAGGTGTCCATGGATGGATGAATAAATAAGCAAAAGGTAATATGTACATATAGTACAATATTATTCAACCTTAGAAAGGAGAGAAATTATCACATATGGATATATCTTGAGGATATTTATGCTAAGTGAATAAGTCAAACAATAATTGACAAACACTATATGATTCCATTTATTTGAGTGCTTAGAGAAGTCTAAATCATAGCGAAAGAAAACAGAATGATGGTTTCCAGGGAATGTTGGGGGAAAAGGAGAATGTGGAGTTACTGTTTAATATGTATAGTTTTAATTTTTCAAAATCGAGAGTTCTGAAGTTGGGTGGTAGTGATGGTTGCACAACAATATAAATGCCACTCAGAAATGGTGACAATGGCAAATAGTATGTTATGTGAATTCTACCACAATAAAAATAAAATGGGTAAAAATGGTAAAAAAAAAAAAAATGCTGGTAACTTTTTACTTGCTCTTACCCCTCCAAAAAAGAACAAATAAAAAATTAGTGGAGAAATCACATTGGCAGGCACTGGGCTAAAGAAATAGTATGACTTTCTTTTTTCTAATTTGGTCAGAGATTGCAAAAATAATCCTTTGAAAGCACTCTAATCCCTCAGAGAATTTATCATGCATGCACAAACTGTAAACCAAGAATATTCCCTAAGATTAGCAAGAAGCAATCCAAAATAAAACTCAGTTTCATCACTAAAAGGATAAAACTAGTTTTACAATGAAGTGAAAGCTACAGTCAGGACAACCTTTAAGATACAGGGAAGTTACTAATCCAAATGGATGATACAGAGAAATTTAATGGGATAATGATATACAGTTATGATAATTATTATTTATTGACAATTATGATTATTGTTATTTAATGACAAGCACATTATTCAGCATTCTTCATAAAATATCACAATTCATTCTTAACAGTCTGATTAGGTCCACCTAGTTTAGAAATAAAATCATGAGATCAAGACAACTGACCAAAGCCACAAACACAGAGCAGAGCAGTCCTTAAACCTACAATTACCCAGAGTCAAGAACCTGAACTAGGCAAGCTGGACTTTCAAAACTGAGACAGCTGGTAGTTTAAAACAAAAATCCTCTTATAAGCTATTCTAGAAAACATTTGGTGCTGTGACACATAGGAGCTAGCAGACTTGGGATAGAAGTTTGAAAATACTTGATGACAATCAGGGGTGGGAAGGAGTTTTAAGCAGTGATTGACAGGAGATTAGTATAAAATATACAACTGTACTTAGGTGTGGCTATTCCTTTCAGTCTTGCTTTGAGTGCTGTTTTAAAATAAAAGTAGCCATTAGAAATATTTATTCTTTGTCATTTTAACTTTTAAACAGTGCAAATGAGTTGAAAACCATAATTAAATAACTCAGTTATCCTAACTATAGAAAATTCAGCTATATTCAAACAACAGTTTCAACAGGTACCACTACCATCTACGGTCACACATTACTAAGTTTTAGTTAAATGCATAAAAAAGAAATAAGCAACTTCTTAGGACTAAACTTGTAATCAAAAGCCTACATAGGATGGTAAATGTCACAGGTTCAAAGACCTACAAGAAAAATCTATATAAGTTTTAAGGGAGGATCTTGAAACAAGTTTATCTCAAAGCTATGTTTTTTCTAGTAGTCATGTATGGATGTGAGAGTTGCGCTATAAAGAAAGCTGAGTGCTGAAGAATTGATGCTTTTGAACTGTATTAAATGTCACAGGTTCAAAGACCTACAAGAAAAATCTATATAAGTTTTAAGGGAGGATCTTGAAACAAGTTTATCTCAAAGCTATGTTTTTTCTAGTAGTCATGTATGGATGTGAGAGTTGCGCTATAAAGAAAGCTGAGTGCTGAAGAATTGATGCTTTTGAACTGTAGTGTTGGAAAAGACTCTTGAGAGTCCTTTGGACTGCAAGGAGATCCAACCAGTCCATCCTAAAGGAAATCAGTCCTGAATATTCACTGGAAGGACTGATGCTGAAGCTGAAATTCCAATACTCTGGCTCCCTGATGCGAACTGACTCATTGGAAAAGACCCTGATGCTGGGAAAGATTGAAGGCAGGAGGAGAAGGGGATGACAGAGGATGAGATGGTTGAATGGCATCACCGACTGGAAGGACATGAGTTTGAGTAAACTCCGGGAGTTGGTGACGGACAGGGAGGCCTGGTGTGCTGCAGTCCATGGGGTCACCAAAAGTCAGACACGACTGTCAGACTGAACTGAACTGAACCAATACACATCAATCCAAAGTGAATTTGTGAATAGAGCAAAGCAAGTATTCACAAACCTAGTTTGCAATCTTTGATGACAAAGATTACTCCTAGGGTGCATAATAACACCATAAAAGACAAAAAGAGCAAATACAACACGAGAAGAAAACTGACTTAGCCTAACAGCTTTAAAATCTAAAAAGAAAGTTAAAAATTACAATTAATCACATCAGCAATACACTGCACATAACTAAAAAATTCCTAAGTATTCAGGAACGTGAAAGGTGAAAATAACGTGCATTACTTGTTGAATGGACTAAACTCATTCCCAGAAAGTTTTCTTGATATATATATGTATATATATTTTGCTATATAAGTCATGGTGGTGGTGGCAGTTTAGTCACTAAGTCGTGTCCGACTCTTGTGACCCCAGGGACTGTAGCCTGCCAGGGTCCTCTGTCCATGGGATTCTCCAGGCAAGAATACTGGAGTGGGTTGCCATTTCCTTCTCCAGGGAATCTTTCCGACCCAGGAATCAAACCCGGGTCTCCTGCATTGCAGGCAGATTCTTTACCAACTGAGCTATGAGGAAAGCCATATTTTCCTGGACTTTTTGTTATAAAATTGAAGGTACATTTTCCTGAAACAAGTTTATCTCTAAATATAAAGAATGCCTCCAACCTTAGAGAAATCACAAATTTGTTTTAAAAATACATACTTTTATAAATCATTAAAATTGTGTTATATTCGATAGAAATGCTAAAAAGATTGAAATTTAAACTATACTGTAGTTCTAAAAACTACTAAATACTTTGATTAATATGTCTGCAATATGAAAATGGCAAAATCTAAAAGTTTAGCATTATAATATTTTCAAGGTTCTAGCCAGTGCAATGTGTTTTAATTAAATTCACACAATTTTCACCCTTTTATTCAACTTTTCCTCCTTCTTTACTGAAGATTACTTTACTTCTTCTCCAATATTATTATTAGGTAATGTCTCACTGACCTGCTACTGGATGTTCAGATAGAAAGAGATAGTATTTCCAAGAAGGGCAATAGGAGTCAACTGTGTGGTACAGACATTAAAAAAAAACCAGATTAAATCTTAAACTGTTCTAACAGATTAACAGCATCTAGAATGAGAGAGATAGTCGTCCCCCTCTTGTCAGCAATGATCAGATGACATGATCAATATTGTGATAAAGAGTGACCCAGAACTACTGTAGTATTCTAAGAAAGGGAACAAAAATGGTACAAGACTAGAATAATAACGGAAAAGAAACAGTTGAAAGAATCAAGCGAATTGATGCTACTACTTATGGGATTAGGGGAATAATTAGCGTAAGAAAGGTTTCAAATATTTGAAACCTTTATATTAGATTTATTCTGCATGGTCTCAAGGGATATACTAAAATAATGGGTAGGAAATACTAGATACAGATTTCAACACAAAGTAAATAGGAACTTCCTAATAATAGAATTGCTCACACACAACATATCCTGCCTGAAATATTAGTGAGAATATGAACACTGGAGGTTTTTGTTCACAAAGTTCGGAGTTGGACTAGATTACCCAGAAGAGCAATTTTACCATATGATCCAATGATTCTTCTCAAAACTAAAAACTGAAATAGTCAATATTCAATCTACTAAGTCATGGATGTTTTTCTGATGGTTTTTGAAATCTGCAGTTATCAATCTACTATTGTCTGATTTTTATTAGCAAAATATTAAAAAGTTGTTCTATTTCCCTATAATGGGTAGTTTATACAATGATGATTGCTTTCAAATGCTGTTCTGATTTTTTTACTTCAAGTAGTGTGGCCTGACAAAGTGCTAAATGACTCCAGGACTGAATCATTCAATCATTCATTGAACAAATAACTATTCAGAGCCTGATAGTGCCAAAGACTGCAAAGTGGCAGACAAAAAGAGAGAAAAAGATAGGGCCTCTGCTTATAATCTGTTGGAGTAAGTATAACAGTCACACACAAAAATTGTCCTTTTATAAAGTATTGAGTCTTATTCCAGAAGCATGTGCTCTGAGAGCATAGTGAAATGATGATTAACTTTCCCAGGAATAACAAGCAAGACTTCACAGAGAAGTTGATATTTGAGCTGGAATTTTTTTTTTTAAATATCAGAATTTCACTAGGTAGTAAGTTAAGGGAAGAGAATGACATTTTAGGCAGAGGAAGCATGATGTGATTTGAGGCATGGAAGTACATCATGTGTTCAGGAGAAATGGCAAAAAATTTGGTAAGGCTAAGTGTAAGAGGCTAAGTGAGGAGATATTGAAAATAAGATGAAGTATTTTGTGGTTAAATACCAGAGGACAATATAAGGACTTGTGTCTACCTTGAGAACGAAAAGATGATGCTTCCAGGTAGAAGGGTGTCAAGATCAGATTTGCATTTTAAAAAAAATTATGAGCAACAGTGTGAGAAATTCATTTCTTTCAAATATCAGTTTGTTCTTTGAAACATACTTCAAGGGGAGTTGAATCCTTCAAATACTGGCACCAACAAGGGTAAGTTAATAGGCACCAGATGGCAGAATAGAGTGCCCAATTCTTTATAATATCAGTTATTATTTCTGAGCCTCTATTTTTGACTTAATTCCTGTACTCAAATTCCATTAAAAGAATGAATTATATTTGGACTGATACAAAGTAGATTGTTAGAAAGGAAATGCATGCATATGTGCTTAGACACTCAGTCATGTCCAACTCTTTGTGACCCTATGGACTATAGCCCACCAGGCTCCTCTGTCCAGGGGATACTCAGGCAAAAATACTGGAGTGGGTCCTCAATTCCTTCTCCAGGGGATCTTTCTCACCCAGGGATGAAATCCGCTTCTCTGTGTCTCCTGCATCTGGCACGAGGATTCTTTACCACTAACCCACCTGGAAGCCCTTTTAAAGAGTTAAAGACCATGCTGATGCATAAAAGGGAAAGGCATTTAACTGAAAGAGGATAAAAATATCTAGATCAAATTAAAAATGCAACCTTGAGTTCATTGGGCTTTTTAATTTCTCTTGCAGAAGTTGCCACTTATTGTGACCAACTCTGCGACCCCATGGACTGTAGCCTACCAGGCTCCTCTGTCCATGGGATCTGGAGTGGATTACCATTTCCTTCTCCAAGGGATCTTCCCAACCCAGGGATTGAACCCAGGTCTCCCGCATTGTAGACAGACGCTTTACCGTCTGAGCCACCAGGGAAGTCCTAAATAAATGCATACACCCCCTAAAATTTGTAAAGCCATTTTGCATCCAACATCTCTCATCTCTGTCTTGATACTCATCATGCCTAAACCAACAAACATTACTATTCCTGTTTTAGCAGGAATGAAACTGAGGCTCACATAAATTAGATTACAAGCTCAGTTTATGTTACAGTTAATAAATGCTAGTGCGAAAACCAAACCTCTAGTTTCTGATTATAAGTCCAGTCCTTGGTTCACTTTGTCATGTTTCACAACTGAAAACAGCTGTAAAACTAGGACAAAGTCAAGGTAAGGAGATGACATACTCAAATGACTAGGCAATTCTATGGAAAATGCCGTGAAATTTTTAAAACACACGAATACTGTGTGGCCAAGATGACACCGTAGAAAGACTCTGCATTCACCTCCTCACATAGGCACATCAAAATAAAATTACTTAAAGAGTAACTTTCTATGAGAAAAACTTGAAGAGGAGTGGACAGGGTTTTTGATAACTAAAGATGTAAAGAAGGAACCACAGAAGAGTAGATTAGGCAGAGAGGCAGAATAATCAAAACCTACATCCTCCGGTAGGAGACCCACAAATAGGAGGATAATCACAGTTGCAAAAGTAATCCCCAAGGAGCAAGGGTTCTGAGATCCACATTAGGCTCTCTGTTCTGGGGGTTTTGCACTGAGGCCCCAGAATGTCTGACTGTCAGCAGAGCTTGTATACAGGAAAGAGGGAGGGCTGTATAAAACAGACACTCTGCTCTTAAATGGCGCATGCAAAATCTCACACACCAGTTCCAGTACAAAGGCAGTAATATGAACGGAGCCTAGGTCAGAAAAACTTGCTGATATTGGAGAGTCTCCCAGAGAGGAGGAGGCAGCTGGGACTCCCTGTGAGGACACAGACACTGGTGACAGCCATTTTGGGGAGCCCTTTCTACCATGAAGACACTGACGCTGGCAAGTATTATTTTGGAGTGTTTCCTTTAGCTTATTAGTGCAGAGGGCTTATCTGCCCACCAGCAAGCTGCCACCAACCCTGGGCCCCCTGGCTCTGTAGCCAGCCACCCTGGAACCTGGAACCCACCCACTAGGCTGGCACCAGCCCCAGGGCCAAATGTGCTGGGCCCAGGCCATGTCCACTAGCAGACGAGTATTAGTCCTAACCCAGTGAAACCCCACAGTCAGCACACTGGGACCCAGCCTCACCTACCACTGGGCTAGCAGCCACAGCAGGTGGGAAGACATGGTAGGCAACTGGATTGGGGACCACACTGCCTTCCAGTACTTCCACAGTGATTGATCCAGCCACACACACAAAAAAAGGCTGATGAAGGCCACACAGTGGGCATTCCTAGAGCACATAGCTCTGGTGACCAGAGAGGAATGTGTTACTCTGCCCCTTGTAGCACAAGGCCATATCTACAACATCACAGAAATATAACTGACTTAATACCTGGAACTAGCACAGAGAATTAAACAAAATGAGAAGATAGAAGAATATATTCCAAATGAAGGAACAAAATTCCAGAACTAAGTACAAATAAACAATGAACCTGATAAAATTTCAAGGTAATGAACGTAAAGACGCTTATGAACTCAGGAGAAAGAATTGCTGAACAGTTTTTCACTGTGGAGTATGTTAGCTATGGGTTGTTATATATGACCTTTATTATGTTAAGGTATGTTCCCTCTATTCCCACTTTCAGGAGAGTTCTTATCATAAATGAATGTTGAATTTGGTTAAAAGTTTTTTTCTATATCTATTAAGATGGTCATATGGTTTTTATTCTTCAGTTTCTTAATGTAATATATCATACTAATTCATTTGCAGATATGGAAAAATTCTTGCATGCCTGGAGTAAATCCCACTTGTTTGTGATGTATGATTCTCTTAATGTATTGCTTTTTGGTTTGCTGATATTTTGTTGAAGATTTTCACATGTATATTCATCTGTGATACTGGCCTGTAATTTGCTTTTTTTTTTAATGTATGATATCTTTGCCTTGTTTTGGTATCAGGTTGATG
Source organism: Oreotragus oreotragus (assembly GCA_006410675.1). Lineage (NCBI taxonomy): Eukaryota > Metazoa > Chordata > Mammalia > Artiodactyla > Bovidae > Oreotragus > Oreotragus oreotragus. The sequence goes on from SJYX01013447.1 coordinate 480,219, forward strand.
CTGGTCTCATAGAATGATTTCAGAAGTGTTCCTTCATCTGCATTTTTGGAATATTTTGAGGACAGGTGTTAACACTTCTCTAAATGTTTGGATGCCAACTCTCACCATCTATTCAACATAATTTTGGAAGTCCAAACTACAGCAACTAGAGAAGTAAAAGAAATCCAAATTGGAATAAGGAATAAGTAAAACTGTCACGGTTCACAGATGACATGACTCTATATATAGACTATCTTAAGGACACAACCAAAAAATTGTCATACTAGACCTTATCAGTGAATTTAGTGAACCTGCATTTGGTAAACCTAACATACAGAAATCTGTCACATTTATATACACTAACAACAAACCATCAGAAAGAGAAATTATATCATCTTATCCAGAAGAATAAAAATACCTTGGAATAAACTTATCGAAGGAGGTAAAGGAGAAGTACTCAGGAAACTAAAAGACACTGGTGAAAGAAATTGAAGATGACACAGATGGAAAGATATGTCATGTGTTTGGATTGAAACAATCAATATCACTAAAATGAACATACAACCCAAGGCAACCTACAGATTCAATGTAACCCCCATCAAAATACCAATGGTATTTTTCACAGAAGCAGAATAAATAATTTTAAAATTGTATGGAGATATAAAAGACTCCAAAAAGCCAAAGCACTCTTGAGAAAGAAGAACAGAGTTGGAGGAATCATATTCCTTGACTTAAGATGATACTACAAAGCTTGAATAATCAAAACAGTATGGTACCAGCACAAAACAGGTTATGGAACAGAATAGAGAACCCATAAATGCACCCAAGTTTATATGGTCAATTAAGCTATGAAAAAGGAGAGAAGAACATACAATGTGGAAAAGCAATCTCTTAAAAAAATAATGTGGGAAAACTGGACAGTTACATGCAAAACAAACCAACTGAACTACTTTCTCAGACCATATATAAAAATAAATTCAAATCAGATCAAAGACTTAAAAGTAAGACCTACAATCACAAAATTCCTAGAGGAAAATAGGCAGTATTCACTTGACATCAGTTAGCAATATTTTTGGAAATGTCTCTTCAGGAAAGAGAAACCAAAGTAAAAATAAATAAGTGGAACTACACCAAACCAAAAAGCTTTTGAACAGTGAAGGAAACAGGAAGCTTACTTAATGGGAGAGAATATTTGCAAATGATATATCTGATAAAAGGTTAACATCCAAAATTTTCCTTCCATTACAGAAAGCGCATTGCTTTTCTCCACTAGTTGCTTATGAAGCTTAATCATTTCTACGTTGTCCCGAATGTTTGACCTTNAGCTTACTTAATGGGAGAGAATATTTGCAAATGATATATCTGATAAAAGGTTAACATCCAAAATTTTCCTTCCATTACAGAAAGCGCATTGCTTTTCTCCACTAGTTGCTTATGAAGCTTAATCATTTCTACGTTGTCCCGAATGTTTGACCTTTGATCTGTAGCCTGCTGTTCTCGAAGCTGAAGAAGAGATAAAATATACCAAGAATTTGAATAACTCAACAACAACAAAAACATGATTGAAAAATGGGCAGAGAACCTGAATGTTTTCCAAAGAAGACATATGGATGCCAAAAGACGTGAAAATATGCTCAACATCACTAGTCACAAGGGAAATGCAAACCAAAGCCACAATAAGATATGACCTCATACCAGTCAGAATGGTTACTATCAAAAAGACAACAAATGACAAATATTGGCAAGGATGTGGAGGAAAGGAAGTCTCTGTGCACTGCAGGTAGGGATGAAAACTGGTACAGCCAATATGGAAAACAGTATATGCGTGGGTCCATGAAAATTTTAAAATAGAACTACCATGCGATCTAGTAATTCCACTTCAGGGTATTTTTCTGAAGAAAACAAAAACACTAATTTGAAAAGATATAAGCAATCCTATGTTCGGAGAAGCATTATTAACAATAGTTGAAATATGGAAGTAACCTAAATGTTCACCAATAGATGAATGGATAAAAAAGATGTGAGGATATCTATAGGTGTATAATAAAGAAAGATATATAATAAATGAATATTTTTATTGTTTAGTCACTACCTCCAACTCTTTGTGACCCCATGGACTATAGCTTGCCAGGCTCCTCTGTCTGTGGAGTTTCCAGGCAGGAATATGGGAGTGTGTTGCCATTTCCTTCTCCATGGGATCTTTACAACTCAGGGATCAAACCTGCATCTCCTGCATTGGCAGGTGGATTCTTTATCACTGAGCCATCGGTGAAGCCCAAAAGGAATATTGCTTAGTCATAAAAAAGAACAAAATACTTCCACTTGCAAAAACAAGGAGACTAGACGGTATTATCCTGAGCGAAATATGAGACAGAGAAAGACAAATACCAATGATTGCACTTATACGTAGAATCTAAAAAACAGAACAATAAGTAAACATAACAAAGCATAAACAGACTCACATGTACAGAGAAGGCAGTGGTTACTAGAATGCAGAGGGATGGGCAGAGGGGAGTAAAATAGGTGAGGGAAATTAAGAGGTACAGATTTCTAGTTATAAAATAAATTAGTCACAGAGATCTAATGTACAACATCAGGAATACAGTCAATAATACTGACTTTCTATAGTGTCAGATGATAACTAGATCGGTCAATAATATATAAAAATACCCAATTACTAAAAGTTGTATAGCTGAACCAATATAATATTGTAAATCAATCATATGTCAATGAAAGAAGGGATTAGATCAGAGACAGGAAGATCTGGGGATGTCAGTGTGCATAGTATGAGAAATAGAAAGGTATGGGGCATAGGGGGCAGATAGAGTGGAAGAGCAGAGAAACTCAGATTAGGGGGGATTAGCAGGGAAGAGAGGCATAAGCTCTTCAAACCAAAATGGGTCCTTGAAAATTAGAATTCAGGAACAGTCAAGGTCAAATCTTAAGTATTTAGTATATTCTACAATGTGAATGCTCTTCTAAGATCCCACACACACTTTTTCCCCATTTACTATATTTCACCACTTTAACTAGAAGGGTCGAGTTAAGAGAAAACAAGAAAAAGAGAAGTATAAGTCTAATGTTTCAAAATTATATACTTTTTAAATGGAATTTTTTAAAAGTTATCATTTGAAAGTTATTGCTTAATTCAGGGAGTTTTTTCTTCTCATGATTTTTTCTTTCTACATTTTATTACTTAAAATATATTTTAAAAATTACAACATGCTCTTTGTTTCAAGTCAAACAATACTGAAGTACCAAAACAAAAGAATGAGTGTTCTCACCTCCTTGCAATAACACCCATTAAAATGCAATAGTTTGATGTATCTTTTTACATTATTATAAAATAGTACATATATATATATAAAAGGATACTCCTTTTTTATAAAAATGACAATATATATTTTACTAACACTGTTGTGCTTTCATTTACATATATATATATAGAAAACAACATATTAATGACCAGATGGTATTTTACATAATAGATATATAGTTTTCCTACATCCCATACTCTTCTGATAAATAGTCCAGCTATTTCTAATGTTTTGGCAGTACAAATACTGTCAAAATAATAATCATTACACTAAATAAATAAGTAAATAAAACATATAAATCTGTTAACTGATTAAATCACAATAGACATTGTCAAGTTTAAAGCATATATGGCATAGTTTTTTGTTGTTAACGTTTAGAAAGAGTCATGAAAAATATTGGCTGCTTTTTACCTATACGAGTCAGTTTCCACATCCCTAAAATGGGCAACATGATTACACTGTGTGGATATTGTGACAACTGAATGAAATAATGCTTGTCAGGAGCTTAGAACAGTGACAAGGTATGCACTAAAACATTTGTTGATGTTGTTGCTATTAGACCTCTCACTGTTCTACATGGGCAGAGCTTAGAGAGGAAATGGTGTGCCTGGAATAAGAAGGAAAGTCAACCTCAGTAAGCAATGTGCTACATCAGTAAAACAGGGGAAAAAGCAGCAAATCATATTCGGGCTTCCTCTTATATTACTCTCACAGAAGTATCCTTATGTCACACACAATACTGACTACAGAAAGCTCTGTAGTATCCAACATTCAACTTCCTGTAAGAACTTATCAATTCCATTCATGAAGTTAATCATACTTAACTTCAATTTTCCTATATCAAATTCTAACCAGCTATAAAAAATGTAGCATATGATCTTATCTATATATACATACAATGACAGTGAAGTTGTTCAGTCATGTCCGACTCTCCGCAACCCCATGGACTGTAGCCTACCAGGCTCCTCCGTCCATGGGATTTTCCAGGCAAGAGTACTGGAGTGGGGTGCCATTGCCTTCTCCAGGGGATCTTTCCAACCCTGGGATTGAACCCAGGTCTCCTGCATTGCAGGCAGATGCTTTACCATCTAAGCCACCAGGGAAACCCATATATACATACAAATGTACATAAATATACATATAGACATATATATAATACTAAAATAGCCAGGTGATTTTTCTTATATCAATTTTTGTAATTTTTTGATATATTAAACAATAGGGCTATTTTCACTTGAATTAAATAAAATTTTTATCTATTAAAAACACAAAGATGGATGGACCTTGAGTATATTATGGTGACTGAAATAAGTCAGATGAAGACAAAAACAGCATAGTTTCAAACAGAAACAGGCTCACAGATAGAGAGAACTGTTGGTTGTCAGAGGAAGGGGGTGGGGACGATGGGTGAAATAGATGAAGAGGATTAAAGGGTACAAACTTCTAGCTATAAAATAAGTCACAGGGATGCAATGTACAATATAGGAAATACTGTGAATAATATTTTTATAACTGTATAGTGACAGATGGTAACCAGACTTATTGTGGTGACTGCTTTGTAATGTATAAAAATACTGAATCACTATGCTGTCCACCTGAAACTAGTATAATATTGTATGTCAATGATAACTCAATAAAAAAAATCAAAAAGAATACTGAGAAAATATACTTTTCTAAAACTACATTTATACAGAAGAAATTTGTCCATTTGCAAAAACTAAAATTTGCAATTTTAATTGCAGTACTGACTTTACGATTTCTTAAAATAAAAGGAAAAAAAACTGGCAAGCAACTAAATGTGATCAATTCAGTCAAACTCAGAGGGCTTCATATTCTCTAGGACATCACTAATAGGGAAAAGCCTTATAAGAGGTAAAGAAAAACTAAGTAAAAGAGGAAGGGGATATGAGTATAAGATTTAGCCCTCCCTTTCAGAAAATTAGGAAAAAAAATTCAGGTCAGTGATATTTCTTCCACTCTACCACTTTCATATTTTCTCCTTAAACTCAAATTCTGACCTGAATCTTTTTCTTTACTCTTTCTTTTCATATTGTAAAATTCTAAGACTGTTTCTCAAAACTACTGACTTTTGCTAGATCACTTCTAAGTAAAAGAGGAAGGGGATATGAGTATAAGATTTAGCCCTCCCTTTCAGAAAATTAGGAAAAAAAATTCAGGTCAGTGATATTTCTTCCACTCTACCACTTTCATATTTTCTCCTTAAACTCAAATTCTGACCTGAATCTTTTTCTTTACTCTTTCTTTTCATATTGTAAAATTCTAAGACTGTTTCTCAAAACTACTGACTTTTGCTAGATCACTTGCTGCTAAGTTGCTTCAGTCGTGTCCGACTCTGTGCGACCCCATAGATGGCAGCCCACCAGGCTCCACCGTCCCTGGGATTCTCCAGGCAAGAACACTGGAGTGGGTTGCCATTTCCTTCTCCAATGCAGGAAAGTGAAAAGTGAAAGTGAAGTCGCTCAGTCGTGTCCAACTCTTTGCGACCCTATGGACTGCAGCCTACCAGGCTCCCGCATCCATGGGATTTTCCAGGCAAGAGTACTGGAGTGGGTTGCCATTGCCTTCTCCTAGATCACTTGATGAGGGCTCAATAAATGTGGACCACCAATTTCAGTCGAAATAATGCTACCATTTTCAGTCTTTCATCAGCATATCTTTATCTGGCTCAATGAGGAGTTGTTTGAGCCATAGATCAACTAAACCAATTTTTAATGTTTTTTAACTGAACAGAGAATCATAATTTACAATTATAGGTCTTTGGGGTTAGCAGCAAGTTAGAGGTGGCTCTGTCAGGCAGTTCTGGGCTACTTATAATAACTGTTAAGCCCAAAGTTATGGAGATTCTCTTCAAGAACTACCTTCAGGATGTGTCAGGTGATACATCAATAATTATTCAAACCTCAAAGGCTGAAGGTTTCAACTTGGATTATTAATTCATCCAATGGCATATTAAAAGTGTAGCATCAATCCTTTGCCCTCAAAACGAAAAAGAAGACAGCAAATGCTGAGTAAGGGTTTCACTCTCAGTAATCATGGGGCCATTTGCACCAGAGTTGCTATTTTGAAGAAATTCTGTTTTATTATCTCAACTAAAATTCATGTTAACCTTAAATTAAAAACTTAAGGCTACTTAAGAACTAACATGTACAACTTGACTATGCTATTTGCAATTACTGAAATAGTCTCTAGCATTATGAAGAAATATTTCTTTCATGCCTCATTCATATTTGCCAATGTAGGTTATGAATTAGATTTTAAGAGAAACCATTTTAATATATAACAACATCCCACCTTGCTATGGGCAAGACTGTACTCCATACTGTAACAGTGATAATTTTCCAGTCAACATCATAGCTTGGAAAATAATTATTAAAACAAATACAAATCTCTATTGCAGAATATGGGTTTTTAGTGATAACAGAAGAAAAAACAAGTACGTTTCCCTTAGATATTCTTGGCACAAATGCCAAGAGCTGATGTAGACCCTCCAACTTAAAATTTAATTATTTGCTAGCACATATATTAGACGGTATCTGTTTTTCTAAATTGTATTAATGTGTTGATATATTTCAAAATGGGGCTTCCCAGGTGGCTCAGTGGGCAATGCAGGAGGCATGGGTTTGATCCCTGGGTTGGGAAGATCCTCTCGAAGAGGGCACAAGAATCCACTCCAGTATTCTTGCCTGGAGAATCCCATGGACGGAGGAGCCTGGCAGACTACAATCCATGGGGTCTCAAAGAGTCAGACACAGCTGAAGTGAGTTAGCACGCATAATCCAAAATGAAACAATGTGATTTCATAAAGTTCTTTTATGAATATTTTCTTCTACTTTTGCTTTAAGCATATTTGTCACAAACTTCAAGGTTGATTTACCAGTTTTAAAGCAACCCTGTGAGTTATTTGTTTTTCTTTGAGGAGTACAACCCTGAATTAAGCCTTTGTAGTTTTTATCTTTTCACACTTGGCAGCAAAAGTCATCAAGTTGTACCAGAAACTGTTATAAATGACAAAAAGTTTCAATAGCTTCCTTTGATTATTTGACAAAATTTGAGAAAAGACAACATTAGGAACTAGTTGGAGAAAGAACTATTGGTATTTATCATTGGGCTTTTCTACTTGTACTGTTTAAAATACTTGTACTAAATCATCACAATTGCATATTCACTTTTCTCAGCTTTTAGTAAACATAAGGTCTATATTGCTCCAGAATATTCATTATGTGTATTAGTGATATATATACTAATTATATATATAAGCAATATTATTATGAATTATTTAGTTAAAAATTTCACCAATACCTTTACATTTCAATGAATTTATTTTTCTCTACTAATACATTTTTGTGAATTGGGAATATAATATAAAAGTAACAACATCTGCAGGTTATATAGAACATATCAGCTATGACATATCAATACTGTATCCTATTAAGTTATTATTGATTGAGATAAACTATCTTTGCAAAACATGTGAACTTTAAATACACAGTCTGTGAAAGTATAATGTCTTATGTTGTGAAGTGATTGTAAAATTAATGTGAATAAAATTATATTTTTTATTTGTTTTATTGATTTATTTGGCTGTACTGGATCTTAGTTGTGGTATGTGGGATCTAATTCTCTGACCAGGGATCAAACCCAGATCCCCGGCATTAGGAGCATGGAGTCTTAACCAGTGGACCACCAGGGAAGTTCCCTGAACAAAATTATTTCACTGTTTTTTTTCTCTCTAAAACTACAAAAATTTATGAGCCTTCTGACAAACTGCCAGGTCCACAAGCAACAAATTAAGAAAATACTGTTATAAAGGCTAAAACCCAAAAGTCTGAGTCGGGATAGATGATGCCAATAAGATAATTACTTACTACATACTAGAATTACTTGAAGTAGTTGAGAAACTTTCAAAAACAGCAACCCATTCACATCATAAACAATCTTCCTTGCCATCATCTGTGACTGAGAAACATGCTTCATCTAAACACCTTGTTATGAAACACCGTAAAATAAAACATGAGCCATAGTCAATACATTTCTTGAGTAATAAAGCTCAGATACACAGTCCGGTCTGTATAAATGTGGCCTTCCTTTGTATAAAATGGCTTTTATGGCATCTAAACGGAGAAGGCAATGGCACCCCACTCCAGTACTCTTGCCTGGAAACTCCCATGGACAGAGGAGCCTGGTGGGCTGCAGTCCATGGGGTCGCTAAGAGTCAGGCACGACTGAGCGACTTTACTTTCACTTTCACTTTCATGCATTGGAGAAGGAAATGGCAACCCACTCCAGTATTCTTGCCTGGAGAATCCCAGGGACAGAGGAGCCTAGTGGGCTGCCGTCTATGGGGTCACACAGAGTTGGACACAACTGAAGCGACTTAGCAGCAGCATGGCATCTAAAAAGGATCTTCCCCTGAGTAATAATTCAAACAAATAAGCAAAACAGAACACCACATTGTAGATGTGATTTCAGTAGATCTGATTTCTCAGTGTTTGTTTTATTTTTACAACAAGCTCATGCATGCATGTGGCACTTAAAGATACAAATTCTTATGTAAATTCTCACCTTCTAATGACCATACACTTCAGTCACAGTACCATGACTTCTTTAAACATTTTGCAAAATGAAAGACCTAGGAAAATATGGGAGTAGAACCAAGAAAAATGAAAACTGTAAATATGCAATGCAGGTTCTTTCAAATTAGGTCTTTCCTTCATCCATGGTATCAACTTTCATGAAGTCTTCATTTTTTCTCTTCCAGTATTGATATAATATCTGAAATGGTAATAACTTTTTCTACTTATTAGAGGTATACCATAAGAGGTTCTGCTTTTGTGAACACCAGACATTTTTGTCCCCAAAACAAATGTTCTATAGGTTAGATGGTTAACAAATACAACCTGGAGAAGCTACCTCCTTCTCTTTCCGGTGGTGAGTTTTCTTACCCTACACATAATAGCTGAGTTGGTAAAGAACCCACCTGCAATGCAGGAGACCCCAAGTCAATTCCTGGCTTGGGAAGATTCCCTGGAGAAGGGATAAGCTATCCACTCCAGTATCCTTGAACTTCCCTTGTAGCTCAGCTGGTGAAGAATCTGCCTGCAATGTGGGAGATCTGGGTTTGATCCCTGGGTTGGGAAGATCCTCTGAAGTCAGGAAAGGCTACCCACTCCAGTATTCTGGCCTGGAGAATTCCATGAACTACATAGTCCATGGGGTCACAAAGAGTCAGACATGACTGAGCGACTTCACTTTCATACATATTACAACCAAAATTAACTTAGGTAACAAAAACGGACTTAAAGAGTATAAACTGTAACTTTTTTCTCTAGTTATTAAATTCTGAGTGTTTATTATTTATTTAATTATTCATTAATTATTTAATAACTCATGTGGTTGGAATTATTATATTTTACAGGAAACAGAAACAAAGAATCTGAGGCTATATCAGAATGTTGTCACAATTTTCTCAACAAAAACAAATTATGATTTAGTTGATGATGAACAACTTGCTCCCATATATGTTTACCCTCTACATGGTGGAACTGAGTGTTAACAATGCTTGTCTCCCATGCAACTACCTGGAATTGTGGTAACTCCCTGATCCCAGGGGCAGTATGATCATAAAGTTGGTATAAACAAAAAAATATCATTAATAGCTGAAAAGTGTTTCTATATCAAGTACCAGCTCTCTTTGTATTTGAAGAACATCTATATATACAGGAAAATCTATTATTTCTATTTCAATCCAATTAGCCTTTTATTCCTGAATTAATTTGGCTAAGACAAAAAAGTTGCCATACATGCCTGTGCAACATCTCATTTAAAGACCATCTCAAGCCTTGCTTATTTAATATGGTTTAAAACCTATGCCAAAGTCAGGGACTTGGGTTCATCTGATTTATATTGATAAATCATAATGATAATTATAATTATAATAATATCTCAACAGAAGTGTCTGTCATTTCAGGTAAGATAAATAATCTTGGCTTAATTAAAACAAATGTTGAGATGATTATTACTGTGTACATTTCAAAGCAACTATAAGCTTCACAAAATGAATCAAATTCACAGTTGCTACTCTCACAGAGCTTATATATTAAGGACTACTATGAAAGGTCAACCTTTATTCTTTGCTCACACATGCAGGAAGCAAAATCAATGATCTGCCCTTTGTTTATAAAGTTGTGATCCTTTTGAATTTTTATTTTCATTTTAATTGATTACTTCTTAAATAACTGTTTCAAAATAGTAATTTTTGGATGATCTACAAAAGAGTATCTATTAAAGACTAAAAAGGCATTTATAAAAATCCATGCATTTTCTAGCTTGTGTGTGTGCTCAGGTCGTTCAGTTATGTCCAACTCTTTGCGACCCTATGAACTGTAGCCCGCCAGGCTCCTCTGTCCGTGGAATTTTCCAGCCAAGAATGCTGGAGTGGGTTGCCGTATTTTGCTCCAGGGGATCTTCCCAAACCAGGGATCAAACCTGCATCTCTTGTGTCTCCTGAATTGGCAGGCGGATTCTTTACCACCAGCACCACTGGGAAGCATTTTCTAGCTTACCAAAACAAATTTTTTTTTCACAAGTACACACACTCTTACCTGCAAACTTCAGCCATATTGAAGTGTCTACACACTCATGAACTTCTCACACACTCTTTTCTTTTTTTAAACCTCCAGGATGTTGGACAAGCTGTTTTCAGTTTCTATAATATCCTTAATACTTCTATCTTTGAGTAACTTTTTCGATGTCATCTTAGCCATCCTGTTCTACAGGAAGTCTTCCCTGGCTTGGGTTAGGTGCCCTCCTATCTACCTCCATATCTCTCTGAGGTAGCATGTTTCCATAGTAACTATAGTATAGTAATGAAAACCTCCAAAGACCTGCCAGTCTATCTCTCTAAACCATATGTTCTTTGAGGACAGGGAGTATTTGGTGATTGCTGTTATATCTCTAGCACCTAGACAAATCGGAGATATTGACAAAACAGCATATTTCAGAATATAAGGTAAACTGTTTTCTCAATATTATTTTTCAAAAAAAAAAGGCTCCATTTATGGAACACACTCCCAATTACTTATTTTAAACAACAAAGTACTATTTTAAAGAGATGTATTATCTAAAAATAACTGTATTCATTATTGGTTTTAAATGGTCTTATAGGTCATTCTGATAAAACAGCTTAAAATAAAGGCAAAATTTTAATATATGGTTACTGTTTATTCCTGGCAATATACTAAAAACTGCAAGTATAAGGTGCCAATGTAAGTAAGGCTTTCAAAGATCACTTAGAAAAGCAGAATAAGTATGTGGTTACATTATAGAGGTAATAAATAAATGCTTAAGGGACAAATGTTACAAACAATCTCATTGTTTTACAAATAGTATTTGTATCTTATAATGGACTTTCAGGTGACAGTATATAATACTTATTAGATTGGATTTAAAACCTGCTGTAACTAAAATAATGGGCTTCTCTGGTGGCTCAGTGGTAAAGAATCCACATAAGAATTCAGGAAGCACAGGTTCAATCCCTAGGTCAGGAAAATTCCCTGGAGAAGGCAATGGTAACCCACTCCAGTAACAGATAAAATTGAATGCTACAGAAGAGTTTGAAAAAGACACTAATTTTTAAAAATGTATGTTAAAAAGTTGAATAAAACTGGCTCATAAAACTAGGATTGAAAAATAATACAGTAATTTTAACATTATGTGGCATTTTAATTATACTTATGTTACTAAATCTTTCTGAAAAGTTTTTTCCATGATAAAGTAGGGACTCTAGTGACTTACAATTATCTTCTTTAGGGGCATGTACAGAACTTGATAAACATGTGATTAAATAAGTGATCAAATGAAGTCAACTCTCTTTCATTTTCTTTTAAAAAACAAAACAAAAAGAAAAAAAAAAGAAACCAAACTGACAATTACATTATTAAACACTTTCATGTAAAAACAACTTATAATACATTTTACAAATTAAAATTACTTGGTAATATGTATATTCACAGATTGATCCTCTGCATCTCATATTGGTTTTGGACTTTTACTTTATGTATAATACATGCTATAAAGAGTAAAGCACATTTAATTTCACAAATATATAGTACAAATTATGATTTAGTTGATGATGAACAACTTGCTCCCATATATGTTTACCCTCTACATGGTGGAACTGAGTGTTAACAATGCTTGTCTCCCATGCAACTACCTGGAATTGTGGTAACTCCCTGATCCCAGGGGCAGTATGATCATAAAGTTGGTATAAACAAAAAAATATCATTAATAGCTGAAAAGTGTTTCTATATCAAGTACCAGCTCTCTTTGTATTTGAAGAACATCTATATATACAGGAAAATCTATTATTTCTATTTCAATCCAATTAGCCTTTTATTCCTGAATTAATTTGGCTAAGACAAAAAAGTTGCCATACATGCCTGTGCAACATCTCATTTAAAGACCATCTCAAGCCTTGCTTATTTAATATGGTTTAAAACCTATGCCAAAGTCAGGGACTTGGGTTCATCTGATTTATATTGATAAATCATAATGATAATTATAATTATAATAATATCTCAACAGAAGTGTCTGTCATTTCAGGTAAGATAAATAATCTTGGCTTAATTAAAACAAATGTTGAGATGATTATTACTGTGTACATTTCAAAGCAACTATAAGCTTCACAAAATGAATCAAATTCACAGTTGCTACTCTCACAGAGCTTATATATTAAGGACTACTATGAAAGGTCAACCTTTATTCTTTGCTCACACATGCAGGAAGCAAAATCAATGATCTGCCCTTTGTTTATAAAGTTGTGATCCTTTTGAATTTTTATTTTCATTTTAATTGATTACTTCTTAAATAACTGTTTCAAAATAGTAATTTTTGGATGATCTACAAAAGAGTATCTATTAAAGACTAAAAAGGCATTTATAAAAATCCATGCATTTTCTAGCTTGTGTGTGTGCTCAGGTCGTTCAGTTATGTCCAACTCTTTGCGACCCTATGAACTGTAGCCCGCCAGGCTCCTCTGTCCGTGGAATTTTCCAGCCAAGAATGCTGGAGTGGGTTGCCGTATTTTGCTCCAGGGGATCTTCCCAAACCAGGGATCAAACCTGCATCTCTTGTGTCTCCTGAATTGGCAGGCGGATTCTTTACCACCAGCACCACTGGGAAGCATTTTCTAGCTTACCAAAACAAATTTTTTTTTCACAAGTACACACACTCTTACCTGCAAACTTCAGCCATATTGAAGTGTCTACACACTCATGAACTTCTCACACACTCTTTTCTTTTTTTAAACCTCCAGGATGTTGGACAAGCTGTTTTCAGTTTCTATAATATCCTTAATACTTCTATCTTTGAGTAACTTTTTCGATGTCATCTTAGCCATCCTGTTCTACAGGAAGTCTTCCCTGGCTTGGGTTAGGTGCCCTCCTATCTACCTCCATATCTCTCTGAGGTAGCATGTTTCCATAGTAACTATAGTATAGTAATGAAAACCTCCAAAGACCTGCCAGTCTATCTCTCTAAACCATATGTTCTTTGAGGACAGGGAGTATTTGGTGATTGCTGTTATATCTCTAGCACCTAGACAAATCGGAGATATTGACAAAACAGCATATTTCAGAATATAAGGTAAACTGTTTTCTCAATATTATTTTTCAAAAAAAAAAGGCTCCATTTATGGAACACACTCCCAATTACTTATTTTAAACAACAAAGTACTATTTTAAAGAGATGTATTATCTAAAAATAACTGTATTCATTATTGGTTTTAAATGGTCTTATAGGTCATTCTGATAAAACAGCTTAAAATAAAGGCAAAATTTTAATATATGGTTACTGTTTATTCCTGGCAATATACTAAAAACTGCAAGTATAAGGTGCCAATGTAAGTAAGGCTTTCAAAGATCACTTAGAAAAGCAGAATAAGTATGTGGTTACATTATAGAGGTAATAAATAAATGCTTAAGGGACAAATGTTACAAACAATCTCATTGTTTTACAAATAGTATTTGTATCTTATAATGGACTTTCAGGTGACAGTATATAATACTTATTAGATTGGATTTAAAACCTGCTGTAACTAAAATAATGGGCTTCTCTGGTGGCTCAGTGGTAAAGAATCCACATAACAATTCAGGAAGCACAGGTTCAATCCCTAGGTCAGGAAAATTCCCTGGAGAAGGCAATGGTAACCCACTCCAGTAACAGATAAAATTGAATGCTACAGAAGAGTTTGAAAAAGACACTAATTTTTAAAAATGTATGTTAAAAAGTTGAATAAAACTGGCTCATAAAACTAGGATTGAAAAATAATACAGTAATTTTAACATTATGTGGCATTTTAATTATACTTATGTTACTAAATCTTTCTGAAAAGTTTTTTCCATGATAAAGTAGGGACTCTAGTGACTTACAATTATCTTCTTTAGGGGCATGTACAGAACTTGATAAACATGTGATTAAATAAGTGATCAAATGAAGTCAACTCTCTTTCATTTTCTTTTAAAAAACAAAACAAAAAGAAAAAAAAAAGAAACCAAACTGACAATTACATTATTAAACACTTTCATGTAAAAACAACTTATAATACATTTTACAAATTAAAATTACTTGGTAATATGTATATTCACAGATTGATCCTCTGCATCTCATATTGGTTTTGGACTTTTACTTTATGTATAATACATGCTATAAAGAGTAAAGCACATTTAATTTCACAAATATATAGGTTGCTGCTAAGTCACTTCAGTCGTGTCCGACTCTGTGCGACCCCATAGACGGCAGCCCACCAGGCTCCCCTGTCCCTGGGATTCTCCAGGCAAGAACACTGGCGTGGGCTGCCATTTCTTTCTCCAATGCATGAAAGCGAAAAGTGAAAGTGAAGTCGCTTAGTCGTATCCAACTCTTAGCGACCCCATGGACTGCAGCCTATCAGGCTCCTCCATCCATGTGATTTTCCAGGCAAGAGTACTGGAGTGGGGTGCCACTGCCTTCTCCGAATATATAGGTTAATTGGCATAAAATCTTAAAGAACTTTTCTATAAAATTTTTTATGTATAAATGCCATTTATGGTTAAATGTATGACCAATAGGTCAACTGACATGGACATATGACTAGAATACCACTATGCTGTTTCATCTACAGGAAGGAGTAAAACTGAAAGGATGGTAACAAAACAAAAGCTACGATAAAACTCAAATTAGAACAACAGAAAGCTAAGAAAGGCCAAAATTATAGAATGCTGATTTTTAAATGTTGCTCTATCATTTTCAATCACTTCTTTCTATTTTAGATATAAACTTTTATCCTACTACTCAAAAATTCCAAATTGTTGGTAAAGAAATTATAAATGATGCTAAATCTTTAAGCTTAAAAATACCTCAGTCAAATTTTTGGCTGGGCATAGCCATTCAATAATTCATTCAGATCTTTAGATACTAATTCAATAAGTAAGTATTGAGATTCTATTTTGAGTATATGTTAGTTTTTAGAATGACAAAGAGAAGAATAAAACAGACATAATCCCCTGCTTTTATATAAGCAACATCTACTGGAAGCCAGACACTAATTTAGAACCATACACGTGATTACATACCTATTAGTAGAGAGATTCTGGAGGGAAAAAAATGGAATCTATGATAGTATTTGAGAAAAGGATCAGACATATGTTTAAGAACATTCCTTTGCAGAACTGATGTTAAAGCTGAAATGTGATGGATGGGTAGAAGTTTAGTGGGTGACAAATCAAAGCTGGTAGGGGCTAGGATTAAAGTTTAGAGGTTTATTCTTAAATGAATATATAGGCTAGTAAGAGCTGTTAGTTTGTTGTTGGAAGAGAAATTAATGTTGCTAAAGCAATATCTGAAAGATAGTTTGTTCTGCTAAGTAAGCTAAAAACTACTCTAGTCATGTTGGTTATAATTTCAATGTGCTTCATAAACTCCTTTTTTACATGGGTCAAACTTAAGCAAGTTCTTTTCTAATTATTTTAAATTTGATATTAGTGATATCTTAGTGGATAATGTTTCAGAATTTAATAAACTAAAGCTTTCTAAAGATAAAAGTGCCTGGACCACAGTACTATTTTGTGTACTAAAGAAATATGGAGTCAAAAAGATGAGATTAAAATTATGTTGTACTACTAAATGGGAATTCATCATCTTTCATTTTGAAATATTTAACTAAAAGATAAATTTTCCACTTGGAAGAGGCTTGTCAAGCTTTCACTCCTACCACTGACTATCCTAAACAAATAAAGAAACAAATGAACAAAAAGACCCACTCAATTCAATTTTAAAATTCATAAATTAAAATTTTTGTTTTATTATAATTTTTGAAGTATATTTAATTTTTTATTGTAAAACCATAAGTCCTTGTGGAGGAAATTTAGAAAATGTAAAGAAATGAAAATTTTCAGAATCACATCACTGCAAAATAAGCACTGTAAACATTGTAGAGTTTGAATTTTTAGTTACTACTAATACAATCTCATTGTTTAATTGGGTTTTAAATTAAATATTAAAACATTTATAATTAGTCTCTCTGTGGCATCCCTGGTGGCTCAGACAGTAAAGAATTTGCCTGTAATCCAGGAGACCTGTGCTAGATCCCTGAGTTGGAAAGACCCCCTGGAGAAGGGAATGGCCACTGGAGAATCCCATGGACAGAGGAGCCTGGTGGGCTACAGTCCATGGGGTCACAAAGAGTTGGACACCACTGAGCAACTAAGTAAGTAAAATCTACAATAAGGACCAAAATGAATGCTACAAATCTGTGCCTATAATTCTCTCATTTGGAAAGCCACTTTGGCTCTCTTTCTGAAAACAGCTATTTTTCACTAAATAAATATTGTGGGTGCATGTGTGCATGTGTGCTAAGTCACTTCAGTCGTGTTGGACTTTGTCACCCTAAGGACTGTAGCCCATCAGGTCCCCTTGTCCATGGGATTCTATAGGCAAGAATGTGTGTGTGTTAGTCACTCAGTACTGTCTGACTCTTTGCGACCCAATGGACTGTAGCCCGCCAGGCTCCTCTGTCCACAGGGTTTTCCAGGCAAGAATACTGCCTGGAATGGGTTGACATGCCCTCCTCCAGGGGATCTTCCTGACCCAGGGGTCTCTCATTTGGAAAGCCACTTTGCCTCTCTTTTTCAGAATAGCTATTTTTCAACTAAATATTATAGATACAGATAAAGAATTATCAAGCAAAGCCTATGTTGTTTCAATGCGTACTCCAAACAAAAGAAACTTAAATCTAAATCATTTGATCTATCCCTTTGAAAGATGTAGCATTTTTAAGACTATACACCTTCTTTCCATAAATCCAACAGGGCCTTTTATTTCTTCATTTTTAGAACTATTTTTTGTTTGTTTTGTTTTTCTTTCAGTTGAACTAAGGATGTAGTGGGATTGATTTCAAAAGCTACATAGTATATTTTTAAGTGTCATCAAACATTATGAATATTCAAATCACTCAGAATGTAAGATGCTCACACGATAGTGCAGGGTTCAAAGCTCACCACACCCTCCTGTCTCACTCTGAGAATGATGAACTCACTAATGAGCAAGAGCTCATTTCAGCAAAATACATATTAGATATGTATTCTTCTTTCTTTCAAGGAATGTTAAATTTGTATAAGTTAAATATGCTTATATTAACATATTTATTCATGAGATTTCACTGCACTTCTTCCTAACTTTCTTACAAGTATATATTCATTGTATAATTCAGGAATTTCCATATTGAAAATGGAGAATTATATTTGCTCTTTACTTAAATTATCCTAATATCCTCTGAACCAATTCATTACACTTAAATTATGAATCAAACTTATAGGAGATACAGTATGATAACACCCACAAAAAGAACTATAAAAAAGATGAAAACAGACTACAAAAGTGTATTATTATCAGATACACTGCATAGTTTTTATTTGGTTTAGCTTGTGGTCAGTTTGACACTGTATTCCAAAAAAACCCCACTATCTTTACCCTAAATTACTAATGATTGCAATTTCAATTAAATCAGGCTTTCATTTCAAGTCTGGAAGTTTCTCACCAATTCCTAATACTGAAGACGGATAATTTAGGTTCGGAGAGATTATGTGAATTGCCCAGGGTTTTTGTAGTTATTTGACAGCAGCATTAGAACCCAACTCAGCACCACATCATGTTCTAGTTTTAGTCTTTCCAGATTTAGGTTACATAGCTCAAGTGAAAATCATGAAAATAACTTAAAGTTATCCATTATCATGCAAGCAGCAGTTACTTGGATAATACAAAATTGGTTGATTTGATATTCTGATCCATACAAAACCTAAAACAAAGAATCAGAAAAGGCTCCTATGTTGTCCCATAGAGGAATTATTAATATCACTACAAGTAACACAGTCTTGTTGAATTTTTTTAGCACTTTACCCTTTTTATGATCAATAATTTTATAATGTTTTATAGGCCCTGGAAAAATATACAAACTGATCATAAGAACTATTAATTACAAGACTTGCTCCAGTTTTCCTACTAGTTCATGCTGAAGGTCTTCAACCTCAAGTCTGAGTTGTTGTAGAAGTCACAATTTTTACAGATAATGATATTTTCCTGAAAACACATAAATATTCCAGAGGCTCCCTGAAATCAGAAACATGTACAAAACACAGGCCCCAGCTTTTTAAATTTCCCTTTCCTATTACTAAAATATAAAGCCACAAAACAATTTTAACTGTCACAAACTTTTCCTACCTCCTTGCATTCTCTCTCTCTCTCTCGGGTCACTTACCTTGGAAGAAGCCAACTGATATGTCACAAGAACACTCAAGCATGCCCTATGGAAAGACCCCTGTAATGAAGAACTGAGACTTCCAATCAACAGTCAACAAGAAATAGACTTCTTGCCAACAGCCATGTATATAAGCCACCATGGAAGCATATGCATTCCAGTTCTCATAAGACTGATACCCAAGCTAACATCTTGATTAAAACCTCATAAGAAATTCTGAATTAGAACCATTCACCTAAGTAAATCCCTAAGTTCTGACCCACAGAAACAATAAGACAATAAATGTTGTTGTTTTAAGCCACGAAGTCTGGTGTGATTTGTTATGTAACTATAGATAGCTAACACCTATTATAAGAAACTAGGTAAGTTAGCTCTCTGAATCTGCTTTTTCACTGTTATGAGAAAACATACCTACTAATAGCTAACCTATGTTATTGTTGTTGCTTAGTCACTAAGTTGTGTTGGATTCTTTTTGACCCAATGGATCGTAGTCTACTAGGCTCCTCTGTCCATGGGATTTCGCACGTAACAATACTGGCTGCTGCTGCTGCTAAGTCACTTCAGTCGTGTCCGACTCTGTGTGACCCCATAGAGGGCAGCCCACCAGGCTCCCCCATCCCTGGGATTCTCCAGGCAAGAATACTGGACTGGTTGCCATTTCCTTCTCCAGGGGATCTCCCCAACCCAGGGATGGAACCCAGACCTATAGCACTATTGTAATGATAAAGAAGATAAAAACAGCTTGCATAGCAGATAGTAAAAGCTCAATAAGTATTATTATTACTTTCTATTAATATTGTTATAAATATTATCATTAGTAGTCATAAAAGGTTACCACATTTCATAATATTTTGCTTATGCTAATTGGATTAATTTATACACTAAACTACTGAGAATCAAAACTAATAATAGAAAATGAAATAATAAAAATATTAGAAGAAAATACTAAAATTATTTGCCTAGATAGCATATTCAAAAGCAGAGACACTACTTTGCCAACAAAGGTCCATCTAGTCAAGGCTATGGTTTTTCCAGCAGTCTGTATGGATGTGAGAGTTGGACTGTGAAGAAGGCTGAGTGCCAAAGAGTTGATGCTTTTGAACTGTGGTGTTGGAGAAGACTCTTGAGAGTCCCTTGGACTGCAAGGAGATCCAACCAGTCCATTCTAAAGGAGATCAGCCCTGGGTATTCATTCTAAAGCTGAAACTCCAGTACTTTGGCCACCTCATGCGAAGAGTTGACTCATTGGAAAAGACTCTGATGCTGGGAGGGACTGGGGACAGAAGAAGAAGAGGACGACAGAGGATGAGATGGCTGGATGGCATCACCGACTCGATGGACGTGAGTTTGAGTGAACTCCGGGAGCTGGTGATGGACAGGGAGGCCTGGCGTGCTGCGATTCATGGGGTCACAAAGAGTTGGACATGGCTGAGAGACTGGATTGAACTGCAGGAGGATATTTTTCCATAGCATACTGCCAAGGTAAGAAACTTTAAATCAAATATTGAAAAGTAGGACTACATAAAAATCAAGACTGCCTGCGGAGTAAAGGAGGGCTTCTCCGGTGGCTCAGTAGTAAAGAACCCACCTGCGATACAGAAGACGCAGGAGCCCAGGGTTCACTCCCTGGGTGGGAAAGACCCCCTGCAAAGGACATGGCAACCCACTTCAGTATTCTAGCCTGGAAAATTCCGTGGACAGGGGAGCCTGGCAGACTACAGTCCACAGGGGTGCAGAGTCGGGCACAACTGAGCGAATGAATACACATATGGCTATAAGGAGAGTATCAGGGGAATCCTCAGTTTATATCCAAAATCAAATCATACAGCTATCTAGCTTATTCATAGCCATATCTTTTCAATTTATAGCATGTTGTTTACAACACTGAGTACTAATTTTCCTTACAGCATTTCTGGGCTTAATATGAGAAGAGAGGGAGAAAACACATAACAAAAGGAACACTTTTTCCTCTTCTACTTAATCGTACAATTTGGAATGAAAGTATCTGCATAATGATAAAGTTGTATCTAATTTGTGCCCCAAAGTGTTTTATTCTGTTGGAATTTTAACTGGATTTGCATTGATTCTACAGATTGCATTGGTAAGAACCAATACTGTTAACAACACTGGATTTTTGAATCCATGAACATGGTTTATCTCTCTTTATATTTAGTTCATCTTTTAACTTCTTTCAGTAGCATTTTGTGAATTTTCAATGTACAAGTCATATATGCATCTATATGTATACATTCCTTTCTATCTATCTACCTATTTAGGAGTTCATTTTATACCTAAATATATCCGATTTTATGCTATTATCAGTGGTATTTTGTATTTTCTCCTCTAAACCTTAATGTTAATCATTTTTAAAGTGGGAGTAATAATGTAGAATCTACCTCAAAAGGATTGTCAGGAGAATATATAGAACAGAGTAACAGTCAATAAATGTGAGCTAATGTTATTACTCGTAAAGCTTTTCTCTCTTTCTGTATATACACATACTATTCATGATTCAAAATCCAGTTAAAATGCACCTCGATAAGAAGTCCTTCCTCTACATCCAAGCTAACAGTGTGCTTTCTTAAATAAGTCATTAATAAATATTTCCCCAAAATAAAGAAACATAATCAAGCATTACTAAGAAAAGGTTTTCACAAGTTCATGAATCTACTTAAACCTACTGCTATCATTGCGTTAAATCCCTTGCTTACACAAATACATATGCTTGCAACATTTTCTTATCTAACAATCTAGTTTCTTTCATCAAAAAGAAAAATGAGGTTAGTATGACATGACTTGCTCTTGGCAAAATAATGATATGGGCGTTAATAATCACCTTGGTTTGTACATGATCACAAATAATCTATTCATGTTTAGAATAAATTTCAGAATTTTGCTGGAGATAAAATTAACTCTGTAGATTACAGAATTCATCTTTTTTATTTTTAAGACGTTATACATTTGCTTATATCCAGTATTTTATGCTTTCCGACTCTCTAAATGTGATCATATCTAGAAGTTATGAATTTTCACTGAAAAAAAAACAAACACTGGTTTTCCATTGGAAAAAAACTGGTTAAACCCTCACAGAGCAAAAGTTCTTAGGTTTGGATTCCAGGTGCTTTGATGGACCACTATATAGCTTAAAAAATAGTATTTAATTTCAGTTAACACATCTATGCTGCTACTGCTGCTAAGTCGCTTTAATAGTATCCGACTCTGTGCGACCCCATAGACACGGCCCACCAGATTCCTCCGTCCCTGGGATTCTCCAGGCAAGAATACTGGAGTGGGTTGCCATTTCCTTCTCCCAGTGCATGCATGCATGCTAAGTCACTTCAGTCGTGCCTGACTCTGTGCAACCCTATGGACAGCAGCCACCAGGCTCCTCTGTCCACAGGATTCTCTAGGCAAGAATACTGGAGTGGGCTGCCATTTCCTTCTCCATAACATATCTATACATGGAGATAATAGCATCTTCTTGGGTATAGTGAATATTAAATGAGAGTAAGTATTCAAAATGCTTTAGTTTTTCTTTTTCCTCACCTATAAAATGGGAATATTCATC
The DNA here is from genome assembly GCA_006410675.1 of Oreotragus oreotragus. Classification (NCBI taxonomy): domain Eukaryota; kingdom Metazoa; phylum Chordata; class Mammalia; order Artiodactyla; family Bovidae; genus Oreotragus; species Oreotragus oreotragus. The sequence continues at coordinate 502,891 of SJYX01013447.1, forward strand.
CCTCCTTACTACTCAAGATCACCATCAGGACCCAGTGAAATATATACATTGACAGTGCTTTGCAAAACACACATTATATAAATGGACAGGATTTTTTTTTTCCAAAAATATAATTATTATCAGTCCAGAAAAAATTGCCATACTCTGTGAGAATTTGACTTTAAATTTACCTAAGTGGCCTCTTACTAACCAGCTCAATCACTGATTTCCATTGCCTTCTTTCAATCTGAATGCCATTCCTCTCAGCAGAGAAAAATATAAGCAAAATAAATGTTTGTCGTCTCTTCCTACTTTGTATCACCTCCTAACATTATATCATATTCTTCCAAATAATGGCTTTATCTGTTTGGTAGGTATGACTTTTCATACCCCTTCTCAAAGTTTATTTTTCTAAGAGACTAAAGTAGGGACTTTCTTGGCAGTCCAGTGGTTTAGACCTCGCCTTCCAATGCAGAGGATTCAGGTTCAACCTCTGGTCAAGTAGCTAAAATCCCACATGCCTCAAGGCCAAAAAACTAAAAACACCAAATAGAAGCAATATTGTAACAGATTTCAATAAAGACTTTTAAAAAGTGGTCCACATTAAAAAAAAAAAAACAACCTTTAAAAAATTTTAGAGAGATTAAATTAGAATTATGGAAAAGAAAGTTGAAAATTTTTGAAGTTAATTGTCACAGATAACAGAAATAATTTCACTGAGGTATTCTAAAATATCAGTAACTAAGTATTATAAACAATAAGTGTCAACTACATTATGGTGAAAATATTTTAATATAGCTATATTAAGCATAAACTGGATTGTCTTTCAGGCCATAGACATTAGTCTTTTCTACCAATGACCACACAAAAACTAAATAATATGCACTCTGCCACAAAAAGACAATATAAAAATATATATTCCCATCTCTATTAATTGACCAGAAAATATTTTGTCACCCTGAACCTAGACTGACCGTAGTACAGAATCTATCATTACGTGTTCAGTTCACACACATACACTCCAAACTGGTCCAACAAGTTCTATTATGCCAGTTACCAGCGTTGCCAGCCCCTTTGCCCTTCACTGCCTGGAGAACGTCCATCAGAAACAGGGAAGCAGAGCAAGCTGCCACAATGCACCATTGATGCTTGAGCAAGGCTGCCCGAGCAGCTGCAACAACAGGGCAACTCTTCAAAGCGTCAGCATTGGAACTTAGAATTCTCCTTCCCATACCACTATCAATGGAAACCTTTATAAGCTACAATCAATTACAAAATAAATCTCTGAGACAAATCATGTTCTTTTTTCATTTCCCCTCTCCTCTTTCTCCTCTCAACACTAAATGTCCTTGGTTTAAAAAAAAAAGTCGAGGAGAAATGCCCTCCTTTTCTACTTCGATCTCTGTCTGCCTCTCTTATGTTCTAAAAATTCTCTCAAGGAGGTTTAAGGATTTGTGCTAAACACTTTTGTTTACAAGACATGGCCTGGGTTTTTTGTTTGTTTGTTTGTTTTTGGGTTTTGTAGTTGGAGTTTCTCATTTAAAAACTTCAAAAGGCACTTGAAATTTTGAGCACACTCATTCTGGAATTTTTGGCAAAGCATGTTTTTGATTACTGAAAGATAATCTAAATTCTGAAGTGCAAGCACTGAATCACATAACCTCCGTATTTTTGTAAACCACAACAAAAGTGGTTTTACATTAACTATAGATGAATAAGTAATGAGTCAGTGAACAGTTAAAAGCATTCCATGAGAATGCATGAACTAGCCATGTGAACTTCTTGATAGAAAAATCCTAAGTGTTTAGACATTACTTAGAATGAGGGAAAGCTACTCTTTAATAAATGCAGTATGTTTAATCTGTCTTATGTGACTAAACCTACCATATCAAATGAAAATATACTTTTGTTTTTTTCTATTTCTCCTTAGCCACAAGTAGTTAATGACTTATTTTTATATGAAACACATACTTGAAACCTGATAATTGTAAACAACCACTTTTAGATTTAACTCCATATTTTTACCAGGTAAACAACATGAATTCCTTATAGAAAAAAGAGGGAATGCCTCTAAATAATATTTATTCTCAAGAGACAAAATGTCCAAATTTCAGCATTGCCAAGGTGTAAACCATTTAATTCTTCTAGATAACTAAAACATGCACACTTCATTGAGTCGTCTGTCTGAAAAATCAAAATCAAAAATATTTATAGTCATAATTTGCTATAATTTTAAAATTATATTAATAGTTTCTCATCATTTTCAAAGTAATGCATCTACATAGTTTACTAAATAGTAACACAAGGTTTCTTAAAAAAACACAAGAAACAGCAGCCCATATCTCAAACTTTGAGACCTCTGTGTTTATCTCTAAATAATAAGCTTATATTGTTATGTTTTATTTGTAAACTGTAGATATTATTAATTTCTTACCAAGGAAGATAAAGCCTTAGCTCTCTTACACCACTTACTTTCCTTTCATTCTCCCAGCTGGTACATTTTTAATACATTTCCTTCCTTGAGTAAAAAGTTTTCTTTCCTACAATTCATACTGCCCATTTTTTCCCCAATCCCAAGTTTTGCAAGAGAGATATAAAATCTCTCTGAATATATCTCACTCTTAAACGTGAAGCATTCTGCTAATTCCAAATCTTCCTTCTGAACACATCCCCTTCTAGAGTTTTCTACCTTCCTGGCTCAAATAAGGACAGATTATTCTTAAGAACAATGCACAGCTGTTATCCAGGAACTTCTCTTCATCTTTCTCATCTCATTCTCATCACTTATTTCCTGAATCCTCTCCTTCTCTCTCCCCAGTTTTTCTTCATTTGGATACAGCATAGCCACCAAAAGATTCCTGAGAAAGCAACCTTGGAAGGTAAAATCTGAAGATCATGCACCTAACAATGTCTTTCTTTCTACCTTCACACCTGATTAACAGTTTGACTAAGTATAGAATTCCAAATTTAAAGTAATTTGGCCTCAGAACTTTACAGCCACACCTTCTATCTTTGAATGTTACCATTAAGAAATCAGATACCATCCTGATTCTTGAACCAATGTGTACATAGGGTTTATATTTTCTCTCTAAAAGAGTCTATCATCATCCATAAACCACTGGTAGTTTGAAATTTTCCACTTATATATCTTGGTATAGATCTACTTCACATTTTTTCCAGTTTTATGAAGAAATAATTGACATGTCACAGTATAAGTTTAAGGCATACAGAGTGATGGTTTGATTTACATATACTGTGAAATGATTATGGCAATAGGCTTACCTAACATTCATCATCTTCACATATGATAAAATGATAAAAAGAAAAAAAATATTTTCTCCTTTACACATTTTATGGACACCCAGTAAATCCTTTCAAAGTAGAAATGCTTGTTCTTCAGTTCAAAAAAAAAAATTCTGATATAATTTCATGCTAATCTCTTCCCTATCACTTACTCTGCTTTCCCCCATCTTCTGAAACTGTTATTAATCAGAGTTTTGTTTGTGAGACATTCTGATTTTATCTGCTCTCCTGTTATCCATTTGACTTTCTGCTCTAAAAATTTCAATCCTGTTAAAGTTATTACGGCTGAGTCCTTATTTTCTGATTATTCATTTCTTATATTATTCTGTCATGTTCCATGGAAGTACTATCTTCTATCTATCTGAATATATTAATTATATTTTTACTTCAGCCATTGTCTTCCAGAGGAAGTACTGCCTCCAATTCTTAAGCCAGTTCTGGAGCATGAACTGGGTTGCTTTTTCCTTGGCACAATACTCTCCAGGCACTTGTATTTAGCTTTCTCCATTCTACTAATTCCTTCATCTACTTTCAGTTCATTTCAGTTCAGGCGCTCAGTCTTGTCCGACTCTTTGCGACCCTATAAATTGCAGCAC